>JASVEL010005577.1:0-91851 GCA_032618575.1 Nicotiana noctiflora
GATGTGGCTGCACCAAGATGGGTTCATTGATATGCTAAAAGGAGAGGTGGCAGAACTACATGATTGGTGGCTCGCCTGATTTTATCATCGTTCAAAAACTGAGGAACCTGAAAAAGGATATAAGTAAATGGAACAGAGAGTTCTATGACAGAGTGGATGATAGAAGAGGCAAAGCACTTGATAAACTTTCAGTCCTAGAGCAGGTTATAGAAAACAGAGTCCCTACACAATGAAAAGCAAAGGATTCTGAGTTTGAAATTGGAGCTACAGAACATGGCCAAAGCTGAGGAGATCTCATGGAGACAAAAGTTCTAGATGCCGGTGGCTAGGAGGCAGGAACACTAAATACTTCCAAAAATTGGCCAACTCAAATAGAAGACACAACACTATAGACAAGCTTAAGGTGGGTAGTGAATTAATTTAGGACGAAACCCTAAATTACTACCCGAACTTATATACGGAAAATGAAGTTATTTTGAGGATGTGGCCAGAATTTCGGTAGTTGACAGAGAAATGTTAGAAGCATTTTTCAGTGAAGAAGAAGTCCATGCTGTTATACAGTCTTATGCCCCAGATAAAGCTCCAGGTCCAAACGCGTTTACCATGGCTTTCTTTCAAAAAGCATGGGATTTTACCAAGCCCGAAGTAATGGGGGGTCTCAACCACTTCAACCAACACTGTCATATGGTTAAATCATGCAATGCTTCATTCGTTGCACTAATTCCCAAGAAGAAAGGAGCCATGGAGTTGAGCGACAGTAGGGCAATAAGTCTCATTGGAAGAGTGTACAAAATTATCTCGAAGCTTCTAGCAGAGAGACTGAATAAGATTATAAGCAAGCCAGTCCCAACCCATCAGAATGACTTCATAAAACACCACAGGCAAATCACTGAATGCCAATGAAATTCTTGACAGGAGGATTAAAAGTCGGGAACCTGGTGTGATATGCAAGCTTGACATAGAAAAGACATTTGACCAGCTCAACTGGTCCTATCTCATCTCTATACTTAGGAAAATGTGGTTTGGAGACAGATGGATAAGATTGATCAGATTCAACATCTCAACTGTGAAATACTCAGTGATAGTCAATAGGGGTCCGGTGGGTTTCTTCTCTCCTCAAAAGGGATCAGACAAGGAGATCCCCTCTCCCCTTTTTGTTCATTATAGCAATGGAAGGACTGAGCAAAATGTTGGATAAGGCCAAAAAGTTGCAGTAGATTCAGGAATTCAATGTGGGTACTAGTCCTGGGAACTCAGTCACAGTGTCAGACTTGCTATAAGCTGATGATACACTCATCTTTTGTGAGGCTCTAACATCACAATTGTTGTATTTGAATTTAACACTTCTCTTTGAAGCACTATCAAATTTACATATCAACATGATGATAAGTATCATGTACCCAGTCAATAATGTGATTTAGAGGAACTGTCCACCATTATGGGTTGTACAATTGGGTCACTCCCCACCGCCTATCTAGGTCTCCCCCTTGGAGCCAAATACAAGAATATTGAAATCTGAAATGGGATCATTGGAAACTTTGGAAAGAGACTAGCAGCTTGGCAGATGCCCTATCTTTCCATCGGGGGGAGATTAACTCTCATCAATAGTGTCCTTGATAGCATCCCCACTTACTACATGTCATTATTTCCCATCCCTAACAATGTACTAAAGAAGCTAGACCAGATCAGAAAGGACTTTCTTTGGGAAGGTAACAGCAGCTCCCAGAAATACCATCACGTCAAGTGGTCCAATGTCACACAATCAAAAAAGCAATGCAGGACTGGGTATTAGAGACTTGGCCTTACACAACAAAAGTCTGCTCATGAAATGGCAATGGAGGTCCAGTACGGATGAGACGGCCTTTGGAAAGAACTAACTGTTGCTAACATTGTAGAAGCGATACCGGGAGAACAAAAACATCTACCACATCTCATGCGATTGGTCCTTGGCAGCACATCATCAAGCTGGGGAAATGAATGCTGGGGAAATGAATTCTCTGAGCAAGTATCTTTCGAAGCTGAGAATGGTTTGAACATTAGTTTATGGAAGGATAAATGGTTATACAAATTCCACTCATGGAGGTATACCCAAATTTATTCCAAACTGCCCAAGATAAGAATTCCTTTATTCCTCAAAACAGATATGAGAACAATTGGAATGTATTATTCAGAGGATATCTTCAGGATAGGGAGATAGATAACAACAACTACCCAGTATAGTCCCACCAAGTGGGGTCTGGGGAGGGTAATACGTACACACGCCTTACCCCGAAAGGGTAGAGAGGCTATTTCTACTCGGCCCTTGGCTTAGGAAAAAGAGAAGAAAAAGAGGAGTAAAAAAGAAACATTAGTGACTCCAGCAAAAATCGCATAAATAATTAGCTAAACATAAAATCATAAATTACAAGGCATGCAATAATATCTACCAGTAGCTACTATAAGAGGACACAATACAATACGCAGGACAACTACGGAGGTCCCTACCAAACCCCACCTAGCCCCGGGAATGAAGTAGAAAGTTCTAGAAGCTCTATCCTACAAATACTAGACCTCCCAACTTTCCTATCAAGGGTCATGTCCTCAGAGACCCGCAATTTTGCCATGTCCTACCTAATCACCTCTCTCTAATACTTCTTAGGCCTCCCTCTGTCTCGCCTCGCGCCAACCACCGCCAACCGCTCACAACTTATCACTGGGGCATCAAGGCTTCTCCTTCGCACATGCACGAACCACCTAAGCCTCGCTTCCCGCATCTTCTCATCCACTGGGGCCACCCCACCTTCTCCCGAATAGCTTCATTCTTAATCTTATCTAACATGGTGTGCCCGCACATCCACCTGAGCATCCTCATCTCCGCAACCTTCACTCTCTGGACGTGAGAGTTCCTAACCGACCAGCACTCCGCCCCGTACAACATGGCAGGTCTAACCACAGCTCTATAAAACTTCCCCTATAAAACTTCCCCTTAAGTTTTGGTGGTACTTTCTTGTCACACAAGACTCCTAATGGGGAGATAGATAGCGTGTTGGAATTACTAGCTAGTGTGGAGAGGTGCACCATCGATGAAACCAAAGCCGACAAACTGATTTGGGGAAACAACAGCCTTCTCATTGTGAAGGAATGCTACCAGCTATTAAGTTCTCAAAATCAGATAATTGACTTCTGGCCTTAGAAGCTAATTTGGAAGATCAAACTGCCTACTAAGGTCATTTGCTGCAACTTGCTCTTAAAGAAGCATGCTTAACACAAGATAATCGCAACAGAAGAGGATTTAAATTGGTCAAAAGATGCTATGTCTCGAAGCAGTTCAGAGTCAGTCAGCCA
Source organism: Nicotiana noctiflora (assembly GCA_032618575.1). Lineage (NCBI taxonomy): Eukaryota > Viridiplantae > Streptophyta > Magnoliopsida > Solanales > Solanaceae > Nicotiana > Nicotiana noctiflora. The sequence goes on from JASVEL010005577.1 coordinate 3,325, forward strand.
CATGTTCTTGCATCATAGAGTGGCTAAGGATCTAAGGAATATGTTCTATTCTATATTTGGCATTCACCGGGTCATGTCACAGCACGTTGGTGAAGTATATGCAAGCGAGAGCATATAAAGAGTTAACAAGACCATCAAGAAGATCTGGGTGATGATCCCTGCAGTTAATTTTTGGTGCTTGTGGAATGAAAGGATTCATAGATGTTTTGATGGGATCTCAACTTTAACTCTCTCTCTCTCTTGAAGCCAGTTGTCTGCTTAACCATTTTTGGTGGACTAACTCCTGTAATTAACTTTGATAATTTTTTTTGTTTTTGTTAGTTCCCTGATGTTTAGACTGACACAATGTAAAGGGGCTAACAAACTAGTATTTGTGCTTTTGTTATTTTGTAACTTTGCATCTTCTTGATGCCTTTTATTAATGAAACACCTTCATCTAAGAAAAAGAGAACAAGCCTCTATACATTGAAGGATAAGACTACCTATCACAAACCAGCAGACATTCTTGTTACTACAACTACTGCACAAGTTTATCATATTAAACAAAATCGTACACTGTCCGGAAAGTACACATAAGTTTCAGCTTTGAAATAATTATGAACACCTACCTAAACCAAACTAGAAATAGCATTTTCCGCGGTTCAACTTTCTGTAAAATAAGAAAATGCTGATTCGGTTAATACAATCCTCTAAATATTATACCTTGCACATGGAAAAGACAGTAGTAAAATGATCTCAATAGAGGAAAATATGCTAGTTCATCATCATTCATGGGTATACAGCAAGCAAAAACGATGCCATGCTTGTGATTTCAAAGAATTTCATCTACAAAAACTATTCAAGAAATGTACACATAATCACCAAAAGAGCATTTTAAGGATGATAGAACTTCATTTGAGAAGAAAAAGTATTTATTAGTGCACATATATGGAAAGAAGTCCTTACGTACGTCAATATCTTCAGGCAGATCATCTAGTGCCATCTCATATAAAACATCCCAGTCTGGTGTCATAATGAGAATTTGTCCAAAACCAGTAATTACACCAAGAAGATCTCCATCAGGACTAGGTGATACACACTTTACTCCACCCTCCACTCGGCCAACAATTTCTGTCGTATTATCATCCGCAGTATATAGCAATAGAAGACCATATGAAGTCCCAATAATCAATGCTTCTTTTTCCATTAGATAATCCATGGAAGTAATGAAATCCCCAGGCTCTAAGTCAATAAGGTTATCTGATATGGAATTCCAAGCTCCTGCATTCTGCTACAGCACCAAGCTAGTCAGAGAAAGATTTTTCAGTGAAGAAGATGAAAATTGACATATAAGCCCTGGCCATTGAATAGAACGATAAAGATCTCTATGGACCCCATGCAGAAACTTATGAACTATTGGAAGTTTGTCCCGTATTAAGCCACATGAGACAAGGGAAGGAAGAAGAAGGGAAGGCAATAAACCTTTCTTCGCCTCTAGGCACACCTCGCAGGCAACTTTTAAATCTTTTAAATGAGCTTCTGCAATATCATGAGCATTTGGCCTGCATCATAACTCGATGTGCACGTTATCTTCATTTTCTCCAATTTTTATTAGGAGAAGCCACTTTCACACTAAATTTACTTGGCCACATTTAAATGTTCTAAGAGAACAGAAAATCAACTTTCAGATCTTTTTTATTTTTACAAATAAAGTTTTGCGGGGTTGACGATTTTCCCACTATCACCCTTGTATTGTTCCCTGAAATAAACATGCTAGACATATACAAGCAATGAAGCAAACACAACCTGAAACATAGAACTCTACTGTATGTATAAATTTAGAACTCCTTGTACTCCAAACTAATGATAAAATTTGGAGTATGCCTAATCCAAGCTGAATTAGGCCAATTTTTTTATCTTTCTACAGATCAATTTTTATAACTAACAAATATATGAAAAGGACTACTAATCAAACCTTAACTTCTTTTGATGATCTTCTCCAAGGGAAATTTATTCATTTTTTAATTTTTCTTATCCAAAAAAAGGGGGAAATATTCCACTGCCCACATGTAATTGCATCACATAAAATTGGACAGTGTACTTATCATCTCCTAAGATGTCACAAGTAAGTTTCCTTGGATACATACAACTCCGACTCAACCCTGCCTATCCAATCAGCCATTATATGAATTTCAATTCCATAATCAATCTTCCATTTGCATTTCTTAATATTAGAATAAACAACCATCCACTGTGTTAGAAATAGTAATACACAAGAGATCAGACGATTGCTTTAGTTAGACACATCTGTTTCTACTGTTGCCATATTGTAACAAACGGTGCTGCTAAGTCAATTCATATGTGTTTAATATGACTGGAAAATACGTTTGGTTGAAAATTCGTTGAATTCTTTTTCTTTATTTATCATTTTTTGCAAAAAAAAAAAGAAAATATCAGTTATTAAGACTCTGTTTGTTTTGTTGTTTGAAGAAATAAACTTTTTTCACAAAACACTAAAACACTAGGTTATTTCTTCCCTATCTTACCAAGTCATGGTGGGCAGAGTTACTGATACCATTGTTGGTGGGAGATAACAAGTAGGATTTAGTCAGGCCCCGACACCAAGGTATTAAAAAAAGGAAAACATTTTTTTCCCAAAACTTTGGATTTAAAAGTTTATGAGTCAAATTATGATCTTTTTAACACCATGAGTTTCAAAAGTCTATATTTCTTTCTTAAACTCGGCAGTCAATCAAATACATGTTCTCATAAAATGAAACGAGTAATTATTAAAAGAAAAAGTAAAACAATTTGGAAAAAACTTACATGTGGAGAAGGCAGAAGTAAACTGTATATGAAGTTGGAAGAGGAAGCTAAGAAGAGGCGATTGTGCTCCACGTCAAATGCTGCGAAGCTGATAACTTCATCCTCGGATTTTAACTGAATCCTCAACAATTGCTCCTTCAATATCTTCAAATTCTTCATCTTCTATCGCTATTGTGTAGAAACGGAATCGAAAAATCGGAAAGCAAACTGATTGAGAGAAGATGAGGATGATAGAAGTGAGTTCTCGGCTTAGCGGTTGCTGAAGTGTGAGGGTTTTTTAGGGTTTAAGATGGAGAGGAAAAAATATATGTTTAAAATCCGACGCTTGACGCTTAAATTGTTTTTTCATTTTTTTTATTTTTTGGTGCAAATTTTTCTTTTTTGTTTTAAAGACAAGTGCTTGTTTTTTCTTTTTTCTTTTTTCTTTTTTCTTTTTGAAAAATGACACCATATAGCAATTATTTGTTATACACTGAGATATACTAAGGAGAAAAATAAAAAATTATATATATATATATATATATATATATATATATATATATATATATATATATATATATATATATATATATGGTGTAAAAAAGGCATAGTCGGGGCAGGTGCTTTAAGGGTTCAGAAGTGCCTTTCAACACAATGATATAACCGAAATTCTGTATATTAGCCTTATAATCCTATTAATTCTAAGATATAATAGTACACGTTAAGAATCATATTAACATAAATTTTATACTTATTTTCACTTATGTAAAGTTTGTACTCGAATTGGATTATCATATAAAACTTTCTTTATTAGTATTTAAAGTATATATTTTCTATTGTTTATTATTATTGTTTCTTTAATGCCTAGCTCACTTAAAATAATAACTTGTATGTCTTAATCATATAATTCCAATTATTTATGCAGATTTCGAAAGGTGTCTAATACGTTCCTTTTTTATTTAACGTGAACCCTTTTTAACTACAGTATTTTTTATGCTAATATTTTAATATTTTAAATTAACAAAATTGGCCTATTATTATTATTTTTAAAATATGCATGAAGGTTTAACAATTAATTTTATATGAATTCACATATTGTCAATATATTACCATTCCATAATGTTCAATACCAGGAAAAAATAAAAGTAATGTCAAAATGGACCGTATAAAGAGCCGAAATTAAGAAGAAGAAAATATTCCCATGATATATATTTTTATATTATATTTGAACTGATTTTCTACTCAAATAATATTTTTTATTGTTAAATATAAAGTAAGGACAAATTTAGTATTTAGTGTCTTCTTGCTTTGTATCGGAAACAAAGAAGAGCATCCAATAAATGATGATATTGGTTCTTCCTGAACACTTGGTTATCAATCACAATGGTAATAGTAGTGTAATTAATAAAAGAAATATTTCTATTATTAGATTAAAATATTTATGCTAATCACATCATAGAATTAAAAAGATATCTTATCTAGCAGAAATGAATATGTTGATCAACTAAATAAAAGGTTGATTATAAAATTTTATAGAAAAATAAAATATCTTTCTATTATTGACTTAGCAGAAAATGATACTAATAATTACTATCAAGAATAATACTTTAATACTAAAAGGCCTTCTACTATAAATGTTTGTTATCAAGTTTATTAATTATTACATGTGTTAGTGTCGCCGTATATATAATAGACCAAAATTAAATTTGATCTTCCATTGTATATAGGTTGATTTTGAAGATAAAATATGCATGTCATGCTACTGAAAAATTTTGATATTGTAACGACCCGACCCGTCGTTACGGGAGTTATCGCCTCATTTTCTCCATTTAATACTTCAATATACTAATTTATATGTGTTTGGAGAGTTAGAAGCAAATTGGTGAAAATTAGAATAGAAATGAGGCCATAAATCTCTTTACGAGAAGAATAGGTTGGAAATGTCAACCGAATGTTGACCGATGAGTTATACAGCTCGAAATGGAAATCTAATGATTCGACCAGTTTTGGGGGATCACTTATGACTTAGGAGAGCAATCGGAATCGAATTCGGAGGTCCGGTGTTGTTTAGGCTTGAATTGGCTAAGGTCGAATTTTGGCGAAATCCGAACGGTAGGTAAGATTTTGATCCGGGGGTCGGGATAGAATTTCGATAATTTCTTTAGTTTCGCTATATGATTTTGGATATGTCTACAAAATTTCAGGTCATTCGGACGTGGTTTGGTTGGGTTTTTTATTAAATGCGTGTTTTGGAAGTTTTAGAAGAACTTAGGCTTGAATTCGATGTAATTTGATGGTCTTGGCGTTGTTTGATGCATGTAGATGATTGAAACAAGTTTGTATGATGTTTTAGGAGGTGTTGGTATTTTTGGTTGAGGTCCCGGGGGCCTCGGGGTGATTTCGGATGGTTAACGGGATTTTTTGAAGTTGGAAAACCTCATAATAGGCGAAGATGTAAATGAGTGTGCACAAGACCTCACTTTAAACGATCATATCTCCCGTTATATAAAGAGTTATGTGACCCACAACCTATCCAATTAAAGCCCTTTTAGTCTAGTTTCCAACGCAATAAACCGTGCGTCATTTGGAGGTGTATACAGAAAGTTATGGACAAAATAGTGAAGCCTGTCAGTGCGGTCAAATTGTTGCACGGCCACGACCATTTTTGTGCGGTCAGCACTCCCTGAGCGCGGGGCGCGGTCATTTTTGTGCGGTCAGCACTGTTGGAATCCAAGGGTTACTCTATAAATACGAGGTTTTAGGTTTATTTGATTTTTGGACCTAGAGAGCTCGGATTTTGCGATTTTTCGAAGGTTTTTCAAGAAATTCATTGGGGTATGTAATTCTAACTCAGAGTTGGCTAGATTACATGAATATACCATGAATCCATCATTTAATTTGTGATTTGGGATGGAATTTGGGAAGAAAATTGGTGAAATCTTCCAAAATGTAAAATGAAGGTTTGAAGGACCAAACGATATTAGAATTGGAAGTTCTTGGTATGCACGGACTCGTGGCGAGACGAGGATCGCGTTGATACTAATTTTGGAAATTTTAGAGCAGTGGGCCCGGGTTCGGGTTTTACCAACTTGGAGTATTATCGCGTATTTCATATAAATTAAATTGGGTTATGTTTCTTTGACCTGTATTTGATATAATTGTTGTGGTTTGACTAAATTTTACGTACGAGGCAGCAAATTCAAAAGGAAAAGGCATCGCGGATGAGTCTACGGCCGGCTAGAGGTGAGTAGTTTGTGTATATGGTAGCCTGAGGGTTCGAAACCCCGACTTAGCACATTGTGACGCTAGTAGGGCGTGGCTCGCACCCTGTGGCAGGTGCGGGACTGATTGTGACTGGGGTTTGAGACTTAGTCCATCCCGGATGAGTATGATATGATAATTGTGGTTGAAAAACATTGTGTTTGATATAATTGTGGGTTGTAAGCCGTGTTTGGGGCCTTGTGCCGATCTGTAGTATCCCTAGGGGATAGTTATATATGTGATAGCTATACTTGCTTAATCACTTATCTCAGTCCTGGTTTGAAATCACTATATTGAAATGCTAAGTCACCTGTTTTGGGAAAATTAAATAAAAGTTAAAGTATTTTCATAATTTATGAACTGGAACCTAGAAATAAATAATCTGAGCTGTTGTGTGACATATATGTTTGTTGTGGACTGAAGATGGATTGGGCTGCACGCCGCAATGGTTTATATGAGGATCAGGCTGCACGCCGCAGCGGTATTGCGCTTGGGCTGTAGGAGCCCCTCTGGAGTCTGTACACACTCCAGTGAGCGTCGTCGATGTTAAATGGATCGGGCTACACGCCGTAGCGGTTATGTGCATTGCATTGCATATTTATCTGTGAATTATCTCTGATAGTGCTATGTACTGTTGTTGTTGCTAGTTTGTAGGAGGAATCGGAGTGTAGTTTAGCTTCATTATGTGGTATTCTGTGGATTTCTTACTTTTAGCTACTTGTATATATTTATTACTCACTGAGTACTTAGTACTCACCCCTACTCCCTGCACCTTTGTGTGCAGATTCAGGTACACAGGAGGGATAGACGAGCACTCCAGCTTTTATCAGTATTTATTCGAGTTGCTGGCGTTCGCAGGACCTGGCTTCTCTTCTTATTCCGGTTTTCCTTTGTATATACATTATTCATACTTGAGTATTTGGTTTAGATATTGTTATCCGATCATGTTTAGAGGCTCTAGACTCGTGACCCTAGATCTTTGGGTGATTACTCGGTTTAGCTTTGTTGTTGATAATAATATCCAGGTAATTGATTTGAGCTTCATGCTCGGGATGAGAGGGTAAATGGTAGGGCTTGCCTAGCAGTGTGCTGGGCGCCATCACGACCGGATTTGGGGTCGTGACAAGTTGGTATCAGAGCCTAGGTTAACAGGTCTCGCGAGTCATGAGCCGGTTGGTAGAGTCTCGTGGATCGGTACGGGGACGCCTGTACTTATCCTCGGGAGGCTGCGAACCTTTAGGAAACACTTCACATTTCTTGGAATTCTTATCGTGCGTACTTGATTCGGCTTGAGATATAATTTTTGAAATTCCTTCCACACGTCTGTGTACGCATCGAGCGCTCAGTAGTATAATTGCCTTGATGGCTTGTGATTCCCTGGTCGAGGGGCGAGATATAATCTCTGCGAGTTCATGTTGGGCCAGTCGGGGGGACTTGAGGCCAAATCTTTGTCTATGACATGAGTACCAAAGTGCTAATTTTACAAACTGGTATTATGAAATTTTATGTAATTGGTATTGTTCCTAACTGTGGAAATGGCAGCTTAATAATGTACGAGTTGTGAGGTGTTAGATCTTTATTGTAATCTGTTGTTTAGCCCCGAGCTATAGGCGTGGTGAATATTTATCATATCTCTTAGTTGGAAGGTAAAGTGCCTTACGTGTAGTAAAACGAGTTTAGACTCGGGAAGACTAAAGTGATTATGCTATGTATATCCTGGTGGAAGGTGTTGTACTGAAATACTAGATTGATGCAAAGTAGGTGGGTGGATTCGGATGTGTAATTGAAGGGTATTTGATATGTGTTATGATGCGAGCAGGTGTAGCGCAGGTTCAGGTATAAATTGTGATAATATGATTCGTATAGTATTGAGATTTAATGTTGTTAAAATGCATTGTGATGTCTTGTTGAATTGTGGATGTATTGTTAGAATGGTTTGGTAATTCTCTGGCAGGTGGATAGGCCAATTTACAAGGGAAACTCTGCCGAATTTTTTGAAAAATTTGGGACTTAGAAAAGATTTCCGTCACCTAAAGAGAGTAGGCTTAATTGTGGTGAGTGTATAAATGCAAGAATTACATAAGGGTTAAGGTCTCTGATGATTCGAGTCTTTGTCAAGCTTGTAAATGACTTGAGTTTAATCTCACCATAACATTGTGGCATCATTTGATTAAAGAATGCTATGAGCGGCTAAAAGTGCTTTGATGTATGGCTCCGAGCCAAGTTGGGGAGGTTGTTATTGATTAACTGATTGCACTATTGTGTGCTATGTTGATTCTATCTCTAAGTATGTTGGGAGATTCTGATAAAGATTATGGTGCTTCGTAGATATGAAGAAATAATAGGATGAATTGAACTGATGTTGGTAAAGAATGTTCGGTGTATAGAAAAGAAAGATAACTAAATGCATCTGTATGTAATCATGTTCTGCGGTGCCAGAGTTCTAACAAGGCACGAGTGGTTCTGTTTAATAAGACAGTTGAATTATAATTGAATAAGGGTGAATGACGCCCGAGAATGGTTTTGCGGTGTTCAAGATTTTGCTTGTAACAGTCAGGTGTATTAAGATTGTGTATATGGCTAAAGACGGTGGTTTCATTAGAAGGAATCAAGACTTGTGTTATGTTATATGAATGATGGGATTCTATGTATCCGTATTGGGAGGTAATGATAACGAATTCCAAATCATAGGAAGTTCTTCAAAATAAAGCATTGTAGAATGTGGTACTTCTAGGAAACATTAAGAGAGTATTCAACGGCATGTGAGCTTGAGACCGTGTAGTCTTGTGTATGAGCCTCGTGTGGTAACATGAGTTGAGATATTGTAGTACTACAGTAAAGGCTAATATTAAATTAAAGATGAATCAGAAAGGAAATTGGGTAAATGGAACAACTTGTTGATAAATTGAAACGGTGTGATAAGGATACGATTAATTCCTGGTAGGTGTTCGAAGTAATGAGTCTTGCAGATATTGTGCAACAAAGCTCTTGAGTGCTGGCAGTTGCGTAGCTCGATATGGGTAGAAGGACTCAGTCCTGACAATTAAACTTATGCAATGGATTGGGAGAAAGAGTTTGTGATGTGTTCTACCGTGGTTTGAAAGTGAGTATATTCCTGTCGGTATGCGAGGCATGGAATGTGTAATGACTTTTCTTCTATATGGGATCATGAAGGTCCTTGACTAGTAGAGTGCGTCGATGTTTGCCGCATAGGAAAAGGATAGAAGTTTCCATGTTATCTCAGTGTGGTATGGTTTATGCGATGTGTTATGGAAAGTTGGTAATGATGGCATAGGGAAATTTTTGAATGACTTTTGTGGTATGAATGGATGCTTGATGTGTGTTATATATTCATACAGTGGAGTGTGGAATCAGGCATGGTGATTCATGTGTTATACAGGTGATGGAGACTAGAAGTCCTCGTAATCCGCCTATGCAATGGTTGTATATCGTGTGTATCGGCACCGTTTAGCGATCATTGGAAATTGGAAGCTCTAGTGGCTCTCTCTTAGCTTGATATGATGAATTTGGGGTATGATACTTGATTGCAGACTGGTTGTCATAAGTCAGGTTGCCTAAACGAATGTGATATGGACTATGTCGGAAATGGCACAAATTGCTTAGCAGAGTGCATCGGAGTATGCTCTAGTAGGGTAGTTGTACCTAGGACCAGCGGGCGGCTGGTAGGTATTGCTTTGTCAGTTGGGCCTTCGTGGCGGATACCAATGTAGAGGTTTCTACTATTGATCCAGTTCCAGTATTAGGAAAACTTTGTAGGATGCGTTTCTTGTGGCCGAGCTTGAGGCTATATATATGTTAATTGTAATGAGCAATTTGACTCGGTGTGCATTTCCTTTTGCGAGATTTATGCGTGGATCGGGTGGCACGCCGCCACGGGATATTTGGATCGGGTGGCACGCCGCCATAGGTATGGTATTTGGATTGGGTGGCACGTCGCCATGAGTATGTTAGTTTGAGCAGGTTGCACGCCGCAACCGTGTGACATGGAGAATAGTTTTCTATATGTTACCTTGTGTACAATACTTCCTAGTCTCTGAGGAAAATCAGTAGTGGGTGTTACTCGGCAAATGGTGCATCGGTTGTGTCCCTACAAGACTTGATGGCGTATATTAATTATTTCACCGTGGGTGAGATTGATCGCTTGAATTCAGGCCTGAATCTGTGTGTGGCTGACTGTTTTGAGCATGGTGACTTGAGGTGCTTTAGGAGTAATAGTGTTTGGATGGAATCATGAGCCGTGACAAGGCCACATGAAGTTATGACCTTTCGAGGAGGATTCAAGTACTCTAATTCTATGATATGAGACGAGATCTCAGTTATGTGTTGTGATGGTATTGAGGAATTTGAATTACAGCTCCTTGTTTGAGGTAGTTGTCATGATTTGAGTATGTTCAAGCGTTTCTTATTGGAGCCTGTGTTGTGCTCGTCGTGGCTTAGGCCGGTGTTGAGGTGTCATATCACCAGTGCGGTGTGTCATAATCGGAATGATCGTTGGAGCCATTAATGAGTGTGGGCATATGTGATTTCAGCTGGTTATAAAGGAAAACATCAAGGTTTGGCTCCAAAATATATTGTAATGTCAGTAAAAAAAACAGAAATGGATTCATGAATGGATGACCCGAGAGATGGATTCGATATATCGTGTGTTCGGTTGCCGTGGGCAATATACATGAAGGTGTTGGAATAAGACTTTAGCTAACGAGAAAGGTTTTTCAGTAGTAACTGGTTATCGTGGGAAATTGTGGTGATCACAGGGCATCGTCTCGAGTGATGGGTTTGTTTGGTACACCATAAGGTCTCACCCGGAGTGGCGAGTATGGACTATTATAGTTGGTGCGGGTGTATTCCGAGTATAGACGTGGGATCCAGATGCGGTATATAATTTAGAAAAGTGCAATGTGGTCTATGTTCTAGATGGACTGTGGAAGTTCAGCTATATTGCGTTATCGAACTTATGATGGACAGGGTGACATGGTACCACCCCGCATATATGCATTGGCAAGGTCATTCAGCTATTGGGTTGCTTCTAGTACAACTCTGGGTACGCTCGAGGACGAGTGATTGTTTAAGTTGGGGAGAATTTAATGACCCGGCCCGTCGTTACGGAAGTTATTGCCCCGTTTTCTCCATTTAATACTTCAATATGCTAATTTATATGTGTTTGGAGAGTTAGAAGCAAATCGGTGAAAATTAGAATAGAAATGAGGCCATAAATCTCTTTACGAGAAGAATAGGTTGGAACAGTCAACCGAATGTTGACAGATGAGTTAGACAGCTCGAAATGGAAATCTGATGATTCGACCAGTTTCGGGGGATCACTTATGACTTAGGAGAGCAATCGGAATCGAATTCGGAGGTCCGGTGTAGTTTTAGGCTTGAATTGGCTAAGGTCGAATTTTGGCGAAATCCGAACGGTAGGTGAGATTTTGATCCGGGGGTTGGGATGGAATTCCGACAAAGTCTATAGATTCGTTATGTGATTTTGGATATGTCTACAAAATTTCAGGTCATTCGGACGTGGTTTGGTTGGGTTTTTCATTAAATGCGTGTTTTGGAAGTTTTAGAAGAACTTAGGCTTGAATTCAATGTAATTTGATGGTCTTGGCGTTGTTTGATGCATGTCGATGATTGGAACAAGTTTGTATGATATTTTAGGAGGTGTTAGTATTTTTGGTTGAGGTCCCGGGGGCCTCGGGGTGATTTCGGATGGTTAACGGGAATTTTTGAAGTTGGAAAACTTCATAATAGGCGAAGATGTAAATGAGTGTGCACAAGACCTCAATTTAAATGATCATATCTCCCGTCATATAAAGATTTGTGTGACCCACAACCTATCCAATTAAAGCCCTTTGAGTCTAGTTTCCAATGCAACAAACCGTGCATCATTTGAAGGTGTATATAAAAATTTATGGACAAAATAGTGAAGCCTGTCAGTGCAGTCAAATTGTTGCGCGGCCGCGACCATTTTTGTGCGGTCGGCACTCCCTGGGCGCGGACCGCGGTCATTTTTGTGCGGTCAGCACTGCTGGAATCCGAGGGTTACTCTATAAATACGAGGTTTTAGGTTTTATTTGATTTTTGGACCTAGAGAGCTCGGATTTTGGCGATTTTTCGAAGGCTTTTCAAGAAATTCATTGGGGTAAGTAATTCTAACTCAGATTTGGCTAGATTACATGAATATATCATTGAATCCATCATTTAATTTGTGATTTGGGATGGAATTTGGGAAAAAAATTGGTAAAATCTCCCAAAATGTAAAATGATGGTTCGAAGGACCAAACAATATTAGAATTGGAAATTCTTGGTATGCACGGACTCGTGGCGAGACGAGGATCACGTTGATACTAATTTCGGAATTTTTCGAGCAGCGAGCCCGGGGGTCGGGTTTTACCAACTTGGAGTATATCGCGTATTTCGTATAAATTGGATTGGGTTATATTTCTTTGACCAGTACTTGATATAATTGTTGTGGTTTGACTAGATTTTACGCACGAGGCGGCAAATTCAAAACGAAAAGGCATCGTGGACGAGTCTACGGCCGGCTAGAGGTGAGTAGTTTCTGTATATGGTAGCCTGAGGGTTCGAAACCCCGTCTTAGCACATTGTGATGGTTAGTAGGGCGTGGCTCGCACCCCGTGGCAGGTGCGGGACTGATTGTGACTGGGGATTGAGACTTAGTCCATCCCGAATGAGTATGATATGATAATTGTGGTTGAAAAAAATTGTGTTTGATATAATTGTAGGCTGTAAGCCGTGTTTGGGGCCTTGTGCCGATCTGTAGTATCCCCCTAGGATAGTTATATATGTGATAGCTATACTTGCTTAATAACTGATCTCAATCCTGGTTTGAAATCACCGTATTGAAATGCTAAGTCACCTGTTTTGGGAAAATTAAATAAAAGTTAAAGTATTTTCATAATTTATGAACTGGAACCTGGAAATAAATAATCTGAGCTGTTGTGTGACATATATGTTTGTTGTGGACTGAAGATGGATTGGGCTGCACGCCGCATCGATTGATATGAGGATCGGGCTGCACGCCGCAGCGGTATTGCGCTTGGGCTGTAGGAGCCCCTCCGGAGTCTGTACACACCCCCAGTGAGCGTCGTCGACGTTAAATGGATCGGGCTACTCGCCGTAGCGGTTATGTGCTTTGCATAGCATCTTTGTCTGTGAATTATCTCTAATAGTGGTATGTACTATTGTTGTTGCTAGTTTGTAGGAGGAATCAGACTGTAGTTTAGCTTCATTATGTGGTATTCTGTGGATTTCTTACTTTTAGCTGCTGGTATATATTTATTACTCACTGAGTACTTAGTACTCACCCCTACTCCCTGCACCTGTGTGTGCATATTCAGGTACACGGGAGGGATAGACGAGCACTCCAGCTTTTATCAGTATTTATCCGAGTTGCTGAGGTAGCTGCTGGCGTTCGCAGGACCTGGCTTCTCTTCTCATTCCAGTTTTCCTTTGCATATACATTATTCATACTTGAGTATTTTGTTTAGATATTGTTATCCGATCATGTTTAGAGGCTCTAGACTCGTGACCCTAGATCTTTGGGTGATTACTCAGTTTAGCTTTATTATTGATAATAATATCCAGGTATTGATTTGAGCTTCATGCTCGGGATGAGAGGGTAAATGGCCGGGCTTGCCTAGCAGTTGTGTTGGGCGCCATCACGACCGGTATTGGGGTCATGGCAGATATGCCGAATAACTTATGTGATAGCACACGTGCTATATAAAAGTTATGACAATAATGTCATACATGCAAAAATTATGATACCGATCTATGTGCTTCTAAGTATATTCTTTTCCCTTAATTCAACTTTCGTCTTTCGAAACTAAGAAATATCTTTTTAAATTTGTGTAAAAATAATTTTTAGTATGTTTATGTTTTACAAATATAATAAATAAAGCACAAGGACAATGTCACGACCCCAACCCCGATCGTGATGGCGCCCAATACACTGATAGGCAAGGCCGACCATTCAACAACATTCCCCAACTTAAACAGATCATAGATATAAAGCACAGGGGGTAATTACTAAGCCATTATATTAAAAGTCTAGTAATAACGATGGAATATGCGGAGGTTAACAATATATTGTAACATAGCCCCAAATAGAATCTGGTGTCACGAGTATGAGCCTCTAATACAAAATGGCAACCTACTACAAGTCTGTCTAAGAAATACGGAATAAAAGATAGAGATAGAAGGGAGAGATCAAGGCTGCGAACGCCATGCAACTACCTCAATACTTCTGGATATTGTTGCTCAGCTAAACAAGTCCTCACTCAGCCTGTGGGGTACCTGAATTTGCACGCAATGTTCATGGAGTAATGTGAGTACTCTGACCTAGTGAGTAATAAACATAAATAAATGCTGAGAATAAGAAATCATAGAATAATACAAAGTAAACTATAATCGACAGTTCAGAACATTTAATAGTGAGCAACAAGCCGATGAAATAAGAGTACAAAAATATTATGACATGTAAATCATATAAGTGACAGATGCATGAATGCAATACAACTCATAGAGTGGTACACTCTAGTACCCGCTGCGGCGTGTAGCCCGATCCATTTAACATCGACGACGCTCACTGAGGGATATGTACAGACTCCGGAGGGGATCCTATAGCCCAAGCGCAAATATCAAGCCATCTCATGGCACTAACCAAGCTCTCGGCCTCAATATCAATATAATATCGCTGCGGCGCACAACCCGATCCATGCTCAGTCCAAAAATTCACATAAGCCTCTCGGGCAATATTAATATTATAGGTTCTCAGCTCATAATATCAATGAAATAGTGTTTAAGTTTTCAAATCTTAGAAAGATGGCTGAGCATTTCAAAAACATTATTTAAACTTAGAACTGAGATCAATTAATATGTCAAATAATGTGAGAATAGTGATAGCAATCCCCGAAGGATTCAAATAATTGGCACAAAGCCCAAATATAACAATTTAGTCCAAGTAGGATGATTATCAAACAAGCCTTAGTCAAAAATACTGGATAAACGTCACTCGGGACAGACCAAGTCACAATCCCCAATCACAAACGACCTCGCACTCGTCATAGAGCGCGTGTGTCGCCTCAATATAGTGTTACAATGTGAAATTCCAGGGTTTCAAACCCTCAGGACATTATTTACATCTATTACTCACTTCAAACCGGCCAAAAGTCTAGCTCGCCTTGCCTCGCTAATCAACCTCTTTGCACGTCAAATCTGACCAAATCACAACGAATATGCCATAATATGCTAAAGGAATAAGACCTAATCGAAAATGGTCGAAAAACATCAAGAAATTCGAAATTGACAAAACCCAAGCCCCGGGCTCACTTCTCAAAACTCAGAAATGTGTACATTAATAGACTCTCGCCACGAGTCTATACATATTTAAAACTCCAAAATCTGAGCTCATATGCTCCCTCAAGTCCCAATTTCTCATTCAAAAGTCATGCCCGAATTCCTCCTTTTTAATCAAATTTCCATGAATTTAAATGTTTATTCTACAATTAAATGATTTTTTTAGGTCATAAGACTTGTGAGCACGTGATTTTTGCCCCAAGCAATTAAATTTCAAAATAAAAATATATAAAATGATTTTTGATTGCAATATGTTTGATTAGTGTATAGAAAATACATGTGTTCGTTTTTAATTGTTAAAAATAAAATTTGAAATGAAATACAAAAAGGAAATCAATTGAAAAATATTAAAAATATAGAAAAGTATAGGAAATTAGAAAATCAAAGAAAAATACAAAAATTAGAAAATAAAAGAAAATTCATCAGTGTAAAATGTATACAAGGAAAATAAGTATAAAATACAAAGGAAAATACAAGAAATTAAAATAAATACAATTCAAAAATAACAAAAATACAAAAATACAATTCAAAATACTGAAATTAGGCCAAATACATAATACAGCCCAAATACACCCACACACCAGGCCCAAACAATTGAACCGGTTAGTCTCTTAATAAAACTAAACGATGCCATATAATACGTCAAATCTGGGTCGTTGATACAATTGATCAACGGACAAAGTAAGGTGGTGGCTTCGTATACAAAACAACACAGTGTGAGGAATTAATCTAGGTCGTCCATCTCGTTTAATCAAACGAACGAGACTAGTGTATCACTTAACCAATGTCGCTTAGGTAGTTAAATCACGGTCGTTCAATCATCTAATCTAACGGACCAAATAAAATACCTCACTAAACCAAACGACAACCGTTTAGAGGACAAAAGATCTGTACATTCATCTAATTAAATCCAACGGTTGAGAAACAACAACACATAATCAGTATATATCCCCAAACCCACCGTTCATTTTTTATTATACACACACACCTCTCACAAACTAAACCCTAGATTCTTTTTCTCCCTCCCCTCCTCTCATAAAGACCACCGGAACCCTACCGGTGGTCACTGTTATGTCACCTTCTCTGGCTCAGGCCACCCTTCCAAACACCCTTCTCCTCATTCTAAACACCCAGTACTCCATTAACCCCGTCCAAAAAAACTTACCAGTCTCCATTTCTTGAAATCCCGGTTGCCGAAACCCTAGACAGCGACCACCAAGGTATGAACCAGACCCCCACCTTAACACCCCAGAACCATCTTGAGACGATCTATCACCCTACCATAGTCCCATACCTCGAATATTCCCCTAACTCCTTGAATATTGGAAAATATCTCGCCGGAACCCTACTCCGGCGAGTCCCCCAAAAACAAAAGACCTTCAAAACCTTGCCCTGAGTCCCTAAATACCCCTCACACACCCAAACCAGACTTCCAAGAGTCTGTTTGGGAGATATGTCATTCAAGAGACCCCAAGTCTCTGAAACACTGAGAAATCAAGAAAGAAGAAAGAAAATGAAAGAAATAAGAAAAGAAAGAAAGAAAAGGAAAAAGACAAAACCCTAAAGCTAAGTACCCTTAAACCTGTTTCTATTCAATGTCTTTTTGTGTTCTCATATGTTTAAAACCTGGATCTGTTTTAAAAAATCCCTATGCATGTTAAAAATGATTAAATTCCATGAATCCATCTATGTGCTATACTTTGCTCATCTATGTTCATACTTGTTAGACCTGAGCTTATTACATGTATGCCGGCTAAGTATTCTTAAGTTCTGATATAGCTACCTGTAAATCATGTGCTATTAGTTATTTTTTATGTTATTTGTGCAATAGATCCTGTTTCGACTAGGGTTTTGATTAGTTGGAATTCAATCATTATCAATTTGTCTCTCTGAGTTCAGATTAATTTGAAAGTTAGTCGTAATTAGGGCTATTTGTGCAAAACAACATAAATATGGCTACATTTGCAATAGGATTTGTATGTTGGTTTCATCTGAACTTCTGAGTGCTTATGCATATTTAAGTTATATGTGTAAATGTCTTTTGTGGTTATGTTTGCAACACAGTATGGGATTTAGAATGGTTATCTTTATAAAAGTGGTTAACATTGAAAAGATTATATAGTCTGAAACTGGCTAATTTTTAAAACGAGTCTTAGGGGGTTATATTTTAAATACATTCAATTACCCAAGTCTTGCAGACCTAATACAGGTCGGTAAATATGATTAAATGTAAAGGGTAAAAGGGGAAAGGGAAATGGTATTTCTATAGATTACATAGAGCTTATGGGGTATAAACGACTTTAATGCCTAGTTTTTCTAAAAATATATAAATAATAAAGGGTAGACTAGGCATAGCTAAAAGTTAAATGTGTAATAAACCTTAGCAAGTGAGGGCAACTAGGTAAAATCTGCCCAATAGAACAATAAGGAATAGCCTAGAACCTTCTAGCAGGAGTTCAAGTGCATTTCGTTAAAATTCTGCTATACTTAATTGAATTAATTGAAAAAGAGCTGGGGAGAGAAATAGAAATAACTAATTCAAAATTCCCCCAAATTTACTCTATAAATAGGATGTTTCAAGCCTGAAAAAGGAGTTGAAATTTTTTCACATTTTACTGGTTGGATTTTTGGGGTTCCAACTTCAGAAGTTCGAAATAAGTTTTGAATTTAGAGTTTAGGGGTTCACAATCTAAGAGTTCTAATTTTCAGAACTCTACTGGTCTTCTACTTAAGCATACAATTCGAGTTCTATTTCTGGAGTCTTTGCTGGTTGTTCCTCTTCTGTGTTCATTGCGACTTAGCTTGGATTCCTGTTGTGCTCAAGTTATTTGCTGGTTGCCTACTGAGTTTGGAAGCTTGCTGTGTTAATATCCGCTCCTGTTTGTTGTTGATATTTGGCTGCTTTTATTGCTGAATTCTCTTCTCCTTCATCCCTTAGAACTCATCGATTTCCTTTTTATTTGATCAGGTACACTACTATCTTCTGAATGTGTAATTGAAACATGATGAAGGAATGAAATTATATATTAATTTTGCTGAAGTTGTATTTCTGTTTTTCTTATAGTTGTAGTTATAATTTTAGATCTCTTGTAATTCATTTAGGAATGAGTTGTAATAAGTAATAGACTATATAAACTTGATTAGATTAAAGTAGTAGTGGATATACTATAGTAAATGTATCAAGTAGGTTAGATATAATTATCACCTAAATCTAAAACTAAAATCGGTTAAGACACAACTAGTACACTTAGATCTACATATATTCTGAAATTAGACATGTAATATTAGTACTTAACTATTTCATTAATCGAGTTCTGAATCTGAATCATTTAATTTGAAAAATATGAAGTAGTCGAGTTTCAAATCATGACACTGTTTTAACATTACTGTAGCTAGACTAGCCATAAATTCGTGTTCAACTTTGTAAAATGGTAATCTGAAACATATTTGTAATTCTGAGCAATGTTGTATTTGAAAAATGCAAGTGTTGTTTTTCAATTAGAGTAGATAGATAATTCTGCAAACAGTGTCTCAACCAGTAGATAATTCATAAAATAATACTTTGTTAATTCAGTAGTTAAATAGCAACAAGTTAAACTAGTGTTGACATTCTTAGTTAATTGATAAATACTGAAATCAATAATGGTAAAAATATAACTTGGCATTGTTTGAAATAGTTAATTGGTAGTGCTGAATAATACTTGTTCAAAAATGCTGTTATTGAAATGTTACTGCCTTAATTTCACTTCAAATGCAAATAGTCTGGGCCTAGCCGTAAATATAGGCCCAAATCTGATTAATATGACATTCAAGCCTTTGAATAGGAATAGAGATATATTCTGGGCTCCAGAGGCCCAGTTGTATTTGATTATGGACTGTTAGACAGTCTGAAGTCCAGGCCCAATAATGAATAATGGCCTGGACTCCAATATTATATAGTCTAAATTCAAACAAAATCAGTCATACATTAGAAAGAAAAAAAATAAAAAATAGAAAATATAGTGTACGAATAGGATTGACTTTAAAATAAGGGATGAGCCTCGTTACAAAAAAATGAAAACACACGGGCCCCCCAAATAAATTTCAACATAAAAATTCTAGACTCGGAAGGACCATTTAGTGAATTTTACGGTCTTTCCCAAAGTTAATAAAGACGTAGATACTTTAGGCGCGACTAATAATATTACATTCCTAATACGGGTGCACATTTATGTGACCCAAATCTCAAATCCCGGCGAAGCTGAAATGCACTAAAATCATAAGCGTACTGGTACGGTGTGACTCGAAATGCATTTTCGCGACGTCGCAATTCCTGAAAAATGACAAAGCGGGTCATTAATAATGCATAAAAATTGAAGCATATAAAAAATCAGATAAATAAAAATACGGCAGTTGAGCGACCGTGCTAGAACCACGAAACCCGGGAGTGCCTAACACCTTCTCCCGGGTTAACAAAATTCCTTATCTGGATTTCTGATTTCGCGGACTGTTAAACAGAGTCATAATTTCCTCGGTTTGGGATTAAACCGGTGACTTGGGACACCATTATTTTTCCAAGTGGCGACTCTGAAAATTAATGAATAAATCCCGTTCCGAATGTCCTTTAATTGGAAAAATTCCTTCCCTATTATTATTATATCGCTTCCCGGGATGTAGTAGTAATTAGCGGTATACACAGAGAAAAAGGAGGTGTGACAAGACTCACCTCCAATCAATCCCAGTCGAAATCTTCTTTAATCCTCGTCCAAAAGCTCTCAAGGTTGTGCAAAAATGGTGGAAATAAGACCTAGCTCACGGAGGAAATAATATAAAATCTGACCAGTTATTTTCGCATCTGCGACTTCCGCTCCTGCGGTCCAATGTCTGCTCCTGCGAAATCTCAATTAAAGGCCACTACCGCTTCTGTGGCCTTCTTCTCTTTCTGCAAAAATTCATAAAATACCCAGGGCTGCTTCTGCGACCTCGTTCCCGCATCTACGACTTCGCAGATGCAGTTCCCTCACCGCTTCTGTCGGAAATAGTCAAAACCTAGGACTTCGCATTTGCGTCTTCTTCCTCCGCTTCTGTGCAATCTCACCCGTGGTCCCATAAACCGCAAGTGCGACAACACTAGATACTAACAGATTTTTAACATATAACAACTCCAAAACTCTCCGTTTAACCATCTGAACTCACCTCGAGGCCCCCGGGACCTCAACCAAAAGCACCAATGCAGCATACAACGTAATTCAAACTTGTTCCAATCATAAAAATACACCCAACAACACAAAAAATTCTCATTTCTCATTGAATTCAAGCCTAAGTTCTTCAAAATCTTCCGAAATACGCATTCGATAAAAAACCCAATCAAATCACCTCCGAATCATCTGAAATTTTGCACACACATACCAAATCACCTAACGAAACTACTGCAACTCTCGGAATTCTATTCTGATCCTCGGATCAAAATCTTACCTATCAACCGTATATCGCCAAAATGTTAACTTTGCCAATTCAAGCCTAATTCTACACTGGACCTCCAAAATTACTTCTATCATAATCCTAAGTCACAAATCACTTTCCGAAGCTAACCGAATCACCCAAAATCATATCTGAGCCCTCTAACTCATAAGTCAACGTCTGGTTGATTTTTCCAAACCAAACCTTCCTTAAAGAGACTAAGTGTCACATTTCCTACCAAAACCAATACAATTCAACTCTAACTCACCAAATACCGATAATGAAATATGAAGCATAAAATGGAGGAAACAGGACGGTAACACACGAGACAAAGGGTTGGGTCGTCACAAACAAACATCTTAGATATTGGACTATATTTACCGTAATACATTTTCTTGCACAAAATATTGTATGTTGCACTTTCAAGAGGGGTATCAAGATCGACAACAAGAGTTATGGTTAAGGCGAAGCAACCAATGTATTAGGAGGAAACACACACAAAAAATGTTGTCAACAAAGGAGCATTAAGATACCATCATATTAAATACCCTTAAACTATAATACATAATTATATATTTAACATGACAAAGTTGATCATTTATGCATGTTTTGATGATGTTCTTTTATTTTAAATTCATGTATTATGCTAATGTAATAATATTTTTCGATATTTAGTTGATTGTTGTGTTATTATACATAAAATTCTTTCATTAATTAAATTGTATTGTTCATTCATATAAATAAATGTATAAATCATTATTTTCAGTAACGTATAACGCATGTTCATATATACTAGTAGATGAAAAGTGTACAAACGTAAATATTTTTTCAACTATTGAATTTGAATACTAAAGATTATCTTTGCCCTTCTTTTTATACTAACATTCATCATAGGGCCTGAATTCCACATTGTCACACTGCATTAGTCTTATTTCAACATACTTCTACTTTTAATAACGCTTAATTACTTCAAAATTATCTTCTTTAGGATGATACACTCTCCCCCACTTAGGGTCATTCGTCATCAAATACACAACGTAACCTATCTCTTTCTTCGCACATCTTAATATCTCAAATTTTTTTCTAACTCCCAAATTTTTCAAAAATTTCGGCAGAGTCTCCCCTGTAATTGAGCATATCCACCTGCCAGAGTAACACCAAAGTAACTCCTAACAACACATCTACAATCCAATGAAACACCATAATATATATATATATATATATATATATATATATATATATATATATATATATATATATATATATATATATCAATAATACTAATCTCTGCATTACAAGCATCACTTTATCATAATGATATCCGGACATGAAACACGTCATCTGTATGCCCATAACCTCGTCTCTGGCCATAATAGTTGTTCATAAATCACAACATTGCCAATTAACCTTATGTTAACAAACATCTCATTTCAGACCTCCGCTTAACTCACAACGAAGCATGAAAATCTCATAATTACTTACCCTAATTGACGAGTCACATTTAATGCCACATGGGCTTCCATCTCGTAGGCTAAAACTCAATGTTAACAACACAAAAATGACTGAATATGAAAAGAAAATACACAAAAATTGTCAAATAAGCCTAACAGGCATGACTCCCATTTAAAAGATAGTACAAAATTTTAAATTTCATAAAATGAGAATTTTAAACACAAACTTTTCACCTTCAGGACCTTGTCCTTATATAACATCCACCGAAGCTTCTAGCTCGGTTTAAAGCATTTCGCATCATATAATTATTCGAGGATATCACCCTCAACTCTGAATTACAAGTATTTGCGCATTGCGTCAACTGAAATTTTTCATTTTCTTTCTTTCTCTTTTCAATTTCCGTCAAAGAGAATCACAACATATAATGAACCCTCATACCGATAGGGCATATAATTGACAATTGAAATTAATTATCCTGAAATTACATCAATACACACTGTAATAAGTAATAGAAAGTCACTTTTGGCCTCATAGATATTTTAATGACCAACACATAATGATATGGATAGCTATCTCCATATAATATCCCAACGTTGAGTATTCACATAAGTAGATCTCAGGATTACGAAGCTCACTCATGAGTGGAGCAAATAAAAAGGACTCGCCTCAATTTTCAAAAACAAATCAAGTTAAGGAAAAAAATATCTTTTTACAACAATCGGCATTATACATGTAATGACACCATCTGGTGTAGTGGCCTCAGCCACACTATAGTAATTTTAATGGAGTGTGTTGACTGTGTGTTCTGATGAAATAGATTTCTCCCAAGTGTGGGACAACTTCTCATGATGTTTCTACTATCATCACATTCATAACAACTCATCCGCAGTTCGGCCACTCATACTGAGTCTGTGCCAGATAACTAGAATAACCATTTAAGGAATCCCATGCTAGTGGTGCATTAAAAGATGATTATCCTATGAGAGTGCCCTGATTAACTGGAGCACTACGAGTATTCTGAAATCGTTTCCACTTCCCTGTTGATACTAAAATATAGAATTATTATGGACATATGAACATTAAAGGTCCCAACATCATCCCATACAAATCTAAGCTCTTACTCATATGCAAGTTTCAGAGAACTTTTGAATACCACTTAAATACATCGCAGGCCAAATCTGATGTGACACATGACCCACAAGTTGATCATTGATAATGAACTTATTTCACTTGGCGCAAAGCCACAAGATACATCCTCATAATCCACGATGCTAACCTTTATCGCTTGTACGTCATCATCATAAGACAACTTAAGACATTCGTTTGGTACATGTCCTTCTTAGGACAATTAAACTCACTTCATCCAGTATCTCGGTTTCTAGTTGTACCCTTCGCTAAATAGACATCTCATACGAACCATATAGTCTTTATTACCACCAAATATCTTTAGATCTACATTCACCTTGTGACTATACCATTACTGCTACAATTAGGCAGTTAAGTGAACCTTCTCAAGACCGTACTTATCAACCGAATGTCAGAACCTGGTGCATCCCCACGTGCACAATTGAATGGATCTCTCAATATTTTTGCAATATCGATATGGATGACACACGGTAACAATGGTTGAGTAAATTCTTGGCTCCTTTATAATCCCTCTGTAGCATCACGAACCGTCGACGCATACTTGATACCGAGTGTGCAATTTCAATACCGAGTGGATGCAAAAGAACATATGATATAGGCTCCAACTGAATAAATAACGCACGATAAGGAATGAAATGAAGTGGAATTTTCCTAACGGTTACATAGCCTCTCGTAGATAAGTACAGACGTCTCCGTACCGATCAGCGAGACTCTAATAAACCGGCATGTGTCCCGTGACTCCTATGAACCTAGAGCTCTAATACAACCTTGTCACGATCCTAGTTTACTAATCGTGAACCTGTCATGATGGCACCCAGTCTTCGCGACTAGGTAAGCCTAACACATTGTGAAAATTAAACAACCTTTACGAGAACAATGAAATAATACTGAATAACCTAAGTAAAATGTATAAAGTTCCTCCTAGCACATACACTTCAACCGAAAATATTGAAACAACCTCCAAGACCCGGAAACTCACGGGCAAACACAGGTTAAAGAACATAAACTATGGCTCTATCGTCCAAAAGTGTCTATACAACCAAATAAATAAAATGAAACTACTATCTATGAGGAAGAGTAGATGGAGACTCTTCAGATTCGCGGACGCGGCAAATGCATACCTCAAGTCTCCTAATGTAGCTATGCAATCACTGAAAATGCACTCGATCAGAAGTACCTAGATCTGCACAACAAAAGTATGCAGAAGAGTAGCATGAGTACACCACAACGGTACTTAGTAAGTGCCAAGCCTAACCTCGATGGAGTAGTGACGAGGAAGGTTGGGGCACTACCGAAAATAATATAATAACAGTATCAAATAGCGTAAAGCAGTAAGTAATCTGAAATAACAGAAAAAATGGAATAAGAGCTACAAGTCTTGAGCAATTAAACTAACAAGGAAAATAACATAACAAGTGTCCCTAGATTGTCTGTGGATCTCCCGGGAATTGAACCCGCAGTCCACTCATCTCAGTAACAAAGATCTCCGGGAATCGAACCCGCAGTCCACTTATCTCAGTAACAAGGATCTCCGGGAATTGAACGCGCAGTCCACTAATCTCAGTAATAAGGATCTCCGGGAATCGAACCCGCAGTCCACTCATCTCAATAACAAGGATCTTGTCACGACCCTAGTTCACCAATCGTGAACATGTCATGACGGCACCCAGTCCCCACGACTAGGTAAGCCTAACACGTTGCGGAATATACAAGTTTATGAACATTAAATAATAAATAGCGGAAAAATAACATAAGAAGGAAATGTAATATGTGCCCCTTGGCACATACACCCGTCAAACACACTGTATAAAATACCACCAAGACCCGGAATCCCACGGGCCACACATACTAAAAGAGAGTATACAACCGTGGCTCTATGTGTAAAGAGTATCTAACAACCAAATGAAGGAAAATATCTACTAATACTATCGAATAGAAGGAGGGCCTCCGGATCCGTGGACGTAGCAGATCATACCTCGAGGTCTCCAAATGTATTGCTGAATCACCTAGTACGGGCCTCTCCTGATGTACCTGGATCTGCACAACAAAAATGTGCGGAAGAGTAGCATGAGTACACCACGGCGGTACTCGGCAAGTGCCAAGCCTAACCTCGATGGAGTAGTGACGACGAAGGTCAAGGCCCTACTGAGAGAAAATAATTACAAAATGATAATTACAATAATAAGCAGCTTAAATGATAATAATTCCGAAATAACAACAATAAAGTGATTACTGCAACCGTCTACAGTTAAGCTAACAACAAGTAACAATCTCAATTAACAAGTCCACGACCTGTGGTAATTGAACCCACAGTCCCATCAACAGTACCCCTGGGTCTCCGGGAATCGAACCCGCAGCCCATATTTCAATAATATATCAATAGCTCAGGATCTCCGGGAATCGAACCCACAGTCCCTACCAATAACTCAGGGATCTCCGAGAATCGAACCCGCAGTCCCTACCAATAACTCAGGATCTCCGGGAATCGAACCCGCAGTCCCTACCAATAACTCAGGATCTTTGGGAATCAAACCCGCAGTCCCTATCAATAACTCAAGATCTCCGGGAATCGAACCCGCAGTCCATATCTCAATAATATATCAATAAACTCCGGGTCTCCGGGAATCGAACCCGCAACCCTTGGATCTCCGGGAATTGAACCCGCAGTCCACCAACACAACAAATAAAGAAAACGCACAGAGAAAACATAATATGCTTAACTACAATTTCACCGAAAACTAGTGCCAACAATTATCAAGAAGTTCCAGTAAGACAATTTGGCAACTAAACAGATAAATCCTATCTAATCATGCTTCCCTAACGAATGCCAGGTAAATATCATAAATTAATCAACTAAGGACAGGAATATCACGAATTTGACGATTCAAGTAAAGTGTGTGTTACAACAACCAGCGCATGTACACGCCCGTCACCTCGCGTACAAGGCATTTAAATTATCACATAATATCCTAGGGGTGAAAGTTCCCCCACACGTGGTTAGACAAGCCACTTACCTCGACTCCGGTACAAAACCACTAAGAGACAACTCTATTGCCATGAATATCGACCTCCACAGGTGTAGTATCTGATAAAAATCAATAGAATTACATCAAAATAGGCCAATTGGGCATTACCCAATCGAAACAATTCAAAATACACCAAAACCCACAAGTTGCCAAAACCCGACTTTCGGTACGCTTCTCAAAAAATTATGAAAGTTATATATTCGGGTTTCTTATCTCAACACGAGTCCGTACATATAAAATTTATCAAAATCGGACTCCGTTTGCCCATTCAAATCAATGATTTTCTATAATTTAGGACTAGGGCTAAAACCCTCCATTAATCGTCCATTAACAGTGAAATAATCACGAATTTTATGATAAACTAACGAATTAAGGCCAAGAAACTTACCCCCGATGATTTCCCGATGATATCCCACCGATTCCCTGTCAATTTCTGTCCAAAAGCTCTCAAGTTGCTCAAACAAATGGAGAAAAATGACCCAAAAATCGCGGATATACTGCCCAGAATTTTCGCAGGTACTGTTCACGAGCAGACACTGTTCATGCGCATGGGACACTGTTCACTGTTCATGCGCGGTTACTGTTCACTATTCATAAAATGCAGCAGCTTTTTCAAAAAAATTGCAGCACAGCCATTATGCACCAAAATGGTCCTAACTCCATGATACGAAATCGAAATTCGACGATTCATTTTCCTATGGCTCCGTAATTTCGATATGGATCCAGTGGTTCAAAAAAACTGAATTTGGATCTCATTTACTCAGTCTAACATCAATTTTGCTCGTTAAACAATAACTCACATTTCGCGTCAAAAACCCAATCGCGACTCGATGAAATTAAACCAAAATTTCCAGATCAGTCCTATAATTCATGATTTAAATTCTCGAAGTCTCGAAACCAAATTTGGATCTCTAAAACTAAAATTAGACTTTTGGATCATTACTTTTATGCTCAAAACGGCAAAAATCTTCCAAAAATGACCCTTTGGGCATCCGAAACACATCCGAGACCCCCGAGACCCCGACCAATAACACCAACCAGTCCCAAAACGCATTATGGACTCGCTTGAGGCCTCAAATCACATCAAACAATGCAAAAATTATGAATTAACCTCCAATCCAAGCTTGATGAACTTTGAAGTTTCCAACTTCTATTTCCGATGCCGAAACCTATCAAATCAAGTCCGATTGACTTCAAATTTTGCACACAAGTCCAAAATGACATAACGAGTCTGTGCATATAAAATTTATCAAAATCGGACTCCCTTTGCCCATTCAAATCAAAGATTTTCTAAAATTTAGGCCTAGGGCTCAAACTTAATTCTACACCGGTCATCACAAAAATATTCCGGACACACTCCTAAGTCCCAAATCACCTAATGAAGCTATCCGAACCATAAGATTTGCATTTCGAGTCAGATATCAAAATTTCCATTTCCGGTCAAATTTTCTCAAAACCTTCAATTTTCTATCTTTAGCCAAACGACTGCAAAATGACCTACGGACCTCCGAATTCACTTCCGATCGCGCTCCCAAATCCAAAATAACCATACGAAGCTACTCCCAGTCTCGGAATCCCAAACGGACATCAATAACACTAAAATGCATTTTAAGCCAAACTGATGCAATTTCTTCTTAAATCCTATCTTCCATAATATGCGCTAAAATGCTCCCGGGTTATCCAAAACCCGATCCGGCATACGCCCAAGTCCGAAATCATCATATGAACCTGTTGGAACCTTTAGATCCCAATTCCGAGGTCGTATACTCAAAATTTCAATCCTAGTTCATTTCTTCAATTTTAAGCTTCGGAAATGAGAATTTTCATTTAAATATGACTCCAAACTTCTTGAATTTTAATTCTGACCATACACACAAGTCAATATACCTGAGATGAAGCTGCTCATGGCCTCAAACTGCTGAATGACGCACCGTAGCTCAAAACAACCGGTTGGGTCGTTACAATCTCCCCCACTTAAACATACGTTCGTCCTCGAACATGCTGAGAACTACACTGAAGTAGTCTGAAATCACTGGTTTAACATCTCATGCAACTTCCTGCGCTTCCACAACTCATTTGAGCACATTAGCTCGATAAATCTATAGATATACTCCTTTATTCGAGTAAATAAGCCATTAGATCCAATTCCATCATCCGGAATTCCCTGCCTAGCATGTTTCCATCATACGACCACCATATCATTCTTCACACGCTGTACCCATACATGACTGCATAACTTTGCTGAAGTCACACTTTGCATCACTTTACTCATGGGACCACAATAATATTTTTTAAATATAATAGTCGAAATTCCACAAATCTGATGCTCTCATTGCATCTCATGACCTACATAGGTCTTGCTCTAGCTTTTACAACACCGATACGACGGAAGAGATGTGCCGGAATTCATATTTAGTTGCCATGTCAACAAATCATTCAGTCTATACTTTTGACAAGAACCATTACCTCATTCTGAACTAAACAATGGTCTTAGCCCCTTAATTTATTTCATATGCTCGGATTACACTGATCTCGAATTCAATGATCTCACCTCAACCATTACGAACTGCTCAGGCGATAAGCCACCTCAGACATAATCAAAAGTCCTACAAGATGACACAATGTGCCAATAGGCTACTAATTCGTACGTGATACAAAAGGAAGGCGAACACTAGAGAGAACTATTCAACTCTCACACTAACATGGACTTCCTCAGAAAAATAGGAAACAGAACACATAAAAGCAATTATGGACACTGAAATAAACATCACACCGTTGCGGCGTGCAACCCGATCCCAACAATATACCCATGGCGGCGTGCCACCCGATCCCAACAATATAACCATGGCGGCGTGCCACCCGATCCAAACAATATAACCATGGCGGCGTGCCACTCGATCCCTGTATAAAACTCACACAAGGAGCCATACGTCGAGCTGAATATCTCATCACATCAAAATGCTGAATATCGATCATAAGCACACTAAGGTGCATGATATCATACACAAGGAAACATATAGCGCTATACGCTACAAACTCAAGCACAATTGATGTGCGGTATATTATCTGAGTCTCGAGAGCCATCATGCTCATATAACATCACCGCTGAGCGGAACCTCAACACATAAGGAACTTACCAAGTCGTCTCACACTCATACGGCGCAATATATCTTTACATGAATTAACTAACCGCGAAATAAGACCGCGACTATCCCTCCATAAAGGGCGCATTGCTGGAAGAAACACAACCGGCCTGACGCAAGGCTCACTTCCACATTTAAATCTATCCACCGACCTTAAATCTATCCTGGTCGTGCCAAGCTAAGTCAATAATATTTCACAGGTCTATAACCCAATAAACAGAGTGCCCTCCAGGCATAAATTCTCAAATGGATGATATCACCAAAATCCTAATACTTGGTTTAAATTTCTAACCAATCAAGTGACTACATGTCACACCTATACAATCTTCTTGTGGGACAAGCTCCCACCATCTTCCGAATAATTAAACGGGCCTACATATTCAAACTACCGGCTGCACTAACAGTGAAAAGAGATCAGGAGTCCCTAACCGAGATGCAAAGCCTTTCCCACAGAACCCTGATCTCAAGTGATACTGACGTTAATACCCATCTTACTCAAAACACTGAAACTCCTTTCCCGCTCATCCGAGCTCTTTATATCACATTCATTGACCAAACTGCGACCTTGGTCCTTACTTCAAATTCCATACCACTCACTGCACCTCACATGCCGATATACGATAGACACGATTTCCGTCAAAACTCTAGAACTGACAATAGGCTAATACTTCATCACATAAGACTTTCCATTTAACTCATTTCAGGAGAACTATAGCAACACACAGGCGAGTTCTCATAACCGTTGAATATGCCAATCTCTAAGTAGTGGTCCAAGCCACCATAACCCTTTCCAAGGTCCGCCTACTCATAACAGGCCCTAACAGATGAATACTTAAGAATGCCATCAATCACTGCGGCCAACAAGCCTCAAATGCACCGCGACAATCACATGCATAACTCGATCGCGTTGCATGAACCGATCATTGACATCAATATGCCAACTCAACTATGGCTAATCAATCTACTTCCTTCCAGTTTATCCTGGCTTGCCTTAGAAATGTTAATATCTCCCTTCAATACCTAACTTATTCCAACCGTACTCACCCCGAGTGACCTTAAATCATAAGGCCATGCTATCTCCAGAACGACGGCCATTTCATGTCTCTCAAATACTACACCACAAGTCAAAACATCATAGAACGTGTTGTGCCCTTCTTCGTAAGTTGCTTCAAAAATTTGACTCCCAACTGTACTTGTAGTCTCAGTATTATCAAGCACCACAATTTACCTCATGAATTCACTAGGACCTCTATTGAGAGCCATCCAGCCCTGACTTTTCCCAATATGCAACCAACTCTACTCAATTTTATAACATATGAATACCCTCTCGATAAAGCACCCATCGGGATCACTTCCCTCGCAACCTGCACCTATACGAGGCATAAATCACGAATTTTCCCTCAAGTTTGAACATGAGCCAGTAAGGCTAGCCATAACATGCATTCAACAATTCATATACTCAATTACCACTCATGGTCCTTTTCTGTAGCTGCAATAGCCCACTAATGCTAATACCCAGAATTCACGCAGGTAATTAACCATGCGACCCAATCGTAAGCGGTGGGACTCTCCCACTTAGCTCAAGGCCATTATTACACAACTCTCGAACACATTAGAACCATTCTCTCAAGTCATTTACTCTTATTCAACTGCAGCTCACTTGATCCAACGAACATAACCACCTGACACCATAGGGTATGACCTCATTCCAATAGCACTCTGACACCATAGGGTATGACCTCATTCCAATACAACCAAACATCACCCCGCTCCATGCACCGAGCATTATCTACCGACGACATATTAAAACATACTATGATTCTCACACGCCTACGAAGCACCATGTAGCCTTTGTCAAAGCTGTTTCCCTGCTGATAATAAAACGTAGAGTTTATTAGGGACATAGGGACATCAAAAGTCCCAACGTCATACCATACAAGCCTCAACTCTTGCCCATCCGCAAGTTTTTAAGAACGTTTTGAATAGCACCTAAATACATCGCAGGCCAAATCTGATATGACACATGACCTATAATTTAATCGTTGATAGTGAAATCCTTTCACTTGGCACGAAGACTTAAGGTACATCTTGCTAATCCATGATACTAGCTTTTAACATTCATACGTCTTCATCATATGACAAGCCCAAGACATTCGTTTGGTACATGTCCTTCTTAAGACAGCTAAACTCATTTCCCCAGTATCTCTGCTGGCTGAATCCTTCGCTAAATAGATATCTCATGTGAACCATATAGTCTTTATTACCACCAACTATCTTTAGATCTATATCCACCTTGTGACTCTATCATTACCGTGACGATTAGGCAGTTAAGTAAACCTTCTCAAGACCGTACTTATCAATCGAATGTCAGAACCTAGTGCACCCCCATGTGCACAATTGAAGATCTCTCAATTCTCTTGCATTATCGATATGGATGACACGCGGTAATAATGGTTGAGCAAATTCTTGACTCCCTTGAAATCCTTCTGCAGCGTCACGAACCGTCGGCACATACTTAATATCGAGCGCGAAATTTCAATACACGAGTGGATGCAAAAGAACATATGACATAGGCTCCAACTGAATAAATGGCGCACGATAAGGAATTCAAAGAATTGAAGAGTTTCCTAAACAGTTACATAGCCCCTCGTAGATAAATACAGACGTCTCCGTATCGATCAGCGAGAATCTAAGTAACCGGTCTGTGTCCCGTGACTCCTACGAACCTAGAGCTCTGATACCAACTTGTCACGACCCTAGTTCACCAATCGTGAACATGTCATGACGGCACCCAGTCCCCACGACTAGGTAAGCCTAACACGTTGCGGAATATACAAGTTTATGAACATTAAATAATAAATAGCGGAAAATAACTTAAAAAGGAAATGTAATCTGTGCCGCTTGGCACATAAACCCGTCAAACACACTGTATAAAACACCACCAAGACCCGGAATCCCACGGGCAACACAGACTAAAAGAGAGTATACAACTGTGGCTCTATGTGTAAAGAGTATCTAACAACGAAATGAAGGAAAACATCTACTAATACTATCAGAATAGAAGGAGGGCCTCCGGATCCGCGGACGTAGCAGATCATACCTCGAGGTCTCCAAATGTATTGCTGAATCACCTAGTACGGGCCTATCCTGATGTACCTGGATCTGCACAACAAAAGTGTGCAGAAGAGTAGCATGAGTACACCACGACGGTACTCAGTAAGTGCCAAGCCTAACCTCGATGGAGTAGTGACGAGGAAGGTCAGGGCCCTACTGAGAGAAAATAATTACAAAATAATAATAACAATAATAAGCAGTTTAAATGATAATAATTCCGAAATAACAACAATAAAGTGATTACTACAACCGTTTACAATTAAGCTAACAACAAGTAACAATCTCAATTAACAAGTCCAGGACTTGTGGGAATTGAACCCACAGTCCCATCAACAGTACCCCTGGGTCTCCGGGAATCGAACCCACAACCCATATCTCAATAATATATCAATAGCTCAGGATCTCCGGGAATCGAACCCGCAGTCCCTACCAATAACTCAGGATCTCCGGGAATCGAACCCGCAGTCCCTACCAATAACTCAGGATCTCCGGGAATCGAACCCGCAGTCCCTACCAATAACTCAGGATCTCCGGGAATCGAACCCGCAGTCCCTACCAATAACTCAGGATCTCCGGGAATCGAACCCGCAGTCCATATCTCAATAATATATCAATAAACTCCGGGTCTCCGGGAATCGAACCCACTTCCCTGGGATCTCCGGGAATTGAACCCGCAGTCCACCAACACAACAAATAAAGAAAACGCACGGAGAAAACATAATATGCTTAACTACAACTTTACCGAAAACTAGTGCCAACAATTATCAAGAAGTTCAAGTAAGACAATTTGGCAATTAAACAGATAAATCCTATCTAATCATGCTTCCCTAACGAATGCCAGGTAAATATCATAAATTAATCAACTAACGACAGGAATATCACGAATTTGACGATTCAAGTAAAGTGTGTGTTACAACAACCAGCGCATGTACACGCCCGTCACCTCGCATACAAGGCATTTAAATTATCACATAATATCCTAGGGGTGAAAGTTCCCCCACACGAGGTTAGACAAGCCACTTACCTCGACTCCGGTACAAAACCACTAAGAGACAACTCTCTTGCCACGAATGTCGGCCTCCACAGGTGTAGTATCTGATAAAAATCAATAGAATTACATCAAAATAGGCCAATTGGGCATTACCTAATCGAAACAATTCAAAATACACCAAAACCCACAAGTTGCCAAAACCCGACTTTCGGTACGCTTCTCGAAAAATTACGAAAGTTATATATTCGGGTTTCTTATCTCAACACGAGTCCGTACATATAAAATTTATCAAAATCGGACTCCGTTTGCCCATTCAAATCAATGATTTTCTATAATTTAGGACTAGGGCTAAAACCCTCCATTAATCCTCCACTAACAGTAAAATAATCACGAATTCACGATAAACTAACGAATTAAGGCCAAGAAACTTAGCCCCGATGATTTTCCGATGATATCCCAGCGATTCCCCGTCATATTCTGTCCAAAAGCTCTCAAGTTGCTCAAAAAAATGGAGAAAAATGACCCAAAAGTCGCGGATATACTGCCCAGAATTTTCGCCGGTACTGTTCACGAGCAGACACTGTTCATGCGCGTGGGACACTGTTCACTGTTCACACGCGCGGTTACTATTCACTATTCATAAAATGCAGCAGCTTTTTCAAAAAAATTGCAGCACAGCCATTTTGCACCAAAATGGTCCTAACTCCATGATACGAAATCGAAATTCGACGATTCATTTTCCTATGGCTCCGTAATTTCGATACGGATCCTGTGGTTCAAAAAAACTTAATTTGGATCTCATTTACTCAGTCTAACATCAATTTTGCTCGTTAAACAATTAACTCACATTTCGCGTCAAAAACCCAATCGCGACTCGATGAAATTAAACCAAAATTTCCAGATCAGTCCTATAATTCATGATTTAAATTCTCGAAGTCTCGAAATCAAATTTGGATCTCTAAAACTAAAATTAGACCTTTGGATCATTACTTTTATGCTCAAAACGGCAAAAATCTTCCAAAAATGACCCGTTGGGCATCCGAAACACATCCGAGACCCCCGAGACCCCGACCAATAATACCAACCAGTCCCAAAACACATTATGGACTCGCTCGAGACCTCAAATCACATCAAACAATGCAAAAATTATGAATTAACCTCCAATCCCAGCTTGATGAACTTTGAAGTTTCCAACTTCTATTTCCGATGCCGAAACCTATCAAATCAAGTCCGATTGACTTCAAATTTTGCACACAAGTCCAAAATGACATAACAGAGCTACAAAAATTTTCGAAATTCCATTCCGACCGTCGGATCAAAATTTCACCTATCAACCGGAATTCGCCAAAATACTAACTTTGCCAATTCAAGCTTAATTCTACACCGGTCATCACAAAAATATTCCGGACACACTCCTAAGTCCCAAATCACCTAACGAAGCTATCCGAACCATAAGATTTGCATTTCGAGTCAGATATCAAAATTTCCACTTCCGGTCAAATTTTCTCAAAACCTTCAATTTTCTATCTTTAGCCAAACGACTCCAAAATGACCTACGGACCTCCGAATTCACTTCCGATCGTGATCCCAAATCCAGAATAACCATACGGAGCTACTCCCAGTCTCGGAATCCCAAACGGACATCAATAACACTAAAATGCATTTTAAGCCAAACCTGATGCAATTTCTTCTAAAATGCTATCTTCCATAATATGCGCCAAAACGCTCCCGGGTTATCCAAAACCCGATCCGGGCATACGCCCAAGTCCTAAATCATCATATGAACCTGTTGGAACCTTTAGATCCCAATTCCGAGGTCGTATACTCAAAATTTTAATCCTAGTTCATTTCTTCAATTTTAAGCTTCGGAAATGAGAATTTTCATTTAAATTTGACTCCAAACTTCTTGAATTTTAATTATGACCATACACACAAGTCAATATACCCGAGATGAAGCTGCTCATGGCCTCAAACTGCTGAATGACGCGCCGTAGATCAAAACGACCAGTTGGGTCGTTACAGCTATAGGCTACGAACTCAAGCAAAACTGAGGTGTGATATATGAAGGAACTCTGAGAATCGAACCGGCAGTCCACTCATCTCAGTAACAAGGATATCCGGGAATTGAACCCGCAGTCCACTCATCTCAGTAACAAGGATCTCCGGGAATTGAACCCGTAGTCCACAATGCAAAACACAACCAAAAACAAGGAAAAATACTCAGAGAATGGAATACACAACTATAAATAACAGTTAAGTTCTGACCCAACATGTTTCACGTAATTTCAATTAAGGCAATTAGACAGTTAATTCTATCTAGTCATACTCATCTAAGTAGCACATAATAAATCTTGCATTTAAATCAGTCAAATAACAGAGAAAAACACAATTTGAACAATT
This sequence comes from Nicotiana noctiflora, assembly GCA_032618575.1. Classification (NCBI taxonomy): domain Eukaryota; kingdom Viridiplantae; phylum Streptophyta; class Magnoliopsida; order Solanales; family Solanaceae; genus Nicotiana; species Nicotiana noctiflora. The sequence goes on from JASVEL010005577.1 coordinate 39,480, forward strand.
CAAGTAAAATGGATTTTTCAACAATTTGCATATGTACACGCTCGTCACCTTGTGTACAAGGCATTTAAATCAACACATAAGATATCCTAAGGGAAGAGGTCCCCCACACAAGGTTAGACAAGCCACTTACCTCGAATCTGGTCAAAATTCAATCCAAATGGCTCAAATCTATTCAATTAGATTGCATAATGCAAATAATAATTCAAGTAATTTATTCCACAATAAAATTTTAAGCTAATATGCGAAATTATGTAAAATGACCAAAATACCCCTCAGGCCCCACGTCTCAAAACCGGGTAAAATTTAGATTCTAGAAACCTCTCACTCTCACGAGTCTAGCCATATAAAATTCTTTCAAATCGGAGGTCGGTGTGACGAGTTAGGAAAATTGTTTAAAAGGCCGTGTCTATAAATAAAATGTAGTTTGATTGCTCGAGGACGAGCAATAGTTTAAGTGTGGGGTGTTAATGATAGGCTATAATTACGTATTTTAGTTGATTATTACACTCTAATTTATTGCACTTTAGTTGAGTTTGCGCTTTAATCGCTAGTATTTTGCACTAACGGTGTGTTTTATACCTTGTATGAGTGATTTAGAGTTATATAGATGTCATAGAATGAATTCAAGTGATTTGGAGCTTTAAAATCTGAGTAAAAGCCCAAGGAATTAAGCTGAGATCGTATTTGGGGATCAACGGATGATAAAACAACAAAATAAAGACTTGAGGAGGTATATTACGTACTGTCTAGTAAATTAGACATAACATTTTTCTCAGAACTCCATTTGGCTACATAATATATGGTGGGAAAGATAACTCAAAGGGCTACAACTTTGATGTTTTTCATATTTCCAAATTCCACACGTAACAGGGTGAAAAGCCAAGGTTTCACCGCAACTGCGGCAGAACCACGACAGAGTGCAGACGCACACAATTGAAGAATCAGAGGCCATGTTTGGCTTCGGTTTGACCGCGACCATGGTAGAACCGTGGCAGGAGGCAGAATTTCACTGACTAAAGTGCAAAACACGGGATTTTCAGCCCCAAACCCTATATTAAACACTAGACTTTGCCCCAAGAGAGGCATGTATTGATTTTTAGAGTATCTTGGCAAGGGAAACTATTGTGAGAGAATATTTCAAACATCTTTCTTCTTTGCTTTGATTTTTATGATGAATTCTATCTTAGTTTATTTTTCCATAGTCATGAGTAGTTAAATTCCTTGTTTAAGGTTTTGATGGAACCTATTGGGGGATGAACTTCTTGTTTATGAGAATACAAATTGCTAGTTTAATCTCTATTTGTTCAACTTCGTATTTGTTGTAGTTAATTGACAGGATCCTTAATTAGATGTGCCTATTTAATGTGTATAACTTGGAAAAGAGTGCATGTTTAGGTTTTTATTGAACAACACCACTCCTAGATTATAAGAGGAATCTATAATTGCTTTTAAAAGCGGGATTAGGGATAACAAAGCCTTAGGTGTAATCTAAAGCTACTTATACTAAATAAAGTAAGCTAGTGTATCTCGGGAGAGTGCAATAGTAAGTTACTATGATTACTCGGGAGAGAGTGACGGTAATATTAGCGTTCATGATTGATAGAAAGGTGTTGGTAAATTTGTATGAGCATAAAAAGAAGGGATTTCATCAATATGGGAAATTATTGCTTTAGCTTCTTCTCATTATTGTTTACAACATTATTAGTTTAGTTTACAATTATTTAATTATTTGCAAGCGTAGTTATTAAATAAACTTTCAACTGAGATTTGAATATTTGAGAGCTGGTTCTGAAGAGTTAGTGGGTTTGAAGATAGTAATTGATAGGTTAACTCTCCTTGGATCCGACCCTGGCGTAATACTCGGGTTATATTTGCAACGTCCGCATAGTACTTTTTATAAGGCATAGTTGGGTGTGACCAAATTTTAGCGCCTTTGCCGGGGTTATTTTACCTAATTTTGTGTATTAGCTTAGAACTTATTTGAGGAATCAGTTACTTGAAGTAATATTTACATTAGGCAATTGAGTTGAATAGAACCATTTAGAGTCAAGTACTCGTGGCAAGAACGTATCAGGTTAATTTTTTAGTCGGTTCTAGGTAAGTGGCTTGTCTAACCTTGTGTAGGGGAACTCTTCTTAGGATTTGATACTGTGATATTTGAAATGTCATGTACGTGAGGTGATAAGAGCGTACTTGTGCTGATTGTTGTAAATCCTGTTTTTCAGTTAAGTACTTATATTTTGTATTTTACTTCATTGTTTATACTATTTGAACTTTGAGCTTACTGTTAGTTTTGGAAAGCATGCCTAAATGACTAAATTGCATACTTGCTCAAACTGTCTTATATGAACTTTGTGCAGCATGCGAGGTTATAATCACTGTCTATTTTGATATTAAATTAAATTGAGCTAATTATTCTTGTGTTGTTGTTGCGTGTTTACATTGGGACTATGGGTGGTTCCCGGTAGATGATTCCGGTAGATCCCCATGCACAGTCATATGGAACTACAAGACTACACCCGGTAGATTCTCCCAGTACTGGGTATTTATATTTGAGAACTACGGATCGGGATTCTGATAGATTCTTGGTGCACTATGAGCTGGACTACAAGATGATCTAGGAGATTCACTAGACATTTACATTTGGGGGCTATAGGACGGTATCCTGGTAGACCCCCGATTGCTGAATATTTACATTTGGGGACTAAGGATAGTATCCTGGTAGATCCGTGATTGCTGGATATTTATATAATAGCAACACGATAGGGATTCAAGAATTACTAAAGAAAAACAAGAAACGTGCAAAATCTAAAAGAAAATTAAAAAATGAAATAAAAGACAAAAATTAATGATAGATTGAATTCAAGAAAGAGTTTCTTGAATTCAAGAAATATATTCTTGAAGTTGAATCCTAACAACAACAATTAGCTAACAAATAACTAATCGCCTTTGGTAGAAATTAAAAACAAGAAATTGATTGTGAAACCCGACCCTTTAGAATAACAAGAACAACAATAAGCCTAAACTTATCACCTTTCTTGAATACCTCGAAGTGATCTAAGATTTCAAAAAAGGTTTAATTCTTACCACCTTAAGTTGAGTATTGAAGGCTGAAGAATAAATCCAAGAGTAGCCACACAAGAGTGCAAGAAAAATCTCACATGTTTTATTGATAATAATCTGAATGATCTACCTAAAAATAAAGAAGATACCCCTTTATATAGAGGGTGATCACGAAATTATCATTAAATATTAGGAAATATAGTCCTAAACTACTTTGGACAACAAGTCCAACTAAAATAGGAAAAGGTAAAATTCTAGGAAACCAAAACCAAGTCAATTTGGCAAAGTAATTCTACCTAACTTAGGAAAAGGAAACTATTATCCTTAACTAACTAGGAAAGCAGTAAATATGTCCTAACAAACTAGGAAAATCCCTTTATGACTCATGCTTAATTCAGGTGCCTTTAAGGCTGGTGCTTGGACCCCAATCAACCTCCTCTTGGACTTGGACTTGGACCACGAATGAGTGTAGCACTAGCTAAATCCTCTACATAATTTTGTAGATCTTGTTCCACCATTAGCGCCTTCTTAATCTCCCATTGAAGCCCAATAATCTTGTCTTTCTTCTCCTTAGTTTGAGACCTCGTGAATGGCCTTCTTGGAGCTTCTAAAGCTTTATCCTTGTCCATGAAGCTATCAATATATTTGGGGGCTACAGGACGAGATCTTGGTAGATCCCTAGTTGCTATCTCTCTGTTGAGCTGTATTCTTGTTGTGATTTTTCTCTCTATTGTAGTTATTGTTATTCTTATTATTATACTGTGTTACTTCATACTATTACATCTTTTTATATATATAAATGTATATGACCGGCACGGTCCTGACCTTCCTCATCATTGCTCTATCAAGGTTAGGCTTGTCACTTACTAGGTACTATTGTGGTGTACTCATGCCATTTTCTACACATGTTTTTGCGTGTGCAGATCCAAGTGCTTCCACTCAGTCTTATCACCCTTGAGGCGAGGCATTTTCTCTAGAGACTTCAAGGTATATCTACTGTGTCCGTAGACCGAGGAGTCTATTTCTATTCTATTTAGTAGTTATAGCCCTTCTATATTTTTCTTTGATTTAGACATTCCAGAGTTAGAGCACTTTGTCATATCCATAGTTTGTGATTCACGGGGTTTCGAATTTTGGGAGCTTTATGTTGAGATTATTGTATTGTTATATGTTGGGTGGCAACTTAAATACTGTCTCCTTTTGTTATCTCGGTTTTTAATTATTTCTTTCCGCATTCGTTAAGCTTACCTAGTTGTAGGGACTAGGTGTCGTCACGACTATTTATGGAGGGCAAACTTGAATCGTGACAAAGATATTGTTTCTTTAAACGTTTTTTATCATCTTCTATGTTTAACAAAAACTGGTATTTTGTTAAGTACAGTTGATCTATCACCTTCAACTTAGAGAACAAATATCACATGTATATATAAAATTTGGATCTAGTCTTTTCTCTGTTCTAGCACGTTTACTTCTTCTAATTTCAGTACGGGAATCTATATTTTGCTTGTTGCTAGATATTAATTCATGACTAACATTAATACTATATTTATTATTTAATCTAGATGTAATTATAGATTCAATCGCTGAATTAGAGTCATGATAAAAATTATTTTCAAAAAATTCAACATCTCTAGATTCAACAATGATATTAGAATTGATATCCAATATTCTATAAACTTTGGAATCTTCTGCATAGCCAGCAAAAACTCCTTTTAAGGCTCTTGGCCCTAGCTTTGTTCTTTTAGGATCCGAAAGTCTATAATGTACTAGACAACCCCCAAACCTTTAGGTAAGCCAAGTTCGGTTTTTTCTTCTTCCATAATTCATATGGAGAAATCTTAAACTTTCTAGAGGGAATTATGTTGTGTAAGTGACAAGCTATGAGCAATGCCTCACCCCATAAATTCATTGGCAACTTAGAATTCACAATAATAGAATTAAGTATGTCCACCAAGGTTCTATTCTTTCTTTCTGCCAATCCGTTTTGTTGTGGAGTATATGGAGCATTAGTTTGATGTATTATTCCATTTTTCTCACGAAAAGAAGAGAAGTCTGAAAGAAAATACTCACCACCTCTAACACTTCTTAAAGTTTTAATCTTTCTCCCCTTTTGATTTTCAACTTCAGCTTTGTAATTCTTGAACATTTGAAAATCTTGATCTTTATTTCTTATCAAATAAAAGTAAGTATATCTTGAAAAGTTATCCATAAATGTGATAAAGTATATGTTTCCTCCTCTAGTTAATAAGCCATTCAATTCACAAATATCAAAATGCACAAGTTGTAATATTTCAGATGTACTTTCAACTTTTGAAAAAGACTTTTTAACCATTTTTTCTTGTATATATATTTTACAAGTCTTTTTCACTAATTTTATAATAAAATCAAACCATCATTAGCCATAAATTGTAAAGATGTATAACTAATATGTGCTAAACGGTTATGCCATAATGATAAGGATGAGTCGGCAATATAAACCGAAACATTATTCTCATTAATACTTAAATATTCCATCACATGAGTAACCCTTGCATACAAACAGTATGAGGGAAATCAGAGAATATATAGAGAAAACCTTTTGATTATTCTTCTTTTTAAGAATAATTTACAGTGTACAGTGATGTATATATACTAAACTCTAAGGAGAAAGGATACAAAGAAGAGTAAACAATGTAAATTAGATATTATCCATTAGTTATTCTAGAAGGTCCTGGGTCTTCAGCTGAAATCCATCTTTATATTTAGTGAACAAAATGGACATTTGTGATGTGTCCACGTTGGAAGTTAATGAAGGGCTTTGATTATGTTGATTTGTAAAATAAGACTTTGGTTGTGTTTGACTTGAACTCTTCTTGTTTCTATCGAATATCAAATCCCTTCTCTCTTCTGAAACAGAGTTCTTTGCATTATCAACCATGTAAAATCTATCACCAACATCCCCCCTCAAGTTGGAGGGTGGATGAGATACGCGCAACTTGCCTAGAATACGATGATGTTGAGTCCCAGACAGTGGATTAGTGAATATATCGGCAAGCTAAGATGATGAGGGAACGAAGAAAAGAGAGATGAGACTGGTGAGAAACTGTTGACGGACGAAGTGACAATCCAAATCAACATGCTTCGTCCGTTCCTGAAATACCGAATTTTTGGAAATATGAACAGCGGATTTGCTATCTGAATAGAGCAAGACAGGAAGCGATGGTTTTACGGTCAGATCTGAGAGGAGACGAACCATCCAACTATTTCAGCAACGACACGGCGCATTGAGCGGTACTCTGCCTCGGTAGATGAAAGAGAGATGGAGGCTTGTTTATTGGATTTCCAAGAAATTGGAGAGCCTCCTAAGCTGATAAAGAATCCACTAATTGAACGGCGGGAATCACAGCAAGCTCCCCAATCGGAATCGCAAAAGGCAAGGAGTTGCAGAGATGGGTCTGAACTGAGGAAAAGACTAAAACTTGGCGTTGATAACAGGTATCGTAGGCAGTATTGCTAATTCAAAGTGAGGACGCCGAGGCTGCTGCATATATTAACTTAAATATTGGACAGCAAATGAAAGATCCAGTCGAGTATGAGTCAAATAGTTGAGTTTTCCAACAAGACGCCGGTAAATTGTAGGATCAAAAAGGAGCTCTCCAGATTCAGCAGTCAATTTGCAATTTGGGTCTAGTGGAGAGTGGACAGGCTTCATTTCTGTGCAACCAAAATTAGAAAGGAGATCGAAGGTGAATTTTCTTTGACTAAGGATCAATACTTGTTTTTCACGTAGAATTTCCATACCAAGGAAGTAACTTGCTTCACCAAGATCCTTAATTTGAAACTCCAAATCAAGAAATCCCTTTAGTAGATGAATTTCAGTTAGATCATTGCCCGTTATCAAAATATCGTCTACATAGACTGTTAGGATAGTGATACCATTGTCTGAATGTTTGAAGAACAATAAATAATCATTAAGGTAGTGAGAGTACCCTTTGAAGTTAAGAGCGGCAGTGAGTCTTGCGTATAACAGTCTTGAGGCTTGTTTAAGACCATAGAGAGACTTTTTTAATTTGCAAACGTGGTGTGGACTAGGAGAATGTAATCTGGCAGGGAACTTCATGTAGACTTCCTCTTGCAAGTCTCCATGAAGGAAAGCGTCGTTCACATCTAATTGAAATAATCTCCAATTCTTTTTAATTGCTATGGCCAATAGACATCGCACTGTGGTCATTTTGACCACCGGATAAAAAGTCTCGGTGAAATCGATCCCCTCTCTTTGTATATCCCCCCTCACAACAAGCCATGCTTTGTACCTTTCAACACTCCCATTCGAACGATACTAGACCTTATATACCCATCTGCAAGGTAATGCCTTTTGCCCTTTGGGTAATTCAACAATGTCCCAGGTACCATTAGACTCTAAGGCATGAAGCTCCTTAGCCATTGCTTCCTGCTAGCTAGGGTGTAGTACAACCTGGGAAAAATGTGTGGGTTCTATAATGTAAGAAATGGAGTGAAAAAGAGTTTGGTTGGTAGAGGATAGGGATGAAATAGGTAAAGTTTGAGGTGTAGCAGATCCTGCAAAGCAGGAATTAGTGAGGTCTTCCAAATAGACTATGTTACAAACATAATCTTTGTTGGAGGGTTATGTGGGCGAGAAGACCTTCTAAGAGTGTCTACTTCTAGGGGCTAGACTATTGGAGAATGACTGGTAGAAGAAGAAGAAGGCAATATAGGAGAAGGTGAAGAGACAGGAGTAGAGAGTGGAATAGAGGGCAGAGATGTTCTGGGAGAAGCAGCAGGGGAAGTGAAAAAATCCGGGGAATCATAGGGAAAAAGGGGAAACAGAGTAGTGGACTGTGCCTTTGTAGAAAAAGAAAAAATGTGCTAAAAATATATGACATCTCTGGAGATAAAACTTTGCTGGATGTGACATCAAGAACCCTATACCCCTTTTTACCAAACGAATATCCAAAAAAAAACACACTTCGAGGACCTAGGCTCAAGCTTTGATCTATGTGCACACTTTGTAACATAACAAAGACAACCAAAATTTTTAAGAGAATCATAAGAGGGTTTCTTTCCAAACAAAACCTCATAGGGTGATTTGAAATGCAAAACCTTGGATGGAAACCTATTAATAAAAAAGTTTATTGTTAACAAACACTCACCCCAATAGGTGATAGGAACATTAGATTGAAATAACAAAGCTCTAGAAGTTTCAAGGAGATGTTTATGCTTTCTTTCGACAACACCATTTTGTTGTGGTGTATTTACACAAGTAGTTTGGTGTAGTATCCCTTGTGAAGAAAAAAATGCAGAGGTAAAAGAACTTGTTCCTAACTCAAGTGCATTATCGGATCTGATAGTCTTAACCTTTGTATTGAATTGAGTGTTTACTATAGCTAGAAATGATTTCAACATACAGAAAACATTACTTTTAGTCTTGAGAAGGTAGGTCCATGTGGCACTACTATAGTCATCTACTATAGTAAGAAAGTATTTATAACCTTGATGAGTTGATATCTTATATGGTCCCCATGTGTCTATGTGAATAAGCTCAAAAATAGAAGTACTAGAGATGATGCTAGATGAAAAAGGTAATTTGGATTGTCTAGCTTTAAAACAAACATCACATGGATAATTGAATTTAGACACAGAAAGATTGTGAAAACTAAAAATATTCTTCATATTAGATAATGGCATATGCCCTACTCTCATGTGCCATAGGCTTACATTAGAGTTTGATTTGTAAATTGAATGAAAAGCTAAGCTATCCTTGCATTTATTACAAGAAGAGAAAGACATAGGAACTGGTGGAATGACTAGCTCTAAATGATGTTTGGCTTGAATAGGTTTGAGTAGATAAAGACCATCATGACCCTACCAAGAACCATTGGCCTCTTCATTGAAGGGGCATGTAAAATTGCAGCAAAAGAAGCAAAGAGTAAGAGACAATTAAGATATTTTGTGAGCTTATGAACAGATAAGAGATTGTATCTAAAATCAGGCACATAAAGGACATTTATCAAAGTTAAGTCTGGTAGCACTCGAACACTTCCTATTTGACGAACCTTGATCCTATGAGAGTTAGGAAGATTTACATAAACTGGTTTAGTTAAAGGTTTTATATCAAAGAGAATGGAATAGTCGTAGGTCATATGTTCTGTTGCTCCAGAATCCAATATCCAATAAACAGAATTGATACGAGAGAAACAACTAGAAAGGTTAATATCAGGTTGTATTATACCAGCACAATTAGGAGTAGTGTTGGCTTCAGAAACCTGTTCTCCTTGTTGTCCTATTTTCACCTGCTGAAGTAACTGAAAAAGTTGAGAAAATTGATCATGTTTGATGGAATTCCCTGACAATTGTGTGTATGTTCCTGCAGGTGTTGTCACATTATCTTCAGAAGTCATTACTTGATTGCTTTGAGCTCCACCTTGAAATTTTCTGGACTTTGTGAACTTGAAGGAAGATGGGAATCCAATAATCCTATAACATTGATCAATAGTGTGTCCGAGCTTCTTGCAGTAATTGCAAAATAGGTTGGACTTCTTCCCCTCAAAATGTGCTTTGAATTTCATGTCTGTTCTTCCTATTTTCTGAGTATTTCCTTGCTGATATGAGGCCAAGAAGGTAGATTCAGCAGGATGTTGAGCAACACGAATTTCACGCTGCTTCTCATCTTGAATGAGCAGAGAATAGGCCAAGTTCACACTAGGTAAAGGTGATATCATCAATATGTTACTGCCGACAGCTGAGTATGTCTCATTGAGCCCCATGAGAAATTGGATAAGTCGACTATCTTGAAGAGATTTGAGAGCTTTTGTCTTACCTCCACAGCTGCAAGTGCATGTACAATGATCACAGGTATTGAGAGCATCAAGCTCATCCCAAATTCTCTTAATTTTGGTATAATATCCTGGAATGTCTGAGTTCCCCTAAACAAGGTCGCTTAATTCTTTTTGAAGATGGTAGAGTTGTGCTCCATTTGACTGACCAACGCGATCCTCTAAGTCAATCCAAATTTCTTTTCCAGTCTTGGAATACAAGACACTTTCTACTATATCATTGGAGAGGGAATTCAAGATCCAAGAGATTACCATATCATTGCAACGGTTCCATGATTGAATAGAGGATCAGAAGGATCTGGCTGGTTGAAACTCCCATCGACAAAACCAAACTTGTTCTTGGCTGAGAGTGCAATAACTATGGCTCTTCTCCATCCTCCATACCCTTTGCCATCAAACACAGTGTTAATTAGTAACATCCCTGGAGAATCCGAAGGATGAAGATAGTATGAGTGAGTTATGTCATTGAAAGCTAGTGTCCCTGCTGCTGCAACAGGTGAAGAAGAGCTGACAGTAGAAGCTTCAGTACCAGGAGCCATAGAAGAGGGTTAAAGAGAAGCTGAGTTTGATGAAGAAGAAAACAAAAAAAATGTAGCGTGATCGTATCCTATCGCTCTGATACCATGAGGGAAATCAGAGAATATAGAGAGAAAACCTTTTGATTATTCTTCTTTTTATGAATGATTTACAGTGTACAGTGATGTTTTTATAATAAACTCTAAGGAGAAAGAATACAAAGAAGAGTAACAACTATATACATGTGTCTAATCCTAATTGTCTATCTAATAACAAACAAAAGGAATCTTTACAAACAATGTAAAATTAGATATTATCCATTAGTTATTCTTGAAGGTCCTGGGTCCTTCAGCTGAAATCCATCTTTATATTTAGTGAACAAAATGGACGTTTGTGATTTGTCCACGTTGGAAGTTAATGAAGGACTTTGATTATATTGATTTGTAAAATAAGACTTTGACTGTGTTTGACTTGAACTCTTCTTGTTTTTATCGAATATCAAATCCCTTCTCTCTTCTGAAACAGAGTTCTTTGCATTATCAACCATGGAACATCTATCACCAACATAGTACATTTTGGAAAGAATTATTTTGTCAGAAGTTTCTGTCAATTAACAACTTGTTCGTAACTTTTGAATTGGCTCTTATCATTGCAAACATGGACAGTAGCTCCAGAGTCATGCCACCAGTCACTAGACTTGGTTGTTGCAGCCATATTGAGTTGTGTTATCATTCCAATATGCAAATCTGACCAATTTAGTTTCTTGTTCTATCATACTGGATTCAGCAGCATCTTGAGAGTTTCCTTTATGTCTCATGCGAAACTTGCTTTGTAGTGCCCTTTCTTGCCGCAACCGTAACAAGCTTGTCATTTCTTTGTTTTGTTCTCGTTTCTTGTTGCTTCAAAGAATTTTCTCTTGTTTCCAGAAATGCTCTTTTGAGAATTCTGACTTCCTTGCACAAAATTCACTTTTGTGGCAGATTCACTTGCCGCGTATTAATTCTAATTTCTTCTTCAATTCGTAAATGCTTTTGAATTTGTTCAAGAGAAAATTCTTCTGTGATATGGAGTAACTTTTTTCTGTAATTATTCCAACTAGGAGGAAGTTTTGCTATTATTCCTCAGCTCCTACTTGTAATGATTCAGGAACAAGCACTTTGAATTCTTTAAGTTTGGAGACAAGGATTTGTAACTCGTGGACTTGATCTATAACAGAAAAATTATCAACCATTTGGAATTTAGATAAGAAATTTATCCGCACCTTGTTTCTTGGTGTTGTATTCCAAATTTCTTTTGGAGATGTTACATAATCATACTGTACAAACGATCTGACAAGTTGTTGAGAATGTGACCTCTGCATAGATACTCAACTTCATCTCATTTCTTGCGTTCTGCATGAATTTCAGACAAGAATATAAGAAATCTTTAGAGCAGTAGGAAAAATATCATCTTGTCTTTCCAATGAATAAAATCATCGGTTCCGCCAAATCGATCCAACTTCATGAATTGTTGATTCATCACAGATATAGGTTTGGAGGTTAATACCTAAACTAGTATAGTGCCCGCGCGATGCGCGGATTAATTTTAAGAAAAGAAAAATTTAAAGAGATAACAAAACTATGTTTATTGCAATTAGAATTAACGATCGAATATAGAAGGAGTTATTCTAAAATTAATAGATGAATTTTGTTGAGAGTAATATAGATTGGTACATAAGAATGAATTGTATTATATTAGCATTTGAAGAAAGGTCGGAGTACCTGTGAAGCTATGGTAATCTCCAACAAATATATGTAGATGTTGTAGTAATCCTTTTTTTTTGTTCTCATCCAAAAAAATACACTTGATTTTCCATTCTATCAGAAGTTACACTCTTGTAATGAACACAAATAGGTGATGCAGTTAATATCCTTTCATGGGAAAGAAAACTGTAAAATTAAAGATTTCAGAATGAGTACTAAACAATAATGAAGTACCTATGTTTGCGTCAAAGAGAAAGAAACGGAAATTCGAGGAGCAAATAATAAGCGAAACAAAATATATCAGATAACTTATTTTCAATAATAACTTGTATGATATAATGATATAACAATTTGGATGAGAAAAATAAATGAACCCGAATTAGTAAAGTAAAAAAATAATTAAAATACATTTTCATCTTGTAGAACCAATTCAATCGAGAAAATAGTGCCTGGATTAAAATGATCTGGTACTTCTCACAAACGGATAACACGAACTTTTAACTTCCATTGCACCTTCGAAATGGTTATATCTTTGATGAAATCAATGTGAGTAGCCATCTTTTGCATAGGACGCAAGTTTTGTATAATCTTTATATAAGAATAAATATTAGGATTGAAGGTTATGTAGTTGTGGAAGATATACGTATTTTCACGTTTGTACAGTTGCAACACATACGTGTAAATCACAGTTGGGGCAATGAAATTCGTGGGAAAGCGGGTTGAAGGTATGGTGTTTTTCCAGCGTTAATTTAGGTTTACTTTAAGGAAAGATGGAAATGCAATTAAAAGTCACGGTTAGGAAGGGTTTTGATTTTAATTTTATTTCACCTTACAACAAATTAAATAATTAAATGGAAAAAATCAGTATAATTCAGAAGTAATTCAAAGGTCACGGTTGTGAGCACACGATTTTTGCACCGGACAAATAATTCCAAAATTAAAATAAATATATTTTTGAGTGCAATTGCATGCCTTGTTTGAAATTAGCTACATTTTGTGTGTTTGAATAATTGAAAATTAGAAAAATCAAAAAAATAGGTTAAGTAATTACTTTGTTTAAGTTAATTAGTTTTAAGAAGAAAATTACCAAAAAATAGTTTTTAATAGTGGAAATTAGGAAACAATAGTAGAAAAAAAATATTAGATAAATATTGTAAGTAGGAAATTAAGCTTTTATAATATTCCATAAAAGAAAAGGAAAAAAAATACAAAAAAGAAAATACATAAAAAATAATTAAAGACCAGAAAATACAAAAATACATAGGAATGATAAAACTGGGCCAATTGAAACCCAATTGTTTGGCCCAGTGAATTAGCCCAAGAGGAGGCCCGTCTGATCCCAAAAAGACATTCGATCTCAGCCGTTCATTTAACACTATCTAACGGTTGAGAATCAATCCGGTTATTAATTAATTAACTGAATTCAGGGATTAATCTGAGCCGTCCGTCCAAGCTAATCTAACGGTTAAGAGATTTGGTCTCATTCGCAATGAAATGACACCGTTTTAGTAACGCCAATAAGAGCCGTTGATCTTCATCGAACCGACGGCCCAGCACCTTATACTCCCCGCCCATATAAAGCTTCGGTGTGAAGAGCCGGCCTTGTTTGAAACTAATCTAACCCTAGCCGCCTCAGCTTTCTTCTTCATCTCTCACTCTTTCTCCTTCAACCTCCTCTGCAACTCTAGCCGGCCATGGAGGCCACCACCTTCCACGGTGGTCTCCGGCCACACCCCACACCCCAAGACCTTCTTTTTCACCTTCTTCACCTCAAACACCACCCAAAACCCTAAAACAGACCCCTTTTCCAGAACTCCAGTTACCGGAACTCACCACCGGTGACCACCAAACAATGAACCACTCTACCAAACCAATGCCAATCGAACCGTCTTGGTGTGATCTACCCATCCATACCATTCACCTCCCTCGAATCTCCCCGGAGCTCCTAGAATATCCTAAAAAGGGTCGCCGGAAACCTAACTCCGGCAACTCGGAACTTCAACCCCAATCAAGATTTCACCTTTACCCTCTCCCAAACACCCCAGTCCAAACCAAAAACCTAAAAGACTCCGTCTTGAAGATTAAAGCAGAAAAACAGAAAGAAAAAAAATGAGAAAAGAAAAACGAGAAAAAAGAAACAAAGGAAAAGGGTCTGAGAGTCTGAAAAGAAAAGAGCGAAGAGAGTGAAAGGGGAAGCTCAGGGGACAGGCCCTGCAAACTAAGTACCCCCACCTTTTTATGTTTTATTTTTGGTTTTTCTGTTTGTCTGTTCATCTTTCATCTTTATGCTTCTATCTGTTTTTCTATTCTTTAGGTTCTTGATATCTTGTGCTTCATTCGTTAGTTTTATGGTTTTGATCTTGCTCGTCTTCTATATCTCTTTCTGTGTTGTCTGTTTCTCTGATTCAAAGAACCTATTAGTATTAGGGTTTTGTTCGTCTTGTTGGTTTTCTTTATTTGACTTGGTCCTTATGTTCTGTCTATCATGTCCTTTTTTTTCTAAGTTCAAGGATGTATCTTTTCTTCGTCTTCTTGACTTATGGTTTCTGATCTGTTAAAAGCATGACTTGTTCTTCTCTTTTGATTCTTTAAATGTTTAGCCATTATTTCTTATCTCTTATATTTGTTCTTCTGTTTGTCTGTTTCAAATCATGATCTGTTTCTCTGAGTTAAAAGATCTATCTTGATTCACTCTTTTCTTCTTCATCTTCTGTGATTCTTGACTATCTTCTCTTCTATTGTTCTGCATGTCTAAGTTCTAATACTAGTTTGACTCTTATTTTTTTTTATCTTTATATTAAGTTGTTTTCGTTGAGTTTTGTAATCTCTAGACTGTCCTTCTTTTCTGTCTCTTGGCATGTTTAATTTTAGTGCTAGGTTTTGCTGTTTGATTCACCATTCCCCTTTATCTCCTATATTAGGGTTATTTTGTTTTTGTATGTTTCTCTAGGTATCCTCGTTCTTCTTCATTTCATGTTTTATACTAAGGTTTTGCCTTAAAGATTGGTTTATATCACCCCTTCTGTTCCTTCATCTACTAATATAAGCATGATCATCTGATTCTGTTTCTTCTTCTATTACTTGGCATGCTAGATGTTAGGATTCTTCTTCATTGCTTCCCCATGACTCTTTTTATGCTTTATTATATACATCTAGGTTAGGGTTAATACTTGAAAATGGATCCTGGCTGCCTTGTCTTACTTATTCTGTGGTCCTTAGGTCTAATTAAGCCATGTTTCATCTCTTATTGGTTGTTTGTGAGAGTCTATGCTTCTGTGTGTGCCTATGCCATGAACCTTAAAGGTTTTGAGGTTTTTCAATCACCATCTGACTTGAACTGGTAGTAATTAGGTCTTAATTAACATGAGTTCATACTTTGTCTCATAAAATTGGATAATGTGAGTTAATTAACTGAAATTCAACCATATCAATTGCCTTTTCTGAGTCTTGGTTGATTAATGCATCTTGTTTGATCTTATGTGCCTTAATATGCAATTCATGCTGAAAATGATTGAGTTTTATTAGTTGTTATTGAATGTAAGTGTTTGATTAACACTGACTGAACCTTAGGGGATTGGTTATAGCTACTAATGTTAGATTCCATGAAAATGGCTAGTTTTCAAATAGGTTTAAAACTGAAAATGAACAAAATAGGCTATTGGATAATAATCGACCAAAGAGTGGTTAACTTTGCAAAGTTTATCAACTCTATAAGGTCCAAACACACTAGTCCACCTCAAAAGGGGCTAGTTGTGCAAAACTGGTTGAGCTTGCAAATTCAGGCTCACCAAGGCTGCTTTGAGCCCTGAATCTTAGGTGGCTAGGTCTGCAAAGACCTTAGCCCAGCCTATGATCAGTCAAAAGAGGTTAGTTGTGCAAAATTGGCTAAGTCTGCAAATGCAGACTTGCCCAGGCTCTTTTTGAGCCCTGAACCTTAAGTGGCTAGGCCTGCAAAGGCCTTAGCCTAGCTTATGTTCAGTAAATGGGTTTAATTACCCAAGCTAAGTCTCAACTTGAGACTGGCTCGAATCTAAATAGTTTAAATACATCAATAAAGCAGGCTAGTCCTGCAATTAGTTTTAAAAGAAATTAAATAGGTTAATTATGCAAAAAATTGGTTAAGTCTGCAAATGCAGACTTGCCCAGGCTCATTTTGAGCCCTGAACCTTAAGTGGCCAAGCCTGCAAGGGCTTTGGGCCCAATTGTGTTCAGCAAATGGGTTTAATTATCCAAGCCAAGTCTCAACTTGAGACTGGCTAAGTTTTAAATAGGCTAAGTATAATAATAAAGCAGGTTAGTCCCGCAATCAGCTTTAAAATGAATTAAATTGGTTACTTTTGAAATAGTTCTTCAAGTTAGAACTGGCCAGTCCTTAAATACCAATGCAAGGACTGGCCCTTAGTTAAATAAGTCCAAAAATGCTGGAAACCTGACCTAGGTAGGTCGGGTAATTCAGCAAAGTCACTAAGGGTATAAAAGGAAGCCAAATAGGTAAAATGGTGAATTGTTTAGAACATAAAGGGTTATGGGAGTAATTTGTACCCCTGATTTCTGCAATTTTGCAGAGATTAAAGGGTATAATGGTCTCCCTAAAAAGGAAAATCAGTAAAAATCTTCAACCCTTAGGGTTATGTTAGTAAAAGGCTTTAAAAGGGAATCTTTGGAACCTTCCAGCACATGTTGGAAGGGATTTGATAACAGAAATTGGGGCCTTAGTGTAAGTTTAGTAATTTTAAGAGGGGAGAAGTGGGATTTAATCCCAAACTTTCTCCCCAAGTCATCAGCCTTGCCTACACCTATAAATACCCCCTAAAAAGGCTGATTAGGGGCTGGCTTTTGAAAGAAAAGTTCAGAGAATATAGCATTAAAATAGAAAATAGTTTTCTGCATAGTTCGAGTGAAAATTACTGGTTAAGCTGTCTGTTTGTGGGATTTTCTGCTCAACTTCTTCTGGAATTTCTTATTTGCTGTTGCTGTGTTGTCCTGCTTGTTTGAAATTCAGTCCTTCACTGTTGCATTTCCTTGCTTGAGTCGGTTGCTGTTACTTGCTCTTGTCTCCCTTAGAACTCATCAACTTCATTTTTGCTGAAACGGGTACATACCCTGTTCAATTGAAGATGTAATGCTGAAGTGTTTAAATAAAATGAAGTTCAAGTGTTAAAAAACAGTTGCTATTCTGTATTTTTTAACTTACTTTTTCATTAATAGTCTAGCATAGCTTGATCTGTAATTTTAAATGTAGTGTAGTATGTATAAGTAGAAAGACCAAAACAAAAAACAATGTAATAGATAGATTGATAGTAGTAGCACAATCGTAGATAGCATGTCACCTAGTTAAAGTAGGTAAACCTTTAAAAATAAGATAATTAATCACAGTCTGAATCATTAACAACTCTTTCACAGTAGTATCGTAAGTCATGATCATATAGTCAATCATATTTTATGGATCTGCATTTAGATATAAATAAGTTTCGAAGGTGAAAAGCGTTAGTTTAGGACGTGATATATTCACGATTGGGTTAATAACACTGTAAGGAACTAAAGTCGTAATATGATCAGTGGTGTAGATATGCCTAAGTCTTTGAATCCTTTAGATGTAGATACTCGGGTAATCACAATTAAGTAATTAAACTATTTAAATCATGCTTTCATTTCGTTAAACCATTTGATCTCAATTGCTTAGTTAAATAATCTTCAATTTTAGTGTATATCAACTCTCTTTAGAAAAGTAGAAGTGTGGAGATAGTCAGAGTCCAAGTACACCGAGTCATTTAGTTAGAGATTAGTATGAATCTTATTGTATATTAATTCTCATCTTCTAACAAATAAAATAAAAGTAGTTTGATTTTGTTCTTTATTCTGAATATTTCTTTTTGTTATGAATTCAGCATCTCTATCTTTGCTATTGTTCCCATCTGGTCTGGGTCTGAAGTACTGCGTGGGCCTGGACTGTAGGCGAGAATTCACTGGGCTGTTTGGCAGAAGCCTAGAGTTGTTCTGGGTTATTAAGGCCCAAATACACCTATAAATTCAATGACTACAGATTCATGAGTTCAGGCCCAATACCAACAAGGCCTGGACTTACTCATCTGGACTGTTTGGTAACAAAATAGACTAAGGAAAAAACATATGTACAGAAAATATAGTTGAACAAGTAGGATCGGACCTTAAGAAATAATCGGGATGAGCCTCGCACGAAAACAAACAAGTGGGGCCCCCATTTAGTAATAAGATAACATAATTAGACTCGGGAAGACTACTAGCAAATTCCATAGTCTTGCCCAAAAGAATTAAAAGTCGATAGACGCTATTAGGCACGATTTAAAATACCTTCCTTAAAATGAGTGTGCACCTGGTGCGACTCAAATCTTAAATCTCGGCAAAGCTGAAATATACCGAAAGTCACAGGCGTACTGGTTGCGGTGTGATTCGAGGCGTGTTTTCGCGATGTCGCAATTCCATAAAATATTTAAGTAAAAGCACATATATGTCGTTAAAATCTGTATTAGGTCAAACAAGAGTCAAGAACGACAATTGAGCGACCGTGCTAAAACCACGGAACCCGGGAATGCCTAACACCTTCTCCCGGGTTAACAGAGTTCCTTATCCAGATCTTTGTTTCACGGACATTTATAAAAGAGTCAATTTCCTCGGATTCGGGATTAACCGGTGACTTGGGACACCATCATTTTCCCAAGTGGCGACTCTGATAGTTAAAACAAAATCCCGAACCGATTGTCCTTTAAGTGGAAAAACTCCTTCCTCTATGCTATTATATCCGTTTCGGGTATTTGAACATCAAGGTATACCCTATAAGCACATTTATGTTTTTGGGTAGTGAAAAGGGAGGTGTGACAGCTCTGGCGACTCCGCTGGGGATCCCAACCCCGAACTTCGGTTTCAGGGTTTAAGAACTCGAGCTCCTTAGAATTGCCATTCGTGATATTGTTTGACTTCACTATATGATTTGAACAACATGCTATGTGCTTTATCGCTTTGATACTATGTGGATTGTATATAAAAATTGTGCCGAAAACCCTTCTCTTCTTCACCCCCGGGGATGCGCTTACTGGTTGAGACTCTCCTTTCTGTTAAGTCACCAAAAATTAAGAAAATAGAGGCCGGATAAGCTACAAAGCCGATTGACTCCGCGAGTCACCGATACGTATCCCCCTCCTCGATTCGAGTTGTCCGCTCGGGTACACGGTCTAGCATTCTATGAAAACTATAAGATGTTGAACATAGGTTTAGGACGATTATTTGCATCATATCTGACTTAGGGGACTCAACACAGGGGTTGGGTCCGTCTAGGACAGGTGACCCAATATTTGAAAAAGACCGAGCATATTATGTGTTACATTTTTATTGTCCTTGATCGTTATGCGGACCGACAAAAATCCCGAGGATAGAAAAATTGTTGAAAAGAAAAAAAAAGAGAGAGAAATAAGAGTTAGTGAAAATGGGTATCCAGAAAATCCAAAAATTTGAAAAAAAAATGGTTTTTTGTTGTTGAAATAAGTGGTCAATTAATCTGACCGAACTACGCAGGTTTGATTCTCGCCATTAGGTGGGATACATAGGCAACCCTTAAACGGGTCCAACCACACCTTTAGAAAAAGACCAAAAAGATTTTTTCTTTTCAAATAATCGAAGTGATTGCTATTTTTGGAAACGGCCGAATGTCCCGAAAGGACGCCGGAAGGCTGTTTTGGCAAAAATGGCCACTTCGAGAGCCATGTTTCTCTCAAAAAATGAAAACTTGCATTGAAAAAGATTTTTTCTCTTTTCTAAATAAAATCGCCTTAATAAATGTGCAGGATGAGCACAATGTTGAATGAACATTTCTCCTTAATGAATAAAATCCCTTAGGAGCTGAAACTATGGTGGCACGACATGGGAACGGAAAGTCAGGACTAGGTCAAGGGTTACTTGAAAGATCTCACGGGGTTATTAGACATAATTCCCCGAGGCGACGTAATTAGAGCATTCGTCACATATTGGGATCCTGCACACAATGTACTACATCTTCCAGATTTTGAACTCACTCCTACTCTGAAGGAGATTGCTTTCTACATAGGGAAGAATGAGGTCCCCTTGAAAGGAAAATACCCGGTATCTCCAAGAACAGTAACGGTGCATCGTTTTTTGGATTCTTTGAAAATTGCTAGGAATGTCCACAACGAAGATTTAGCCAACGGGTTTTGCTCCCTGAACTTCATCTATAGTAGGTATGGACATATCGGGGGTTTCAATGACTCCACGAACAAGCTATGTAGCAAGTCCAACCGAGCAAAATGGAAGGAGCATCGAAGGTTTGCTTTCTTAGTGGCATTTCTCGGAATTGTCATATTTCCGAGAAAAGAAGGGGACATCAGTATAAAGGTTGACGGGGTAGCAAGCACATTGATAGTACAAGACAATTGTACTCTAGCTCCAATGATTTTAGCTGACATCTACCATGCCTTGACTGCATGCAAAGATGGAGCCAACTTCTTTGAAGGGAGCAATCTGATTTTGCAGATTTGGTTGATTGAACATCTATGCCATCATCCCCCGTTCTCAAATTATGGTCCGACTGGAAGAACATGTCTGGAAGAATTTTGCACGAGAACAAAAGAAGTTAAATTTCCAGAGGGAGTAAAGGATTGGATTTCGCATCTTCGATCATTGACCGATGGCCAGATTGATTGGACATATGATTGGCTACCTCTTGACGAGGTAATTTATATGCCGACAGAAGGGTCACCTTTTTTGATCATGGGTTTAAAAAGCATCCAACCTTACGCCCCGTACAGGGCCCTGCAACAGCTGGGTAGATGTCAAGTTATACCTAGAGACGGGGACCTCAGTTCACAAGCTATAGAAATTAGTCCGGATGGGCAATTCCCGAAAGCAAAGATCCGTCAAATTTGGAATGAATGCCAAAACCTGAAAGTAGATACTTGTGTGCAAAATAGAGCTCAGGGAGAAGTATCGTCTGGATATTTCACGTGGTATCGACGGGGTGTTGAGCATGAATGGCTTTCGAAAAGACCTCACCTGCAAGATTTGGTGGAGCAATCTAAGGAAAATCAGAATTGGGCGGCCAAAGAAAGAGAATACAAGGCCAAGATCAGATTGTTGGAAGAACAATTGAGAAATCTCCAGTTTGAAAGTGGTTTATAGGCAGCCTCTGATGAGGGAGAGAAAAAGCAGCTGAAGAAAGAAAACGAAATGTTAAAGGCTCAGGTTGCTTAAATGAAAATTGCATCCGAGATCCCCGTTCGCTTAGCCCGGGATGAGAAATTGATTGAGACTCTTCGGCACAAAGTAAATGACTATAGCTTTGACTTGGACAAGGCAGAAAAGGAATTAGTCAAGGCTCGGAAGAAAATAACCAGAGATGCTGAGGAAAGAGCCAAGTTGGTTCGGCAACTACAAGATAGGCATGAATTTGAGGTAGCTCGGCTAAGAAAGAAAATAGTTTCAGCCACGGTTAAAAGTAACAAGGTTATCAAGGATCTCGAAGAAGAGAGAGAGCATTGTTACACAACTATGGCTCGACTAGAGTTGGGCCTGCAGTAAATACAGAAGGATAGCCAACATACCTTAGATGCTCGCACTGAACAGATAAGCCGATTGCTTCAAGAAAAAGGGGTTATTCGAGAGAAGATTGTTCGTATTGCTCAATACATCACCCGGAAGAGTCAGTTGTGTGAAGATATGTCCCAAAAAACCTTTGTATCAGCGATTAAGTTCTTTGTGCAGCAAGTCATGTCTGACCTGGATAGGCTCCAAAAGGGATTAGCATATAGGCCCGCGGTAAGACCGAACGATGTCTCGCGGGCACTAGGAGCATTAATGTATTTATAGGGCATGCATTCTATTTTTTATGTTTTTTTTACATTAGCATTACAACATCATCTTGTAAACCCATGTTTTTTGGACTATCAATGAAAATCAAGAGTTGTTGTCAATCCTATTGCTTTATGTTATTTCTTTTAATTATGATAGGCAAATAAATAGGAACGCATTTATGAAATGAAAAAAAAAAGAAAGAAAGAAAAAGTGAAAAAAAAGAAAAAAAAAGAGATGATTGGTTCAAATAAGTAAAGGCCGGGATGATGCATGACGATCCAAGGAAAGTGTGTTCATTTTAAAATCGTTGCATCTTATCTCTTCATGCGCTAACCACTAATGGGTGTTGATGTTTGTGAGATTCAGATTCTAGTGGCAACTGGCATTCTAGCTACTCACCCTTACAACACGAGATATAAGAAAATGACAAAAGTTGTGTCGCAAGAGATCGAGGCAACAGTCATGGATCCCGCCCAGGAGGAAGAAATTGTGGACGTAGCGGGGATGAAGGAAGAGATGTACAAACTAAGACAGCAGATGGCCGAAATGTATCAGGCTTGGTCGAGGGGTCAACCCTTGCCAACTTATCCTGCCAATCCCATATACATCCCTCCAACTAATCCCAACCCCGAGCCACCCACGATAAATTCATCCTCTACATACCCTGACTATCACCATTATTATGCTTCCACTTCCCAAGTGCCACCACCGCTGACGAAACAAGTACCACCCCATCCACCCCAGGTTGCTCCAGTATATGTGGCACCTCCACCTGCCACCCTACACAAATCATCTAGTGAACCAATGTTCCATATACAAGACCCCCACTACTACCCACCCGATCCAACTTTCCGACAGCACAAATCCCACGCTCTGCTGGTGGAGACGAGCGAAGAGAAACCTGCTAAAAATGCAGGGCAAGAGGAGATGGGTAGGAAGGTAAAGAGTTTGGAGAACGCCTTTCGCAATATGCAAGGATTGGGAGGGCAAGTAAGCGTGGCATACAAGGATTTGTGTATGTTTTCTGAAGTGCAACTTCCTGTTGGATTTAAGTTGCCGAAGTTTGATATGTATAGCGGACATGGAGACCCGGTGGCCCACCTCGGGGGATATTGCAGTAAAATGCGAGGTGCAGGAGGCAGGGATGAGCTGTTGATGGCGTATTTTAGCCAAAGTTTAAGCGGTTCTGCTTTGGAGTGGTATACTCGCCAGGATCACACCAGGTGGTTCATCCGGGACGACCTCGCGCAAGCATTCGTGAACCATTTCCAATACAATCTGGAAATCATACCAGATAGATTATCACTCACGAAGATGGAGAAAAAGCCGGGAGAAAGCTTCAGGGAGTTTGGTTTCAGGTGGAGAGAGCAGGCGGCAAGGGTAGACCCGCCGATGAAGGAAGGAGAAATGGTAGATTGTTTCTTACAGGCTTTGGAGCCTACTTATTATGGGCATTTAGTGTCAGCTATCGGGAAAAGTTTTAATGAGGTTGTGAATATGGGAAGTTTTGTTGAGGAAGGTTTAAAAACCAACAAGATCATGAGTTTTTCGGCAATTAAGGCCACAAACCAGGCCATACAGACTGGGAATGGAGGAACAATTGGGAAGAAGAAAAAAAAAGAAGTAGCAGTTGTGGAAAGCAGGCCTTGGAACCGCAACCAACATCATCACCCACCAAGACCATACCATCCATACCCACCAAACCCGTCAACTCCATACAACCCACCAACCACATATAACCCACCAACCCCATACAATACACCAACCACATATAACCCACCGCCACCATATTACCCACCAATTGCCCCGCACTACCACCACCCACAAGCCCAAACCTATTCACCACCACCGCCACATGTATGGCGAGCCCAAGCCCCGCATAATGTTTACCACACACAAAACATATACCCTTCTTCTAGAACCTACAGAAACCCAAACAGACCCAGGCCTGACCCGGAAATGAGGAATAGGGCAAAGAAAACATTCACCCCGTTGGGGGAGTCCTATACCAGCCTCTATCACAGATTAAAGGAATTGGGAATGTTGAGCCCAATTGAGTCTAAACTTCCAAACCCACCTCCGAAAAACATCGATCAGTCGGTCAGGTGTGAGTATTGCTCAGGAGCACCAGGACACGATACTGAGAAGTGTTGGCATCTGAAGAGTGCTATCCAGGATCTTATTGATAGCCGGAGCATCGAAGTGCAGGCTCCGGAGGGTCCAAACATCATGCAAAACCCACTGCTAGCTCACCATAAAACGCATATGATAGAATTGGCGCAGGATGAGAGCAGTCGGAAGCCATCCCAGTCTGTTATGATAATTAAGGCCAGTAGCAGAACGGAAAAGGAAGCTGAGAAAGGAAAGATAATTGTTGAAGAACCGGTGAAAAGTCAAACAGTGGTGGAAAAGTTGAGGGTTGTAGTACCAGGCATGAAGCTAGTATTAATAGTAAAAGGCGCGAGTGTGGAACCAGTGATCATAAGACCGGTGGTGCAGATGCCGGTAGTGAACACCAAGACTGTACCTTGGAATTACAACAAGGTAGCAGTGATCTACAAAGGGAAAGAGGTATCCGGAGAAATCAATGAAACTCACGGTTTAACTCAGTCCGGGAGGTGTTTTGCCCCGGAAGAGTTAAGAAGAATAAAAGCGGTGAAAGAGAATCATTTGAAGAAGCCTGTGTCCAAAGAAGAGGCGGAGGAATTCCTCAAAAAGATAAAATCGCAGGATTACTCTATAGTCGAACAGTTGAGGAAAACCCCCGCACAAATCTCTTTGCTCTCGTTGTTAATCCATTCGGAAGAACACTGGAAAGCTTTGATGAAGATATTGAACGAGGCTCATGTCCCAGAGAAGATCTCGGTCTGTCATCTTGAAACGATTACCAATAAGATCTTCGAGTCTAATAAGATTACGTTCTCAGATAATGAATTGCTTGTTGAGGGAACCGAGCATAATAGGGCACTTTATCTTATGGTGAAAAGCGAGGAGTCGGTGGTTACCAGAGTGTTGATAGATAATGGTTCAAGCGCAAACATTTGCCCGCTGTCAACTCTTGGAAAGCTGAATATCAGTCCGTATAGAATTCGGAGGAACAGTATAAATGTGAGAGGATTTGATGGTGGAAGTAAGAACACGTTGGGAGACATTATCTTGGAGGTGACCATTGGGCCTGTGGATTTTACTATGGAATTTCAGGTGTTGGACATTGCTGTATCCTATAATTTATTGCTGGGCCGACCATGGATCCACGCGGCCAAAGCAGTGTCGTCATCCTTGCACTAAATGGTCAAATTCAAATGGGAGCAACAAGAAGTTGTGGTGCATGGAGAGGAGAATAACTGCAATATTGTGATGCCATTTGATGATGCTGATGGAGATAAGAGTCCATGTGTATACCAGGTGACAGATACCATAGTAGTGAACAAAATTGCTGAGGGAGAGAAACTGCCGATCCCTACGGTAGCACCTACTGCTGTAATGGTGGCCCGGGAAATGCTTAAAAACGGGTTTTCGCCAGGAAAAGGGCTGGGGAAAGCTTTGCACGGAATCACCCAACCAGTTCAACTGCCAGTGAACAAAGATACTTTCGGCTTAGGGTTCAAACCCACCTATGCCGACATCCAAAGAGCCTCCAAAACCAAAAAGAACTGGACCCTGCCTAAGCCTGTACCCAAACTATCCGACACCTTTACCAAGCCTGGTACTAAAAATCGGACATCTGCTGCGTCAAGGTACATTGAGACCCGACCCGATGAAGAGCTTTTGATGAGATTTGAGAAGATATTTGGGGATGTGAACATGGATGATATGGGGGAAGGCACTAGCAAGATGGACGTGCAATTTGTGGGATCCCGTGTTATGCTGAACAATTGGGAAGCCACTCCTTTCCCGATCAGGAAGGAGTCTTGGTAGTTAGCTCTGAAAATTTCATCATCATTTTCCCGGAAAAACAATTGTTACTTTTTATAGTCCTCCCACCCCCCATGAAAAAGAAAAATCAAAATGTATCTCGAACTTTGTTCATCTTTTTTATGAATGTGACGACCCGGCCCGTCGTCACAAGAATTACCACCCCGTTATGTTGTAAATACATGTTTTATGATTTTATATCAGTGTTAGAGTCTATCGAGTGAGTTAGGAGTGAATTGGATTGAAAATGAGGCATATAGCCTTTTTGAAGGAAACTTGAATAAGGAAAGTCAACCCGGAGTTGACTATTTGGTTAGAGGGCTCGGAATCAGATTCTGATGATTCGGTTAGTTCCGGAAGGTGATTTGTGACTTAGGGGAGCGATCGGAATTGAATTTGGAGGCCCGGTGTAGAAATAGGCTTGAATTGGCTAAGGTTGAATTTTGGCGAAATCCGAACGGTAGGTGAGATTTTGATCCGGGGGTCGGAATGGAATTCGACAGTTGCAGTAGCTCCGTTAGGTGATTTTGGATGTGCCTGCAAAATTTCAGGTCATTCGGACGTCGTTTGGTCGGGTTTTTGATTGAATGTGTAATTCGGAATGTTTTAAGGAATTTAGGCTTGAATTTTGATGTAAATTGAGTTGTTTTGATTGGGTGTCGTCCCATTGGCCTAATTTGTTGTATTTCTACTGTATTTGATCAGATTCTACGCGTGCGGAGCTTGATTCTCGTGGCAAGGGCATTGCGGAGTAGTCGTCGCGCCATATTGAGGTGAGTAATAGATGTGGGTGATGACCAGCGGGTTCGAAACCCCGGTATACCACTTTGTGACGCTGTATAGCGGCGAGACACGCACACTCTTGAGAGTGCGGGGTCGATCATGAACTGGAGACTATATATTAGTCCGACCTGTTGATACTGTATTATTGGCTATTCTCGAGCCGTCGAACCTCCTTCTCGGATGGTTGCATATATATATATTGTGATAATGGCCACTCTTGAGCCGAGGAACCCCTTCTTGGGCGGTTGAGTATACATGTGGGCCGTGAGCCAGTTATTGGATCCCGCGAGGATCTTTATCATTGTCTTATCATATAGACATGCTAGTTTACTACTAGTCCACAGCTATTTTTGTTATTATGCTAATTCCAATCTCTGGAACTTGATATTACTGTTTTCCAACTGAAAAATGATAAAAGAGTTTTCAAAAAACTACTTTTGAGCCTGCGAGGCTGTATCTGCATATTAGCCGACTAGTAGTGGATCGGGCTGCACGCCGCAGCGAGATATATGTTGGATCGGACTGCACGCCGCAGGAATATCTCTATGAGATGTGCTTGGGCTGTAGGAGCCCCTCCGGAGTCTGAACCCCCACAGTGAGCACGGGTACCCAAAATTGGAGTCGAGCTACGCGCCGTAGCGGTCATATCATGCATTGTATTGCATTTAGCTACATCTGCTAGTTGTTATGCTATTTATTGGTATTTGTTGGTACAGGTACAGTGAATATTGATTCTTTGACAGGGTAGCTGATTATAGTTTTACATAGTGCTTTATTGCGGATTTCTTATCTGCGCTGTCTTACCCTTGTTTATTACCACTGAGTCTGGCAGTACTCATTTTACTCCCTGCACCTTGTGTGCAGATCCAGGTACCTCTCAGCAGTGATCCAGTAGCTGTGCGAGGCGACATCCGTGGGATATACGAGGTAGCTGCAGAGTCCGCAGAACCCGATATTCCTTCCTACTGTCTTTGATTTTGTATTGACATTTCTTTCCGCACTTGGTATCTTGTAAACCTTTATACACTCATGTTCAGTAGAGGCTCATGACTCTTGACCCTTCGGTCTATGGGAGTTAGTATATTTTGGGACTTGGTTTCCCCGTTGTTGGTATAAGTATTACTATTGTTTCATATATTAATATGCTTAAATGGGCTAAAGAGAGCTTCTAGCTCCGTTGTTTATATTGATTGGTCAGGCTGGCTTAGCAATGTGCTGGGCGCCATCACGACCAGATTTGGGGTCGTGACAAGTTGGTATCAGAGCCTAGGTTTACTAGGCCTCATGAGTCTTGAGCCGGTCTTTTGTACAATTTTGTATGTGCTGATTCCGATGCCATGTCATGCATGAAGGATTCTCGACCTAGTTCTGACAGTCGCATTATCATACAAAAAATTGAGGAGGATAGTGAGATAGATTGTGAGGATGAGGAAGCCCTCGAGGAAATAAGTAAGGACATGAACCAATATGAGGAAAAGCCCAAACCGAATTTGAGTGATACAGAATCCATCAATTTGGGGAGCGAAGATAATGTCCGAGAAATAAAAATTAGTGTTCATTTGGAGACGCCCCTCAGGGAAGAATTGATAAGGTTGTTGCATGAATTTAAGGACATCTTTGCTTGGTCCTATGATGACATTCCCGGACTTAGTACTGATTTGGTGGTACACAAGTTGCCTATCTACCCCGAATGCCGGCCAGTGAAGCAAAAGTTGCGAAAATTCAAAACGGACATTAGTATAAAGATCAAAGAAGAGGTGAATAAGCAGTTTGAGGGAAAGGTCATATGAGTCACCAAATACCCCACCTGGTTGGCGAACGTTGTGCCGGTCCCAAAGAAAGATGGAAAAACCAGAGTGTGTGTGGACTACAGAGACCTCAACAAAGCCAGTCCAAAGGATGACTTCCCATTACCAAACATCCACATATTGATCGACAATTGCGCCAAGCATGAGATCGGTTCATTTGTAGATTGTTATGCAGGTTATCACCAGATCCTGATGGACGAAGAAGACGCGAAGAAAAATGCTTTCATTACACCTTGGGGAACATATTGCTACAGAGTAATGCTGGTTTGGATTGAAGAATGCCGGGGCAACTTATATGAGGGCAATGACCACGATGTTTCATGACATGATGCACCAAGAAATCGAAGTATATGTGGACGATGTCATCATAAAGTCCAAAAAGCAACCTGATCATGTGAGGGATTTGAGAAAGTTTTACCAAAGACTCCGGAGGTACAATCTTAAACTCAATCATGCGAAGTGCGCTTTCGGAGTACCTTCAGGGAAACTGTTGGGGTTCATAGTGAGTCGGGGAGGTATTGAACTAGATCCATCAAAGATCAAGGCCATCCAAAGTCTACCTCCGCCGAAGAACAAGAAGGAAGTAATGAGCTTATTGGGGAGGTTGAATTACATTAGCCGGTTTATCGCTCAGTTGACATCAACATGCGAGCCGATCTTCAAGTTGTTGAAGAAAGATGCAGCAGTGAAATGGACCGACGAGTGTCAGGAAGCCTTCGACAAGATCAAGGAATATTTAGCCAACCCTCCAGTATTAGTTCCTCCAGAGCCGGGGCGACCTCTGATTTTGTACCTGACAGTGCTTGACAACTCCTGTGTGCTTGGGAAACACGATGAGACGGGCAAGAAAGAGCAAGCTATATATTACCTCAGTAAGAAGTTCACATCTTACGAGGTGAAATATACTCAGCTAGAAAGAACTTGTTGTGCATTGATCTGGGTGGCTCGGAAATTGAAGCATTATTTGTCGGCATATACTACATACTTGATATCACGACTGGATCCTCTGAAGTACATATTCTAGAAGCCTATGCCTACAGGGAGACTTGCTAAATGGCAGATTCTGCTCACAGAATTTGACATTATCTACGTAACTCGTACGACAATGAAGGCGCAAGCAATTGCGGACCACTTAGCAGAGAATCCAGTGGATGATGAATATGAGCCATTAAAGACGTATTTTCCGGATGAGGAGGCAATAAATGTCGAGGAAATAGAACAAGATGAGAAGCCAGGATGGAAGATGTACTTCGACGGAGCCGTCAACAGTAAGGGTGTTGGTATCGAAGCAATACTCATTTCAGGAACGAGTCAACACTATCCCGTCACAGCTCAGCTTCGATTTTTTTGTACCAACAACATGGCCGAATATGAGGCGTGTATCTTGGGATTAAGGATGGCAATAAACATGGGTATTCAAGAGATTTTAGTCATGGGTGACTCGGATCTTTTGGTACACCAAATCCAGAGAGAATGGGAGACAAGAGATTTGAAATTGATACCTTACCGGTATTGTTTGCATGAGTTGTCCCAAAGATTCCAGTTCATAGAATTCAAACACATCCCAAGAATGCACAATGAGGTTGCAGATTCTTTGGCCACACTGTCCTCCATGCTGCATCATCCGGACAAGACCTATATAGATCCACTCCAGATCCAAGTCCGTGATCAAAATCCTTAATGCTTTGCTGTGGAAGAAGAATTGGATGGAGAACCGTGGTATCATGACATCAAAGAATACCTGAAAGCTGGCACATACCCGGAGCAAGCCACTGGAGATCAAAAAAGAGCTATCAGACGCTTGGCTAATGGATTTTTTCTCAGTGGAGGAGTTATATACAAGAGAACACCATACCTGGGGTTGTTAAGGTGTGTGGATGCACAACAAGCTGATGAGATTATGATTGAAGTACATGCTGGAGCTTGTGGACCCCACATGAGCGGATATGTCCTAGCGAAGAAGATTTTGAGAGCTGGGTATTATTGGCTCACTATGGAGCGTGATTGTATCAGGTACGTGCGAAAATGTCACCAATGCCAAGTACATGGTGATCTAATTCACTCCCCGCCTTATGAATTGCATACAATGTCTGCACCTTGGCCATTTGTCGCCTGGGGCATGGATGTTATCGGTCCGATAGATCCAGCAGCTTCCAATGGGCATAGATTCATTTTGGTTGCAATTGATTATTTCACCAAGTGGGTAGAGGCGAAGACATTCAAGGGAGTGACAAAGAAATCGGTGGTGGACTTTGTGCATGAGAATATTATATGCCGGTTCGGAATTCCCAAGGTGATCATCACAGACAATGCGGCCAATCTAAATAGTCACCTCATGGCGGAAGTTTGCCAGAGATTTAAGATCACACATCGCAATTCCACATCTTATAGGCCAAAGGCGAATGGGGCAGTAGAAGCGGCAAATAAGAATATCAAGAAGATCCTCAGGAAAATGGTGGAGGGATCCAGGCAATGGCATGAAAGGTTACCCTTTGCTATTATGGGTTACCGCACGACAATGCGTACTTCTATTGGAACCACACAATATTCACTGGTGTATGGGACGGAGGCTGTTATACCCGCAGAAATAGAAATACCGTCATTATGGATCATAGCTTAAGCTGGAATAGATGATGAAGAATGGGTAAAAGCCCGGCTAGAACAATTGAGTTTGATTGATGAAAGGAGATTGGCCGCAGTTTGCCATGGGTAGCTGTATCAACAGTGAATGGCCAGAGCATACAATAAGAAGGTTCTTCCTCAGAAGTTTGAAGTCGGACAACTCGTATTGAGGCGTATCCTACCGCATTGGGCCGAGACAAAGGGCAAATTTGCGCCAAATTGGCAGGGACCATTTGTGGTATCGCGGGTGTTGTCCAATGGGGCATTATATTTAACGGATGTTGAAGGAAAGTGCGTAGAGACTGCTATCAATTCAGATGCGGTCAAAAGATACTATGTATGACTCCTTTTCAATTGTATGTTTTGTATTTTATTGTGATTTTGGAATTGAAATGACGAAAGCGTTTTATTCTCTATCCAAACACTTTATCCATCGACACCCCTTTGAGCCTTGATTAATATATTCTTTCATACCCCTCTCTCGAAATCGCGTATAGCGCAATAAGAAAAATGAAGATTAAAATTGACAAAATGGAAAGTGATGAATGAAAGAAAAAAAAAAGAAAAAAAAAAGAAAGGAAAAAGACAAAGAAATCGGGAAAAAGTCAAAAGAAATTCATTTAACTAATGACGTTGGATGAACTACGTCTGACTTGATCCCGAAAGGGTACGTAGGCAGCCTCGCTGAGGTTCAGTCACAATAAAGAAAAATCCAAAAATTCCCCACATATTGAAACTGGGGCAGAATTTATGATTTAATAATTTCGAGAGTTGTAAATATTTTTGAACCCTCGTAAATTTTGAGCTTTTATACCTTTCTTTCTTTAACCCATCCAAAAGCCACATTACGGTCCAAAGAAAGACCTTCTGATCAATTCCAGAATGATAATGGATGCAATGAAGGAAGAGCAAGACATTGGACAACACCCGTGGTATCAGAAAACAAAAGACAAAAGAAAAAATGAAAAAATGAGAGAGTCTTATCAGTGAAAATCTTAACCGGCACTGTGAGGCGATTGTGAGTTTAAGAGAAATAAAAATGAGAGAGCCTTGCCAGTGAAAACCTTTAACAGCACTGCAGGGAGATTGTGAGGTTGAGAGAGAATAAATGAGAGAGTCCTATTGGTGAAAACCTTTCGAGGCACCGTAGGGTGATCGTAAGGATTATCAGGAAAAGAGAAAAGGCCACAAAAATAGTATTGGTTTGGGTTGAAAACAATTCGGAGTCAGAATAATGATTGGAACGAACTGGGTCAGAGTTTAAATACATGGCATGGTCAGCGGAATCAGCCAACAAATACCCAGATAAGTCCTATCATCTCTCCAAAACACCATTACCCTCTTTCATTTTTCTGCATTTCATTGTTTACCTTTTGAGAGCTAACTACCAGCTCCTGATGACGAAAGCTGAAACAACACTGGATCGGAAAGAAAGAAGAGTTAGGAAGAAAATAAAGAAGTTTGGCAAACATGGCCAAAGGAAAAGAAGACAAAACAAAAAAAGGAAAAGTAAGAAAATACAAAAAGAGTTCGCAAGAGATAGGCAGCTGAAAAGCCACACAGCATGAGAAAAGGCAAAAAAGAGGAAAGCAATAAGAGGCAAGGAAGGCAGATGCCAGTTGCCAGCAGTTTATATCTAATAAATTTTGTTTCATGATTCATGCAGGAACAAATTGTCACTATTCACTTTAAAGTGAATGTGACCAATATAGAAAAAAAATAGAAAATACCAAAAAGACAAAGTTTGCCAATAAGTGGAGAAATTCACAGGTGAGAGACAATCGGTCAAAGAAAAATACCAAAAAGAGGAAGGTAGCATCCTTAAAATCCATTCCCCGGTTATCAAGCTGAGGAAATACTTTTCTGCATTGCATCTCATGCACGTTTAATTTCTGTCCAGGCGCCCACCTATCTAACAAGGGAATACTTTTCTGCATTGCATCTCATGCACGTTTAATTTCTGTCCAGGCGCCCACCTATCTAACAAGGGAATACTTTTCTACATTGCATCTCATGCACATTTAATTTCTGTCCAGGCGCCCACCTATCTAACAAGGGAATACTTTTCTGCACTGGATCTCATGCACGTTTAATTTCTGTCCAGGCGCCCACCTATCTAACAAGGGAATACTTTTCTGCATTGCATCTCATGCACGTTTAATTTCTGTCCAGGCGCCCACCTATCTAACAAGGGAATACTTTTCTGCATTGCATCTCATGCACGTTTAATTTACGTCCAGGCGCCCACCTATCTAACAAGGGAATACTTTTCCGCATTGCATCTCATGCACGTTTAATTTCTGTCCAGGCGCCCACCTATCTAACAAGGGAATACTTTTCTGCACTGCATCTCATGCACGTTTAATTTCTGTCCGGGCGCCCACCTATCTAACAAGGGAATACTTTTTTGCATTGCATCTCATGCACATTTAATTTCTGTCCAGGCGCCCACCTATCTAACAAGGGAATATTTTTTTGCATTGCATCTCATGCACGTTTAATTTCTGTCCAGGCGCCCACCTATCTAACAAGGGAATACTTTTCTCCATTGCATCTCATGCACGTTTAATTTCTGTCCAGGGCGCCCACCTATCTAACAAGGGAATACTTTTCTGCATTGCATCTCATGCACGTTTAATTTCTGTCCAGGCGCCCACCTATCTAACAAGGGAATACTTTTCTGCATCGCATCTCATGCACGTTTAATTTTTGTCTAGGCGCCCACCTATCTAACAAGGGAATACTTTTCTGCATATTTATTTCCTACAATTTTTGGTTTATATTAGCTAAAAGCCCACACTGGGGGCAAAAGAAAAAGTTTGTTGTTTTTGTTTTGTTTTGTGCAGGTTTCAGCTCGAGGACAAGAAGTATCATTGAAAATAAAAAAAAAAGGGGAAAGCAAGCAAAGAAAATCAACAAAAAGAGAGCCGGCATCACTGAAAATCAAGAAAAAAGAAAGAGAAGCAAACAAAAGCTAGATTAGGAACAATTGTATTGTAGGATCATAGCTTAGAATAGCTTCTTCATTTTACATTCCCCCCCCCCCGGTGTAATAAGGAGTAAGTCGGCAAGTCTCAACGGTGTCAATGCAACAGTGAGTCTGGTAGTTTTTAAACTGCCAGACCTTTCCGAACTACACTGACCTGATTCCTGTTTAGCCCAGGATATGTAGGCAACCTCTAAAGCAAGGTGCGGTCAAAAGGTTTTCCAAAAATGCTTTCACGGAATGTGCCAATGTGCAAAAATCTCTCATTACTGCTCACTTATCTTTGCACTGAAACTCTTCCCGGGCAAAGAGGGGCAGCTGTGAGCACATGATTTTTGCACCGGACAAATAATTCCAAAATTAAAATAAATATATTTTTGAGTGCAATTGCATGCCTAGTTTTAAATTAGCTACATTTTGTGTGTTTAAATAATTGAAAATTAGATAAAATCAAAAAAATAGGTTAAGTAATTACTTTGTTTAAGTTAATTAGTTTTAAGAAGAAAATTATCAAAAAATAGTTTTTAATAGTGGAAATTAGGAAAAAATAGTAGAAAAATTGCGAAAAATATTAGATAAATAGTATAAGTAAGAAATTAAGCTTTTATAATATTCCATAAAAGAAAAAGAAAAAAAATACAAAAAAGAAAATACATAAAAAATAATTAAAGACCAGAAAATACAAAAATACATAGGAATGATAAAACTGGGCCAATTGAAACCCAATTGTTTGACCCAGTGAATTAGCCCAAGAGGAGGCCCGTCTGATCCCAAAAAGACATTCGATCTCAGCCGTTCATTTAACACTATCTAACGGTTGAGAATCAATCCGGTTATTAATTAATTAACTGAATTCAGGGATTAATCTGAGCCGTCCGTCCAAGCTAATCTAACGGTTAAGAGATTTGGTCTCATTCGCAATGAAACGACACCATTTTAGTAACGCCAATAAGAGCCGTTGATCTTCATCAAACCGACGGCCCAGATCACCTTATACTCCCCGCCTATATAAAGCTTCGGTCTGAAGAGCCGGCCTTGTTTGAAACTAACCTAACCCTAGCCGCCTCAGCTTTCTTCTTCATCTCTCACTCTTTCTCCTTCAACCTCCTCTACAACTCTAGCCGGCCATGGAGGCCACCACCTTCCACGGTGGTCTCCGGCCACACCCCACACCCCAAGACCTTCTTCTTCATCTTCTTCACCTCAAACACCACCCAAAACCCTAAA
Organism: Nicotiana noctiflora; assembly: GCA_032618575.1. Lineage (NCBI taxonomy): Eukaryota > Viridiplantae > Streptophyta > Magnoliopsida > Solanales > Solanaceae > Nicotiana > Nicotiana noctiflora. Next base: position 74,812 of record JASVEL010005577.1, read on the forward strand.
ACAGACCCCTTCTCCAGAACTCCGGTCACCGGAACTCACCACCGGTGACCACCAAACAACGAACCACTCTACCAAACCAATGCCAATCAAACCGTCTTGGTGTGATCTACCCAACCATACCATTCACCTCCCTCGAATCTCCCCGGAGCTCCTCGAATATCCCAAAAAGGGTCACCGAAAACCTAACTCTGGCGACTCGGAACTTCAACCCCAATCAAGATTTCACCTTTACCCTCTCCCAAACACCCCAATCCAAACCAAAAACCCAAAAGAATCCGTCTTGAAGATTAAAGCAGAAAAACAGAAAGAAAAAAAATGAGAAAAGAAAAATGAGAAAAAAGAAACAAAGGAAAAAGGTCTGAGAGTCTGAAAAGAAAAGAACGAAGAGAGTGAAAGAGGAAGCTCAGGGGACAGGCCCTGCAAGCTAAGTACCCCCGCCTTTTTATGTTTTATTTTTGCTTTCTCTGTTTGTCTGTTCATCTTTCATCTTTATGCTTCTATCTGTTTTTCTATTCTTTAGGTTCTTGATATCTTGTGCTTCATTCGTTAGTTTTAGGGTTTTGATCTTGCTCGTCTTCTATATCTCTTTATGTGTTGTCTGTTTCTCTGATTCAAAGAACCTATTAGTATTAGGGTTTTGTTCGTCTTGTTGGTTTTCTTGTTTTGACTTGGTCCTTATGTTCTGTCTATCATGTCCTTTTTCTTCTAAGTTCAAGGATCTATCTTTTCTTCGTCTTCTTGACTTATGGTTTCTGATCTGTTAAAAGCATGACTTGTTCTTCTCTTTTTATTCTTTAAATGTTTAGCCATTATTTCTCATCTCTTATATTTGTTCTTCTGTTTGTCTGTTTCAAATCATGATCTGTTTCTCTGAGTTAAAAGATCTATCTTGATTCACTCTTTTCTTCTTCATCTTCTGTGGTTCTTGACTATCTTCTCTTCTATTGTTCTGCATGTCTAAGTTCTAATACTAGTTTGACTCTTATTTTTTTTTATCTTTATATTAAGTTGTTTTCGTTGAGTTTTGTAATCTCTAGACTGTCCTTCTTTTCTGTCTCTTGGCATGTTTAATTTTAGTGCTAGGTTTTGCTGTTTGATTCACCATTCCCCTTTATCTCCTATATTAGGGTTATTTTGTTTTTGTCTGTTTCTCTAGGTATCCTCGTTCTTCTTCATTTCATGTTTTATACTAAGGTTTTGCCTTAAAGATTGGTTTATATCACCCCTTCTGTTCCTTCATCTGCTAATATAAGCATGATTATCTGATTCTGTTTCTTCTTCTATTACTTGGCATGCTAGATGTTAGGATTCTTCTTCATTGCTTCCCCATGACTCTTTTTATGCTTTATTATATAGATCTAAGTTAGGGTTAATACTTGAAAATGGATCCTGGCTGCCTTGTCTTACTTATTCTGTGGTCCTTAGGTCTGATTAAGGCATGTTTCATCTCTTATTGGTTGTTTGTGAGAGTCTATGCTTCTGTGTGTGCCTATGCCATGAAGCTTAAAGGTTTTGAGGTTTTTCAATCACCATCTGACTTGAACTAGTAGTAATTAGGTCTTAATTAACATGAGTTCATACTTTGTCTCATAAAATTGGATAATGTGAGTTAATTAACTGAAATTCAACCATATCAATTGCCTAATCTGAGTCTTGGTTGATTAATGCATCTTGTTTGATCTTATGTGCCTTAATATGCAATTCATGCTGAAAATGATTGAGTTTTATTAGTTCTTGTTGAATGTAAGTGTTTGATTAACACTGACTGAACCTTAGGGGATTGGTTATAGCTGCTAATGTTAGATTCCATGAAAATGGCTAGTTTTCAAACAGGTTTAAAACTGAAAATGAACAAAATAGGCTATTGGATAATAATCGACCAAAGAGTGGTTAACTTTACAAAGTTGATCAACTCTATAAGATCCAAACACACTAGTCCACCTCAAAAGGGGCTAGTTGTGCAAAACTGGTTGAGCTTGCGTATGCAGGCTCACCAAGGCTCATTTGAGCCCTGAATCTTAGGTAGCTAGGTCTGCAAAGACCTTAGCCCAGCCTATGATCAGTCAAAAGAGGTTAGTTGTGCAAAATTGGCTAAGTCTGCAAATGCAGACTTGCCCAGGCTCTTTTTGAGCCCTGAACCTTAAGTGGCTAGGCCTGCAAAGGCCTTAGCCCAGCTTATGTTCAGTAAATGGGTTTAATTACCCAAGCTAAGTCTCAACTTGAGACTGGCTAGAATTTAAATAGTTTAAATACATCAATAAAGTAGGCTAGTCCTGCAATTAGTTTTAAAAGAAATTAAATAGGTTAATTATGCAAAAGATTGGTTAAGTCTGCAAATGCAGACTTGCCCAGGCTCATTTTGAGCCCTGAACCTTAAGTGGCCAAGCCTGCAAGGGCTTTGGGCCCAATTGTGTTCAGCAAATGGGTTTAATTACCCAAGCCAAGTCTCAACTTGAGACTGGCTAAGTTTTAAATAGGCTAAGTATAATAATAAAGCACGTTAGTCCTGCAATCAGCTTTAAAATGAATTAAATTGGTTAGTTTTGAAATAGTTCTTCAAGTTAGAACTAGCCAGTCCTTAAATACCAATGCAAGGACTGGCCCTTAGTTAAATAAGTCCAAAAATGCTGGAAACCTCACCTAGGTAGGTCGGGTAATTCAACAAAGTTACTAAGGGTATAAAAGGAAGCCAAATAGGTAAAATGGTGAATTGTTTAGAACATAAAGGGCTATGGGAGTAATTTGTACCCTTGATTTCTGCAATTTTGCAGAGATTAAAGGGTATAATGGTCTCCCTAAAAAGGAAAATCAGTAAAAATCTTCAACCCTTAGGGATATGTTAGTAAAAGGCTTTAAAAAGGAATCTTTAGAACCTTCCAGCACATGCTGGAAGGGATTTGATAACAGAAATTGGGGCCTTAGTGTAAGTTTAGTAATTTTAAGAGGGGAGTAGTGGGATTTAATCCCAAACTTTCTCCCCAAGTCATCAGCCTTGCCTACACCTATAAATACCCCCTAAAAAGGCTGATTAGGGACTGGCTTTTGAAAGAAAAGTTCAGAGAATATAGCATTAAAATAGAAAATAGTTTTCTGCTTAGTTCGAGTGAAAATCACTGGTTAAGCTGTCTGTTTGTGGGATTTTCTGCTCAACTTCTTCTGAGATTTCTTATTTGTTGTTGTTGTGTTGTCCTGCTCGTTTGAAATTCAGTCCTTCATTGTTGCATTGCCTTGCTTGAGTCGGTTGCTGTTACTTGCTCTTGTCTCCCTTAGAACTAATCAACTTCATTTTTGCTGAAACGGGTACATACCCTATTCGGTTGAAGATGTAATGCTGAAGTGTTTAAATAAAATGAAGTTCAAGTGTTAAAAACAGTTGTTATTCTGTATTTTTTAACTTACTTTTTCATTAATAGTCTAGCATAGCTTGATCTGTAATTTTAAATGTAGTGTAGTATGTATAAGTAGAAAGACCAAAACAAAAATAATATAATAGATAGATTGATAGTAGTAGCATAATCGTAGATAGCATGTCACCTAGTTAAAGTAGGTAAAACTTTAAAAATAAGATAGTTAATCACAGTCTGAATCATTAACAACTCTTTCACAGTAGTATCGTAAGTCATGATCATATAGTCAATCATATTTTATGGATCTGCATTAAGATATAAATAAGTTTCGAAGGTGAAAAGCGTTAGTATAGGACGTGATATATTCACGATTGGGTTAATAACACTGTAAGGAACTAAAGTCGTAATAAGATCAGTGGTGTAGATATGCCTAAGTCTTTGAATCCTTTAGATGTAGATACTCGGGTAATCACAATTAAGTAATTAAACTGTTTAAATCATACTTTCATTTAGTTAAACCATTTGATCTCAATTGCTTAGTTAAATAATCTTCAATTTTAGTGTATATCAACTCTCTTTAGAAAAGTAGAAGTGTGGAGATAGTCAGAGTCCAAGTACACCGAGTCATTTAGTTAGAGATTAGTATGAATCTTATTGTATATTAATTCTCATCTTCTGATAAATAAAATAAAAGTAGTTTGATTTTGTTCTTTATTATGAATATTTCTTTTTGTTATGAATTCAGCATCTCTATCTTTGCTATTGTTCCCATCTGGTCTGGGCCTGAAGTATTGCGTGGGCCTGGACTGTAGGCGAGAATTCACTGGGCTGTTTGGCAGAAGCCTAGAGTTGTTCTGGGTTATTAAGGCCCAAATACACCTATCAATTCAATGACTACAGATTCATGAGTTCAGGCCCAATACCAACAAGGCCTGGACTCACTCATCTGGACTGTTTGGTAACAAAATAGACTAAGGAAAAAACATATGTATAGAAAATATAGTTGAACAAGTAGGATCGGACCTTAACAAATAATCGGGATGAGCCTCGCACGAAAACAAACAAGCGGGGCCCCCATTTAATAATAAGATAACATTATTAGACTCGGGAAGACTACTAGCGAATTCCATAGTCTTGCCCAAAAGAATTAAAAGCCGATAGACGCTATTAGGCACGATTTAAAATACCTTCCTTAAAACGAGTGTGCACCTGGTGCGACTCAAATCTTAAATCTCGGCAAAGCTGAAATATACCGAAAGTCACAGGCGTACTGGTTGCGGTGTGATTCGAGGCGTGTTTTCGCGATGTCGCAATTCCATAAAATATTTAAGTTAAAGCACATATATGTCGTTAAAATCTGTATTGGGTCAAACAAGAGTCAAGAACGACAATTGAGCGACCGTGCTAAAACCACGGAACTCGGGAATGCCTAACACCTTCTCCCGGGTTAACAGAGTTCCTTATCCAGATCTTTGTTTCGCGGACATTTATAAAAGAGTCAATTTCCTCGGATTCGGGATTAACCGGTGACTTGGGACACCATCATTTTCCCAAGTGGCGACTCTGATAATTAAAATAAAATCCCGAACCGATTATCCTTTAAGTGGAAAAACTCCTTCCTCTATGCTATTATGTCCGTTTCGGGTATTTGAACATCGAGGTATACCCTATAAGCACATTTATGTTTTTGGGTATACCCTATAATTTTTTTTAACTCTATATATATTTATTTAACTTTTTCTAAAACCTTTTTTTATTAAATAAAAGAAATAAAAACAAATACACACACATATATATTCCAACTTACTTTAAGACTTAAAGAAACTATGTAAATAGAAAACTCAATATTTACATTAAAGTTTAAATTATACCAAGAAAAATACTACTATAAATTACATCTAAATTAAAAAAAATCGAATATATATAAATCAAATATATCCATCTAAGAATATGAATATTTTTTTAAAAAATAAATATAATCTTCCTATCCTAATAATACTCAAAATAAAATTGTAATTACTATTTTTTACTTCATATAAATTTGGAAAAAAGTGACAGTTATAAGGCAAATTTAACCGTTTTTAATTACATTTTAAAAAGAAATATTCTCCATATCCTAATCCTAATAAAAATAAATTTGTAACTCCTTTTTTTAACTTCCTATACATTTGGAAGAAAACTGATGGTTTTGAAGGAATGGGTAGTTTTTTTATTTAAAATAAATTAAATTACAGTTCCTATCATAATCCTAATCAAAATGTAATTGCATTTGGTTATTTTTTAATTCGTAATTAGTTTTTCTTTTTTATTTAAAATAAATTAAATTACTGTTGCTATCCTAATCGTAATTTAAATTGTAATTAGTTTTCCTTATTGTAATTCGTTTCCTTGTATTTAATTTCAAAAACAAAATGGAGAACTGACGATTTTTTACAGAGAGGAGCAGTGAAGGTTTTGGAAGGAATGTTTTGATTTTTGTTTATTATAAATAAAAATTAATCTTCCTCCTAATCCTAATTTAACAAAAATTATTATTGGTTTTTTTAAAATTCCTATAAATTAGGATGATTGTCCTAAGACACGTGTTTATTGGTAGATATGACACTTGGTTTAATGAGAAGACATTGTCTTTGGCTTTTAAGTATATATAAATATAAATTTTGTTAGAAGCGAGTGGGTATAATTTAGGCTTTGAGGCGTGATAAAATCTCCAAACCTATATCTTTTCGGTATTAATTACCCTACTAGTTTGGTGATGGTTTATGACAATATACCCTCAGGATATAACAAAGCCTAGGAATAAAATCTCTTCAGTTACGGACTTTCAAGAAAGGTTTTAGAGAAAATAGGAATAAAAGTGTCACGACCCCAAATCCGGTCGTGATGGCGCCCAGCACATTGCTAAGCCAGCCTGACCAATCCATATCAACCACGGAGCTAGAAGCTCTCTTTAACCCATTTAAGAAAATTAATTCAAGAAATAACAGTGATACATGTAACGAAAACGGGGAACCAAGTCCCATAATACATCAACTCCCATAGACCAAGGGTCAAGAGTCATGAGCCTCTACTGAACGTAAGTGTATAAAGGTTCACAAGATACCAAGTGCGGAAAGAAATGTCAATACAAAATCAAAAGACAGTAGGAAGGAATATCGGGTCCTGCGGACTCGGCAGCTACCTCGTATATCCCACAGATGTCGCCTCGCACAGCTACTGGATCACTGCTGAGAGGTACCTGGATCTGCACACAAGGTGCAGGGAGTAAAATGAGTACTGCCGGACTCAGTGGTAATAAACAAGGGTAAGACAGCGCAGATAAGAAATCCGCAATAAAGCACTATGTAAAGCTATAATCAGCTACCCTGTCATAGAATCAATCTTCACTGTACCTGTTCCAACAAATACCAATAAATAGCATAACAGCTAGCAGATGTAGCTAAATGCAATGCAATGCATGATATGACCGCTACGGCGCGTAGCCCGACTCCAATTTTGGGTACCCGTGCTCATTGTGGGGGTTCAGACTCCGGAGGGGCTCCTACAGCCCAAGCACATCTCATAGAGATATTCTTGCGGCGTGCAGTCCGATCCAACATATATCTCGCTGCAGCGCGCAGCCCGATCCACTACTAGTCAGCTAATATGCAGATACGGCCTCGCAGGCTCAAAAATAGTTTTTTTGAAAACTCTTTTATCATTTTTCAGTTGGAAACAGTAATACCATGTTCCAGAGATTGGAATTAGCATAATAACAAAAATAGCTGCGGACTAGTAGTAAACTAGCATGTCTATATGATAAGACAATGATAACTATCCTCGCGGGATCCAATAACTGGCTCACGGCCCACATGTATACTCAACCGCCCAAGAAGGGGGTTCAACGGCTCAAGAGTGGCCATTATCACAATATATATATATGCAACCATCCGAGAAGGAGGTTCGACGGCTCGAGAATAGCCAATAATACAATATCAACAGGTTGGACTAATCTATAGTCTCCAGTTCATGATCGACCCCGCACTCTCAAGAGTGTGCGTGTCTCGCCGCTATACAGCGTCACAAAGTGGTATACCGGGGTTTCGAACTCGCTGGTCATCACCCACATCTATTACTCACCTCAATACAGCGCGACGACTATTCCGCAATGCCCTTGCCACGAGAATCAAGCTCCGCACGCGTAGAATCTGATCCAATACAGTAGAAATACAACAAATTAGGCCAATGGGACTACACCCAATCAATACAACTCAATTTACATCAAAATTCCCAAAGTTGACAAAACCCGACTTTTGGTACGCTTATCGAAAAATCACGAAAGTCACATATTCGGAACCCTCATCTCAATACGAGTCTAAGCATATCAATTTTACCAAATTCGGACTCCATTTGCCCATTCAAAACCTTGATTTTCTAAAGTTCAAGCCTAGGGCTAATTCCTCCATAAATTACCCCAAATTCCTCCATTTTCATGATATAATTGCATAATATTATCAATACTAATCATAGTTTAAGTCCATAGTTGATTACCCTGATGATTTCCCTTGAATTTCTCTTCAAAATCGCCCAAATCGCCTCTAAAGCCGAGACCCAAATGTGTGAAATGTTCTAAAATTTTTCTAACTTCTTATACACTTAACTTACAGCGATTTTCGCTTCTGCGGAAGAATTTTCCGCTCCTACGAGTCCGTATCCGCGACCAAAGGGTCGCTTCAGCGGTTCCAGGCCTAGCCGGCCAATTCCGCTTCTGCGAGCAAAGGGCCGCTTAAGCGGGCCCGCTTCTGCGAAGAAACTTCCGCTTCTGCGGAAACATCCGCCTCTGCGCACCATTGTCCGCTTCTGCGGTCCCGCCCAAGCGGTCAAATGTCCGCTTCCGCGGACCATGCCCATTTTCTTCCCCTTCGCTTCTGCGATCACTGGCTCGCACCAGCGATGCCGCTTCAGCGGAAATTCTTCCGCTTCTGCGTAACCAGCCGCTCCTGCGTATCTCATCCGCTTCTGCGGACACGCTCCTGCGTTCAAAATTCCGCAGGAGCGGAAACAACAGAAGCAGGATCCCAACCTGCAATTTTTCCACAATTTCTTCCGTTTAACCATCCGAAAACACCCCGAGGCCCCCGGGACCTCATCCAAACACACCAACACATCTTAACACCTTATTTGAACTTGCTCCAATCCTCAAAACACGTCTAATAACACCAAAACCCATAATTCGCATCGAATTCAAGCCTAAATTCCTTAAAACATTCCGAATTACACATTCAATCAAAAACCCGACTAAACGACGTCCGAATGACCTGAAATTTTGCAGGCACATCCAAAATCACCTAACGGAGCTACTGCAACTGTCGGAATTCCATTTCGACCCCCGAATCAAAATCTCACCTACCGTTCGGATTTCGCCAAAATTCAACCTTAGTCAATTCAAGCCTATTTCTACACCGGGCCTCCAAATTCAATTCCGATCGCTCCCCTAAGTCACAAATCACCTTCCGGAACTAACCGAATCATCGGAATCCGATTCCGAGCCCTCTAACCAAATAGTCAACTCCGGGTTGACTTTCCTTATTCAAGTTTCCTTCACAAAGGCTATATGCCTCATTTTCAATCCAATTCCATCCTAACTCACCCGATAAACTTTAACATTGATATAAAAGCATAAAACATACAATTTCAACATAACGGGGTGGTAATTCCCGTGACGACGGGCCGGGTCGTCACATTCTCCCCCTCTTAAGCAAACGCTCGTCCTCGAGCGGGTCAAGAAACATACCTGAAGTCTCAAACAAGTGAGGATATCTGCTCCGCATCTCCCGCTCGACCTCCCAAGTGGCCTCCTCCACGGGTCGACCTCTCCATTGAACCTTAACCGATGCAATCTCTTTGGACCTCAATTTTCTCACCTGACGACCCAAAATAGCAATAGGCTCCACATCATAGGATAGATCACCATCAAGCTGAATGGTACTGAAGTCTAATACATGAGACGGATCTCCAATGTACTTCCGGAGCATAGACACATGGAATACCGGATGAACGCTGGATAAGCCGGGCGGCAAGGCCAACTCATATGCCACCTCTCCAACTCTCCTAAGTATCTCAAAAGGACCAATGTACCTGGGACTCAACTTTCCTTTCTTCCCAAACATCATGACACCCTTCATAGGTGAAACCTTCAACAATACTTTGTCACCAACCATGAAAGACAACTCTCGAACTCTACGGTCCGCATAACTCTTCCGACGAGACTGTGCTGTACGAAGCCTCTCCTGGATCAACTTTGCTCTATCCAGAGCATCCTGGACTAACTCAGTCCCTATCAATCTAACCTCACCAGGCTCAAACCATCCCACCGGGGATCTACACCGCCTGCCATACAATGCCTCATACGGGGCCATCTGAATACTCGACTGATAACCGTTGTTGTAGGCAAACTCAGCAAGTGGTAGGAACTCATCCCACGAACCACCAAAATCAATCACACAAGCTCGCAACATATCCTCCAAGATCTGAATAGTGCGCTCAGACTGTGCCCATCTGTCTGGGGGTGAAATGCAGTACTCAACTCAACCCGCGTACCCATCTCTCGCTGAAATGCTCTCCAAAACTGAGAAGTGAACTGAGTACCCCTGTCGGATATGATAGACACCGGAACTCCATGCAACCGAACAATCTCTCGAATAAAGATCGCTGCCAACCGCTCCGATGAGTAGGTAGTACTAACTGGAATGAAGTGAGCTGACTTGGTCAGTCTATCCACAATCACCCATACAGAATCAAACTTCCTCGCCGTCCGAGGGAGTCCAGTAACAAAATCCATAGTGACTCTCTCCCATTTCCACTCGGGAATAACAATGCGCTGAAATACACCACCGGGCCTCTGGTGCTCGTACTTAACCTGCTGACAGTTGAGGCACCGTGCTACATGTCTGACAATGTCCATTTTCATCTTTCTCCACCAATAGAGCTGTTTCAAATCTTGATACATCTTCGCGGCTCCTGGATGGATAGAATACCGCGAGCTATGGGCCTCCTCCAGAATCAACTCACGAAGGCCATCAACATTGGGCACACATATCCGGCCCCTGCATCCTCAATACGCCGTCACTATCAATGGTGACATCTCTAGCATCATCATGCTGAACTCTGTCCCTCAGGACAGCCAAATGTGGATCATCATATTGGCGCTCACGAATACGATCATATAGAGATGACCGAGATACAACACAAGCCAATACCCTGCCGGGCTCCGAAATATCTAACCTCACTAGCCGATTGGCTAGCACCTGAACATCATAAGCAAATGGCCTCTCCTCAGCTGGAATATATGCCAAGCTCCCCATACTGACCGCCTTCCGGCTCAAAGCATCGGCCACCACATTGGCCTTCCCCGGATGATATAATATAGTGATGTCATAATCCTTAAGCAACTCAAGCCACCTTCGCTGTCTCAAATTAAGGTCTTTCTGTTTGAACAAGTGCTGGAGACTACGATGGTCGGTATACACCTCACATGATACACCGTATAAATAGTGCCTCCAAATCTTCAAGGCATGAACAATGGCGGCTAGCTCCAAGTCATGAACAGGATAGTTCTTCTCATGCGGCTTCAACTGCCGAGAAGCATAAGCAATTACCTTTCCTTCCTGCATCAACACACAACCTATCCCCACTCTCGAGGCATCACAATAAACGGTATATGAACCTGAAGTCTGATGGCAATACTAACACTGGAGCTGTGGTCAAAGCTGTCTTGAGCTTCCGAAAGCTCTCCTCGCACTCATCCGACCACACGAATGGTGCACCCTTCTGGGTCAATTTAGTCAATGAAGAAGCAATGGATGAAAATCCCTGAACAAACCGGCGATAATACCCCGCCAAGCCAAGAAAACTCCCGATCTCTGTAACTGAGGACGGTCTAGGCCAACTCTGCACTGCCTCTATCTTTTTCTGATCAACCTGAATACCATCACGAGACACCACATGTCCCAGAAATGCTACGGACTCGAGCCAAAACTCGCACTTGGAGAATTTAGCATATAGCTTCTCCTCCCTCAATCTCTGCAACACAATGCTCAAATGCTGAGCATGCTCCTCCCGAGTACGGGAGTAGACTAGAATGTCATCAATGAACACAATCACAAATGAATCCAAATAGGGCCTGCACACACTGTTCATCATATGCATAAATGCTGCTGGGGCGTTGGTCAGCCCAAAAGACATCACAAGGAACTCATAATGACCATATCGGGTCCTGAATGCAGTCTTCATAATATCTGAGTCTCTGATCTTCCGCTGATGATAGCCTGAATGGAGATCGATCTTAGAAAACACCCTCGCACCATGTAACTGATCAAACAAATCATCTATGCGCGGTAGAGGGTACTTGTTCTTCACTGTCACTTTGTTGAATTGCCTATAATCAATACACATTCTCATGGAGCCATCTTTCTTTTTAACAAATAATACCGGCGCACCCCACGGAGACACACTAGGACGGATGAAACCCTTATCCAGAAGTTCTTGAAGTTGCTCTTTCAGTTCTTTCAACTCGGCTGGTGCCATCCGATAAGGAGGAATGGATATGGGGCTGAGTGCCCGGCACCAAGTCAATGCCAAAATCAATATCCCTGTCCGGCGGCATGCCCGGCAGGTCTGAGGGGAATACATCTGGGAAGTCCCTCACAATAGATACAGAATCAATGCTAGGAGACTCAGCTCCCACATCTCTCACAAAAGCTAAGTACGATAAACACCCTTTTTCAACCATCTTCCGAGCTTTTAGGAACGAAATAACACGGCTAGGGACGAAATCGGTCGAACCCCGCCACTCAATCTGAGAAATACCAGGAATGGCCAACATAACTGTCTTAGCATGACAGTCCAATATAGCATGATACGGAGACAACCAGTCCATACCCAATATAACATCAAAGTCCACCATACCCAACAATAACAAATCTGCCTGGGTCTCCAGACCCCCAATAGATATAACACAGGATCTATAGACATGATCCACAACAATCGTATCACCCACGGGGTGGATACATGAACAGGTAAATCAAGACTACCACGAGTCGCACCCAAGTGATGTGCAAAATAAGAGGACACGTAAGAATATGTGGACCCTGGATCAAATAGAACAGAGGCATCTCTGTGACAGACAGAAATGATACCTGTAATCACAGCATCGGAGGCAACTGCATCACGCCTGTCAGGAAGTGCATAGAACCGTGCCTCGCCTCCACCAGATCTCTCCTCGCCCCTGGGGCGACCACGAGAAGACTGACCTCCACCTCTACTAGACTGAGATGGTGCTGAAGAGGAGGGCTGATCCCTCTGCTGAGTCCTGTCCCTATGGAGTCGAGGGCACTGTCTCCTCATGTGACCAAACTCACCACACTCATAACATGCACCCGGTGCCGGAGAAGGGTACTGAAGGGAACCCCTCGCCGCAGAAGAACCCTGGGCTGAAACCCCTGTCGACCACGACCATAAGAACCTCCGCTCTGCTCTGGGCGGCCTGAATGAGAAGGTCTAGATGAGCGACCTCTGCTCTGCTGGGAATGCCCTCTAGATGGAGCACCACTGAAACTACCAGAACCGCGAGGCCTCTTGGCCTCCCGCTCCTCTCTCTCTCGGCGACGATCCGCCTCAATGGAGCGTGCCATATCAGCAACCTGCTCAAACGATGATGACGGAACTCGCTCGCTGGTCATAAGAATACGGATAGAGTAGTTGAGGCCATCAATGAACCTCCCGATCCTCTCCCTATTAGTGGGGATCATCCATGTGGCATGCCTAGCCAACTGAGTGAATCTAAGCTCATACTGGGTCACAGACATGTCGCCCTGAATCAACCACTCGAACCGGCGACGTAGCTCCTCGCGACGAGACCGAGGTACATATTTCTCTAGAAAGAGAGTAGAGAACTGCTGCCATGTGAGAGGTGCTGCTCTTGCAGGCCTACGCCTCTCAAACTCCTCCCACCAATCAAATGCGGGACCAGTAAACCGAAATGTAGTAAATGAAACTCCGCTGGACTCAAGAATACCAGCCGTATGCAGCATCTTCTGACACTTATCCAAGAAACCCTGGGCATCCTCGCCCTCAACGCCACTAAAATGGGGTGGCTGAAGTCTACCAAATCTCTCAAGACGACGCTGCTCGTCATCGGGCATAACCTGAACCATATGCTCTGGAGCTGGAGCTGGTGCAGCTGGAGGAATAACCGGTGCAACCACCTGAGCGGGGACCGCCTCTGGCGTCTGAAGTCCCTGAACAACCGGGTCAGGTGTGCGAGCTGCAGCGGTCTGCTGACCACCCCCCGACTGAGATGTCGCTACGGTAGCGGTAGCTGAGACTACCTGAGCCAAACCGGAACACACCGATAATATCTGAGCAAGAGTCTCCTGAAGACCAGGAATAGCAATAGATACAGTCTGGCCCTGAATTGGGGCTGCTGGAGCATCAACCACTGGGGGCTGCTCCTGAACTGGTACAACGGGCGGGTCAGCTGGCACTGCCTCGGCCGCCCTACCTCTACCTCTAGCACGACCGCGCCCACGGCCTCTAACAGGTGGCAATGGAGGTCGTCCACCTCGTCTCGATGCTCGCGTTCTCGCCATCTGCGAGAGAATAGAATATGGAAATTCAGTTCTCAGAACAACAAGATCGCACGACAGAGTTCAAGAAAAGTGAAGTGTTTCCTAAAGGTTCGCAGCCTCCCGAGGATAAGTACAGGCGTCCCCGTACCGATCCACAAGACTCTACTAACCGGCTCAAGACTCATGAGGCCTAGTAAACCTAGGCTCTGATACCAACTTGTCACGACCCCAAATCCGGTCGTGATGGCGCCCAGCACATTGCTAAGCCAGCCTGACCAATCCATATCAACCACGGAGCTAGAAGCTCTCTTTAACCCATTTAAGCAAATTAATTCAAGAAATAACAGCGATACATGTAACGAAAACGGGGAACCAAGTCCCATAATACATCAACTCCCATAGACCAAGGGTCAAGAGTCATGAGCCTCTACTGAACATGAGTGTATAAAGGTTTACAAGATACCAAGTGCGGAAAGAAATGTCAATACAAAATCAAAAGACAGTAGGAAGGAATATCGGGTCCTGCGGACTCTGCAGCCACCTCGTATATCCCACAGATGTCGCCTCGCACAGCTACTGGATCACTGCTGAGAGGTACCTGGATCTGCACACAAGGTGCGGGGAGTAAAATGAGTACTGCCAGACTCAGTGGTAATAAACAAGGGTAAGACAGCGCAGATAAGAAATCCGCAATAAAGCACTATGTAAAGCTATAATCAGCTACCCTGTCATAGAATCAATATTCAATGTACCTGTACCAACAAATACCAATAAATAGCATAACAACTAGCAGATGTAGCTAAATGCAATGCAATGCATGATATGACCGCTACGGCGCGTAGCCGACTCCAATTTTGGGTACCCGTGCTCACTGTGGGGGTTCAGACCCCGGAGGGGCTCCTACAGCCCAAGCACATCTCATAGAGATTTACTGCGGCGTGCAGTCCGATCCAACATATATCTCGCTGCGGCGCGCAGCCCGATCCACTACTAGTCAGCTAATATGCAGATACGGCCTCGCAGGCTCAAAAATAGTTCTTTTGAAAACTCTTTTATCATTTTTCAGTTGGAAACAGTAATACCATGTTCCAGAGATTGGAATTAGCATAATAACAAAAATAGCTGCGGACTAGTAGTAAACTAGCATGTCTATATGATAAGACAATGATAACTATCCTCGCGGGATCCAATAACTGGCTCACGGCCCACATGTATACTCAACCGCCCAAGAAGGGGTTCAACGGCTCAAGAGTGGCCATTATCACAATATATATATATATATGCAACCATCCGAGAAGGAGGTTCGACGGCTCGAGAATAGCCAATAATACGGTATCAACAGGTCGGACTAATATATAGTCTCCAGTTCATGATCGACCCCGCACTCTCAAGAGTGTGCGTATCTCGCCGCTATACAGCGTCACAAAGTGGTATACCGGGGTTTCGAACCCGCTGGTCATCACCCACATCTATTACTCACCTTAATACGACGCGACGACTACTCCGCAATGCCCTTGCCACGAGAATCAAGCTCCGCACGCGTAGAATCTGATCAAATACAGTAGAAATACAACAAATTAGGCCAATGGGACTACACCCAATCAATACAACTCAATTTACATCAAAATTCCCAAAGTTGACAAAACCCGACTTTCGGTACGCTTATCGAAAAATCACGAAAGTCACATAAACGGAACCCTCATCTCAATACGAGTCTAAGCATATCAATTTTACCAAATTCGGACTCCATTTGCCCATTCAAAACCTTGATTTTCTAAAGTTCAAGCCTAGGGCTAATTCCTCCATAAATTACCCCAAATTCCTCCATTTTCATGATATAATTGCATAATATTATCAATACTAATCATAGTTTAAGTCCATAGTTGATTACCCGATGATTTCCCTTGAATTTCTCTTCAAAATCGCCCAAATCGCCTCTAAAGCCGAGACCCAAATGTGTGAAATGTTCTGAAATTTTTCTAACTTCCGATACACTTAACTTACAACGATTTTCGCTTCTGCGGAAGAATTTCCGCTCCTACGAGTCCGTATCCGTGACCAAAGGGTCGCTTCAGCGGTTTCAGGCCTAGCCGGCCATTTCCGCTTCTGCGGTCAAAGGGCCGCTTAAGCGCGCCCGCTTCTGCGAAGAAACTTCCGCTTCTGCGGAAACATCCGCCTCTGCGCACCATTGTCCGCTTCTGCGGTCTCGCCCAAGCGGTCAAATGTCCGCTTCTGCGGACCATGCCCATTTTCTTCCCCTTCGCTTCTGCGATCACTGGCTCGCACCAGCGATGCCGCTTCAGCGGAACGACTTCCGCTTCTGCGTAACCAGCCGCTCCTGCGCCCCTCGTCCGCTTCTGCGGACTCGCTCCTGCGCCCATAATTCCGCAGGAGCGGAAACAACAGAAGCAGGATCCCAACCTGCAATGTTTCCACAATTTCTTCCGTTTAACCATCCGAAAACACCCCGAGGCCCCCGGGACCTCATCCAAACACACCAACACATCTTAACACCTTATTTGAACTTGCTCCAATCCTCAAAACACGTCTAATAACACCAAAACCCATAATTCGCATCGAATTCAAGCCTAAATTCCTTAAAACATTCCGAATTATACATTCAATCAAAAACCCGACTAAACGACGTCCGAATGACCTGAAATTTTGCAGGCACATCCAAAATCACCTAACGGAGCTACTGCAACTGTCGGAATTCCATTCCGACCCCCGAATCAAAATCTCACCTACCGTTCGGATTTCGCCAAAATTCAACCTTAGCCAATTCAAGCCTATTTCTACACCGGGCCTCCAAATTCAATTCCGATCGCTCCCCTAAGTCACAAATCACCTTCCGGAACTAACCGAATCATCGAATCCGATTCCGAGCCCTCTAACCAAATAGTCAACTCCGGGTTGACTTTCCTTATTCAAGTTTCCTTCACAAAGGCTATATGCCTCATTTTCAATCCAATTCCCTCCTAACTCACCCGATAGACTTTAACACTGATATAAAAGCATAAAACATATAATTTCAACATAACGGGGTGGTAATTCCCGTGACGACGGGCCGGGTCGTCACAGAAAGT
>JASVEL010005578.1:0-387932 GCA_032618575.1 Nicotiana noctiflora
TGGTTGGAAACCCCTGAAACCCATTAGTATGTAGAATGGGCGATATGTCGACATATGCATGATTTTGGCAGAAGGGAACCAATAATAATTCCAGGTAAGTTGATCTGCCCTTAAAGAGTTGAGAAGTTCTTGCCAAGTCCTCAAATCTTTTGGAAGGTTACAACGGGCGGCTCTGTTTGTATGACAACGAATATAATTTAACCAATCCGCGTTGAAGTTTATCACAATTGGGTGATGATAGAGATGTTCTACAAACCACATTTGTAATTAGATATTGCAACCTTCAAAATAATCTTGTCCTTCTTGGCACCGAGTTAAGGCCCGGAAGATGTCTCCTAGGATCATCTGAAGAACAGTGTGTTCCTCGTTACTCTGTAGATATGAGACCACCACAGCCAAACGGATTCTGATGTGTCCGCCACGTTCGGGAAAAACCATGGTTCCCAAAAAAAACGATCATAAAGGCATAAATCCTTAAGTCTCCCCAGGCGTCATAATTCAGCTGGTTGACAAATTCAGTGTTCGAGAATTTCGCGAACCCATTCTTATCACCAAATCTGTCGTAGAGATAATCCAATGGCACCCAACCGTTCTCTAAACATCCCATGGGAACCCGCCGGAGACATAAATTTTTCAAGAAATTATTTATACCCATCTGCCTAGGAGCTGCAGGTCTCATCTTGTGCAAATCTCTTCCGAGTCCTGTGAGTCCGCCCAATTCTTCCAAAGTGGGTGTCATTTCGCAATCCCGGAATCTAAATACATTGCTTGTTGAGTCCCAAAAACTCACTAAAGCTCTGATCACATTTTTGTCCGGTTTTATCATCATGGTATCCGAAAGAAACTTGAGGTGCTTGTGAACTTGATTTCTTTCCCAAGCCGAAAGATTAGTCCACCATTTACAAAGCCGATCTGGGGTCTTGTCTTGGACCATGAACATGGGTGGCATTTCGTCTCTTGCCCTTTTCTGGCCGATTCGCTGCGAGGAAGTCATGCTGATCCTAAAAAAGATAACAATGGACTTAAGATTTTTTTTCAATTTTTTTTTATTATGTATAAAAAAAACGAATCTTGTTAATACGGCCTTTCAGCACTTGAAGAAGATTTGAAGGTTGTATAATAGGATACCAGTGTGATGTCTATATTCCATTTTGAAAAATTAGTCCTCCGGCGCCCCTTTTGAGGCGTTTGGCTATTTTTGCAAAATTTCCTAACTCTCGACTAAAACCAAAAAATCACAATTCTAATAAAAAAAAAATTAGTATTAGTTGAGCCCAATATGGGTTGCCTACGTATCTCATGTTTGGTGAGAATCAAACTTGCGTAGTTCGAAAATAAAAGAACTAAATCATATTAAGAAAAGGAAACAAACTATTTTTAAGCAACATTTCTAAAACAAATTATTTTCAAAGGAACTAAGAAGATTTATTTGGAATTTTTGCATTTTTCAAAATTATTTTCCGGGAAACTGAACTATTTTTTTTTTTTTTTTTTTTTTTTTGCATTTTTCAAAATTTATTTTCAAAGAACTAACTACTTTGACTCTATACCCTCACGTTCTCCATTTTTCTTCCCTTCTTTTTAACAAACCGGTCGGCATGTAAGATCGAAACAAATAAATGCACACCGAAAAGATGCAACAAGTTGGTCTTTTGTTTCAGGTACACCTGTCCTAGACAGGACCAACCCCTGTGTTGAGCCTCCTAAGTCAAATATGCACATGATGCGAATAAACGTTCCTATCGGGGATCCGGCATAAGGTTTTGTTATTCTAAGTCATCGTCATGTTGGAAAAAGTGTCTAGACTGGCTTTAACTCGAGCGGACAACTCGAGCCGAAGAGTGTCAGTGCACCGGTAGCATGGCTTTCCGGCTTAATTGACAAAACTCTCCGCCTAAACACGTGTGACTACAAAATCCTTCACCGGGTGCCAAGCACCACAGCTATCTTTGAAACGGGCTATGTCCAGCAAATGCCCGATATTATATTTCAAAAGACTCACAAGAAAAAAAAAAGGGTATCGGCACAATTTATATACAGTTCACGAAATATCAAAGCGGTAAAGCAACATTTAGCATATAAAATATAAACATGTAATAAAATCAGATAATAAATAAGCCAAATAAAATAATTATTCAAAGCTCGAATTCTTAAACCCCGAACCGGTAGTCCTGAGTTTTATTCCCCAGCAGAGTCGCCAGAGCTGTCACACCTCCTTTTGGCGCGCCCCCTACCCCGAGAGGTAGATGCGCGGGGGAGTTTTTCCAATTTAAGTAACAATATTCGAAACGGGATTATTCCATTTATTTCAGAGTCGCCACTTGGAATAAATTATGGTGTCCCAAGTCACCGATTTATTTAAATCCCGAATCGAGGAAATTTTCGACTTTCCAAATGAAGTCTGCGAACCAGAAATTCTAAGTAAGGAATTCTGTTGACCCGAGGGAAGGTGTTAGGCACCCCCGGATCCCGTGGTTCTAGCACGGTCGCTTCAATTATTATAAATGGCTAAAGATACCTGATTTTATACATGTTTATAAATTGTATGCTCCAATTAACCTTAAAAAACCGCTCTATTAATTTGAAACCATGCCAAAAGAAAAACCAATTATAACATAGACTCGGACTTTTGACAGATAGGTGAATGTATATAAAAAAAAAGGTATCCGAGTTATTTATTTGAAACTATGCCGATCAAAACCATTGTAAAATAAACAAAAAGGATCAATTTACTTAACAGTATATCTCTTAAAATTATTTCCAATTAAAGAATCATACCAAATGATATATTATTTCCTAGCTTTTTGATTTATGGCCGGAGATTAAATGACAAGATATAAACTATCGGAAAATTGATCAAAATATGCGAAATAGAAATAATTCAAATTGATCCAATTATTAAAAGTAAAATTGTTTACTATCCTTAATCCGATGTTAATTAGCGAAAGCAAAACTATGCGATTAAAATCGATCTAACATTGGCATCTAAAAAAAACCGGGTTAACTTATCTTGTCTACTTAAGCACAAATAGATTTCAAGGGAAAATCAAATGAAGAAATTCAAAAATGATTCAAAATATCTTGCATTAATAATCATTAATCAAATTAACACCTTAAACATACTTAAGTTACTTTATTTTAACAAATTACCAATTTAACATATCAAGGAAAATCTCAATCCGTATTGGCTAGTTTTACTTACATGGATCTAAATATATGCTAACAAAAATAGAAACTAGTTAGACATAACGAAAACTAAACGATATTCTAGAATAAATCAAGATTACAATACAAGCCCAACGGATTTTATTTCGAATTATTCATAACGAAAGTAAGAACTAAATAGACATTCATAACTGTGTGCGCTCTTAAACTCTTAGTGCTTAACAGTACAATCCTTAATACAACTAACACCCCCAATTTAATGGATATCTACAAGATCATTCATATGATGGCTTCGCAGCAATATTCAAAACATGCTTTCATTTTTATTTCCAGTAAAAGCAATAGACAATCCAAGGATGTGTACCTGGAATTCAAAAGCAAAAGAGGAAATCAGTGGCAGAAACTCAGCAGTAACAGCTACGGAACAGCAACACCAGCAGTCAAATTCCCAATAAAAACTGGCAGAAACAGTAGCAGAACAGTAGGGAAATTCCAAGGAATGATTTAAACTCCAAATAGGAAAGCACAGGAATTTTCAAACCAGTAGAAAGACCAAGACACTAGTGAAACAATATTCAAAAAAACCCAACAGGAAGCCCAGTAGCAATAAGAAAACTGTTTTCAGAAAACTATTTTCAGAATCTATCTCAACCTATGTATCCCTCTGTGTTTCTCAATGTGAGTGTATGTATTCTCAAAAATGTGTTTTTCAATCTGCCAGTGATTCGACTCAACAGACAAGTGATTAGGAAATTCCACGTTCTCTCGATGGAAGATAAACTTCAACAGAACACTACCTCCCTCACAACTAAAAATGAATTTGAAGCAAATGAAGAGAGAAAGCTCTTGGTGTAATACTACAGAGATTAAAGTAAGTAATACTACAAAGCTTCTGCCAGTGTGTATTCTTGTGAATGTCTAATGTGTTTTGCCAATATTCTCAATGTGTGTGAATGTGTTTCCAGAGAGTGTTTTTCTGTTTTTTAGTCTCTCAATGTGTGTTCTTTCCAGTGAGTTCCCTATCTCCTTTTATAGCCTCCAAATGACCAGAGTAACAGCCCCTATTTCTTTTAGTTTCAGATCTGTCCAGCTTGCTTAAACTCCTCCCATGTGCATTACTTTTGACCCTTTTTTCAGTTATTCCAATGTGTTTCTGATTATACCACTAACCAACATTAGAAACACTCATTATCATCATGATATTCTCTGATTATCCCACCCTATTTTGTCTAAGTATGGGTTTTAAAAACTAAACAAGTCCTAAAGGTAAAAACCAATGGGGTATACTGCTGTCCAACAGGTTTTACCAACTCATCTTCATGTGTATTGCACTTTAAAGGTTAATTTTATGACTACTTAAATGGACTAACAGCTATACCCAATTCACAGCCTAATTTAAAATCAACAATGGTTCAAAACAACAATCCAACAGTTAACTCAATACTCAAAACAAATAACAAACAGAAAAAGTTTAATTCAAGCAAAACAATGAACCACTGCCCGGAATTTCAAACAACAAATTCGCGAATTTAAACGACGACATTCGTTAAGTCGAATCACAACATGTACGATTGATAAAAAACCAATCGCCAAAACAGTGAGTTCAAGACTCTCGGCCAACGTATTCAAAAACGAAGAATTAGCTATTCGACGAAATATCGAATCGAATTCCTATCTTATAACTACGTCATTTATAACAAATAATCAGAAGCAAACAAATCGACCAAATAAAAAGGTCCCATGTAGATGAAGAAAAACAGAAAATTGGCAGCCGAATCGCAACAAAATCAACAACAATTAAAACTAATAAAGCGATGAGTATAATTAAACAAAAACCGAGAAGAAAATAAGAAATACCTTCGAAGCAAATGAAAAGGAGACTTGGCTGCTTGGGCTTGGGTCATTCGAGGTCGAAAGGACCTTAATTGAAATGTTTTCCAAGTGAAAACATATCAATTAAGGTGTATTAGACCTCAATTCAACGAAATCCGGCAATTTGAATTTCTTTTTCGGTTTTTAGGGTTCTTGGACATGGGTTTTGGGGTTCGAGGGTTTCCGGTTATATTTGAGTCGAACCAAGTTTGGCATTGACATAGGGAAGGTCCGGCGAAGGTGTGGTATAAATTTGGGATGGTTTGGCGTCGGTTTTAGTTTGGCTCGAATCTTCAATCGAAGATTCGAGAGGTTCTAGATTGATTCGAACCAAACCGTGCATGGATTCGAAGAGAGGGGGTTAAGGTGGTCGTGTGGTGTTATTTTGGTGGCCGGCAGCGTTGTTGCCGCCGGGTTTTGAGCGGTGGAGCAGGGCGGCGGCCGGCGGCCGGCTAGGGTTTCGGGGTCTTGGGAGTGAAGGAGAGAGAGAGAAAGGTTATTTTGGGTGAAATGAAATGGGATTAGGGTTTTGGGGGTCTTGGGTATTAAAAATCAAGATTCAATCTGAGCCGTTGGATGATTAGCATCCAATGGTCCCGATTTAGGCACGAATTGGATCGGGGCGGGTATGGTAATGGGTAGTGAATTAAATTGGGCCTGGTTTTTGCTGGATTGGAGATGGCCCAATTCCGATTTTCCTTTCTTATTTGATTTTTTTTCTTTTCTTTTATTTTCTTTTTAATTCCTAATTTATTAAAAACCAAAACTCTAAAATACATTACAAAATCAAATTAGTTTATAAGAATACTAATTAAGTTCTTATTATAAGTAAATTAAACTAAAAATCACACAATTGGGACATTAAATGCTAAAAATACAAAAATACATATTTTTTGTGATTTTCTATTTTTGTCAAATAAACTTGATTACTTTCAATCGTAAATTAAAACCTAAGAATGCAAACGCAATATATTTTTGTATTTTTCTTAATTTAAACAATCAAACATGCATACACAAAGAATACAAATAATAAGAAAATTAACACAAAAATCCACAGATATTACAACGATACAAAAACAATTTTATTTTGAATTTTTGGGAGTAAATCTCTTGTAGGGCAAAAATCACGTGCTCACACCCACCACGCTTTATGTTCAAGTTCAACTAGCAAGTGACAAGCCTTTCCAAATACCAACTTATATGATGACATACTAATTGGTGTTTTAAACGCAGTCCTGTAGACCCAGAGTGTATCATCTAGCTTCCTCGCCCAATCAGTTTTTTGTGGCATTCACAGTCTTGGTCAAAACACTCTTGATCTCTTTGTTGGACACTTCCACATGCCCACTAGTTTGCGGGTGATACGGGGTAGCCACCTTGTGGCGCACGTCATACTTAGCAAGAAACTTTTCGAAGGCTCTAATACAGAAGTGAGTTCCTTCATCGCTGATAATCGCTCGTGGTGTCCCAAATCAGATAAATATGTTCTTCTTCAGGAATCCCACCACTACTCTTGCATCATTAGAGGGTAACGCAATAGCTTCTACCAACATGGACACGTGGTCCACAACAACCATTATGTATTTATTGCCAAATGAGCTGACGAAGTGGCCCATGAAGTCAATTCCCCAAAAATCAAACACTTTCACCTCTTGAATCGGGTTCATGGGCATCTCGTGGCAACAGGAAGTATCCTCGGTCCGATGACATTCATTGCATCCCTTCACCCAAATGTGCGTGTCTCTAAACACTATTGTCCAAAAGAATCTGACCTCAAGCACTTTCGTAGTTGTCCTGACCCCTCCAAAATATCCTCCATATGTTGATGCGTGACAAGACTGCAAAACACAAGATTGTTCTATCTCGGGGACACACCTCCAGATCATATTGTCAATACATGTGGCTATCACGATAAAACTTTTTTCTTTGGACGGATGAAAGGTCGTGAGGAACTATACCACTAGCCAGGTAATTTGCATAGTGTGCATACATACCATGGTACTTTCTTATGACCAGATCCAATGGGCCCAACGTAAAAGGAAAGGTGTAAACAATTAAGTATCTCTCGATGTGGGTGGTGATATCTTCATCTATTCTAGGAACCACCACGTGCTTGTCAACCTAGTTGCAATTCTTTTTGACTGTGGGGAGGATTTCTTGAGTGATCGAGCATACTTATCTCGAGATCTTCTCACACCAACCTAGTATGGAAAAAGGTTTTTCAACCTTGAAATTGGGGGTTACCGAGCATCCACCAAGGATGCACGTGTTCAATGGGGCTTCTGCTATTGTTTCCTCGATAGCAGCACGCAAAATGGTCTCCTCGACAGTAGGCCACGATATAGAAAGAGTCTTTTTTGGGGAACAGTTTTGAAGTCTTTGCCATTTATGGAGGGAAAAAGAGAAAAAAAGAGGAAGTTAAAGGATTACTTGATGTTTTGGGATGAAGACGAGCAAAAGTTCTCACTAAAGATCTTAAAAACAGGATATAAATGCCATAAAGTATAGAGATTTCTAAGGAACAAGGGTAAAGGGTTTGGATGTTAAGTTTGACTGAATAAAGAAGGGGGTACCTATAGTTCTTCAAATGACGATCTCATCCAGGATCAGTCGACTGGAAAATGATAGGCATTTAATGCCATTAAGACTTGACCGACGTGATGTTTCATTTATTTTATCATTTCAGTCGCGGGGTGTCGAAGAATATGAAGCTTGTGGCATTTCTCGTAGTCTACTCTCCAAAAAAAAGAGGGGACTATCTGTATAAGATAGAAATTAGGCCCATCTACGACATAGTAGATTGGGCTCAGAACATGAGGGATTGAAGATCAACCCCAAGTCCCATTGAACCAAAACCCGAGGTAGAATGTCTGTATTTGAGAACATTGAATCCACAATCCTGGAATCGACCCTGACCTCGAACGAGCTCGAAGAAATATTGTTAGTATAACCGATAGAAAATCAAAATATCCGTGACCGGTTGGATATTATGGCGGGAATCTCGGCACGTATCAATAAGGAACTGACAATTAGCAAATTAAGAGAATTTTACCTTTTATATAATTGTACATAAAGTAGGACTCCCCCACTATATAAAAGGGATCTGATAATACGTTTAAGACATTATAACACACATTCCAAAGCAAAAAATTATTTTTCTATTTAAGCTCTTATTCAACTGTATCTTGATACTGATCGAAGTGCATCCAGTTCGAGGGTGGCTAACCTCCCAAGACTTTAGCAGCTCAATCCGTGTGGTTTGAAT
Source organism: Nicotiana noctiflora (assembly GCA_032618575.1). Taxonomy (NCBI): domain Eukaryota; kingdom Viridiplantae; phylum Streptophyta; class Magnoliopsida; order Solanales; family Solanaceae; genus Nicotiana; species Nicotiana noctiflora. The sequence continues at coordinate 8,303 of JASVEL010005578.1, forward strand.
TTACTTTATCCTTGTCATTTCAATTGCAATTTAATTATCACTTTGTGTCAGGTTAATTCACGTATCCTTAAAGCCACTTATAAATTCAATCGTTATTCGATTTTGAGGTAAACACATTTCTAACAAAGTTGTTACTTATTTGTTAGTGAAAGGGGTATTTGAACTTTCTTCTAATTGAAATGATAAATTTTAAAACAACTTATACTTTAAGTACAAAAATAAATGGTTAAAAAATATAGAAATTCTAAAAAAATATTCAAACGTTTACTTTTCTTTCAAGAGAAGACTGGAATGCAAATGTTTGACATATTGATTTCTCGAGTCACAAGTCACAATCATATCGTAATTATGAATAAAGTTATTTTTATGTATTTAATTTTGAATAAATTCAAATGCTTATATGAACACAATAGGAAGATAATTACTAAGAACCATACTACATTTTAATATTAGTTTTTGGAGACTTTTTATAAATAATCCTAATTTTAAAAGCTATGTATATATTAGAGTCTTACTATTTACATCATGAAAACTCATAATTTTAAATGGATTTGAAAAAATAAATTACAAGACAATCATGCTCGCTCATAATTATATATTTGTTGATTTATATGATTGGGCTATTTTCTAGTTCGATCTAATAATAATTTCCAGTCACAACAAAAGGTAATGGAGCATTGCTACATCCCTCAAATTTATTGACCATTGATTCACCATCAAAGACAGAGCTAGAGTACAAAATATGGATTCATGGGAAGCTAATAGATTTTGCTCAATCATAATATTTGAGCTTGATATCGTCATAAAACAATATAAATTTTAAATTCTGGATCCTGTTTTATTCACCATGCCTTTAAAGTTGAAAGAATGTTTAACGAGTCTATAATTAAAAAATATTAACAATGGAGTCTACATGTCATGTAATGTAGAAGAGCTAAAGTGAAAACTGCTTTCCATTTTTACCTCTTTTCTCTGACCTTCCTTCATACCACATATCATGTAAACCGATTTTTGTTATAAAATTTTTTTTTTTTGAGGTGAATTCTATATTTTGGAGAGATTTTAGGGATTATTATTTAGCAGTTAAGTTACTCTTTCTTTATAAATAGAGGGATTCTATTCCATTATAAATTATCTCAAATTAATAAGACTTCTCTCTCTACTTTTATGTGCTATACTCTTTTCTTCTTTTATTATTTCATAACATGCTTTGGAATACGTGCATGGTGACCAACTGATACATAGTAATATTAAGTATAATGATTGTCAATTGTTCCATGATACCTTCAGGATTTAAGTTGAGTATTTTACCTTATTTTCTCTTTTAAATTATTGAAATTATATAATTTGATTTTAAATACAAGCAAAGACAATAAATGCTGATTATAATTCTAATAGCGTTTCTAAGAAATTATAATCACCCGAGGTGATAAAATTTTATGTCTTGCCATGATCAAAGTGGAAACTCGTTCCATTGAATCAACTTCATTTTCATGCCCTTAAGAGAATGTGATAGCAGTATATAATAAGTCTGAAGATAAAATTATTACCATGAATGTATCAATGGATGTGGGCATGGCAATAAATAAAATTATAATCGTCATCATTGTGGTAATGAGAATAATAAGGATTATCAAAATAGTACTTCACTCTGTAAAATTAATGTTTGTCATCGATTTGACATGAGATTTCGTAAAACACATATAGATGACTGATCTATTCATGATGCGAATGTGACAACATATGATTTATGAATACATATTCACTCCTTGAAGAATATGAACGTGCTAGTGGTAATGAATATACCACACTTACCTCTAGAATGAGGTTTGAGATGATATAAGAAAATGATGCCATTATTATGGCATGAATGGTCATTAGTCACATACCTATTATACGCTAAAATATTTTGGTAACGTGATTATTAAAGAATAACAGTAATACAAAAAACAAAAAACAGATCTTGCATATAATTTTGACCATGGCTATCACTGGCGAAACAAGAAGTTTACTCAAAGGTGTTCAAACTTGAAAGAAGTGAAAAAAATTCGACGAGAAAGAGTGTTCAATATATGTTATATATCTCTAAAAACTAATATTATATATATATATATATATATATATATATACGCAATGTAATTTATTGACGAAGGATGGTCAATTGTTCACCGTTTATAACATGTAACTTTGCCCATGATGACTATAACAATATACTTTTCTTTTTAAATAGATATTCACCATAAGGATGTTGATGAATATGGGGTAATACCAAATTAATTGAATTTTTTGGAAGAGTCAATTGTTACTATTTTGGAGGAATAAAATTAATTATTAATAATGCATTGTGTTGTAATAAGTCTCAAAGAAACTCATTGAGTTTCTAAAGTATTCGTAAAAGTAATTGGTATTGAGACTATAAATAATCAGAAGATTTAATATCTCTATATTACTATAAATATAATGGGGTAATATGTATATGAAAACTACCCGCTTTATTGCCTGATTTGTATTACACAAATAAAAAATATGGTGAAATTACATGACGCAATAAACTAGAAGTTTATGGATAAAAAAGCCTATATTGTAATAAACTTAGAATTTATTAATAATTGCACACGTCATGGTATAAACCTAAAGCTTATCATATTAAAACTTTATCCATATGGCTTAACTAGTTCAGCCATATCAATTCAAGTATGATGTGCAAAAATAAAGATAATTCACATAGGGAAATATTAAAGACCTAGAAAGTTCTGTACAAATTCTCTTATATTGTTTGTTTAATTAATGGACCAACTAAAAGTGAGATTGAATCCCATGAATGTTGGAAATATCAAAGGTAAATATGAGCACATTCACCTACCATGTATATCACATACGATGCATCTATGAGATGATCACATGTGTGATTATTATTAACCTGCAACTTGGTGCAAGGTAACTGTTCAATAATTTAATTTGGAGCATAATTTTCAGATTTCTTTTCAAAATAGTTCATTTTGATAAGTTGGTTTACATCACATTTGATTTAGCAAAAAAAATTTATTAAGTACCTCCGCTTAATAGCTAAATTGTTGCTTATGAGAACAAAGTTATATATATCAGTTTGATTTATACGAAAGTATATTACATTCTCCTCTCACAAGTGGTTTAGGGTCAGGAATCAAATAATTTTATCTTATTATTATTGTGGTGTATATTTTGATTAACATCATAATTTACAAATGTGGGTTTCCAAAGTTGAGGAAGCAAGTTAGTGTTTCTAACATGAGTGGAAGATATGATAAATAGTTGAAAAAAAGTTACTTGGAATGAATTATCATTTGTACATCTAATTAAGATAATATGAACTCGAAGTTCATAAAAAAATAATTCATTTGCAGTATATTGCAAAGCATGCCAGACGCAATATGCCGACCCGAAAAATGTAATTATATTCTCATTGTAAATGGTCCTATTGGAATAAGTCCTAGAAAGACAATGTATGCTTAAAGCGTACATACAAATCAGTTTCAAATAAAATTCTTGATAAAAAAATGAGAAAATCATCAAAATGATCATAATAAGGAGGCAAGTGATCTAGAAGATCACATAATGCTTCATAAAACCTCACGAGAGGTTCAGCTACCCAGAAATATGAATGAAGAGATCTCTATGTCATGTCTTTATGAATAAGGTGGTTGGAACCGATATAAAATATTCGTTGACGACATCTATGCTAGCGCTAAGTATAGACGAGGATCTTAAAGCTATCAAATACAGACATATAAATATTAGCCAAATGGAAGAGACACAATTCAAATACGATTGGTTTCATGAAGACATTATATATCTCTCTATCAAGACCAATGATTTCAAGGTGCAATATATTCATTCAAGTTAAAATGGATATTTTGTTTATCGAATCTCTAACTACGATATGTTGAAGATGGTGCACAAGATTGAAATGGCTTAAAGATGTAAATTGATTATCTCATCAGGGAGCTAATACGCATTGTACTCCTTTTTTCTTACAAGATTTTGTCCTACTGGATATTCCTTGCAAGGTTTTTAATGAGGCAACCAAAGGCGTATTTCTATACACGTGTACTCTTTTTCCTTCTCTAAAATTTTTTTGCCACTGAGTTTTATTTTAATTAAGATTTTAACGAGGTACATTATTTGTTGAATAGACATTCAAGGGAGGTGTCATGAATAGAATTGTATTTAAGGTGAATGTCTATATCTTAAGGAGATTTTAGAAATTATTACTTGATGGCTAAGTCACACTTTCCCTATAAATAGATGGTTTCTATTCCATTGTAAATCATCTCAAATTAATAATACTTTTCTCTCCCAATTTTTCTTGATAATACTCTTTTTCTTTTATTATTTTATAACAATTTTTAATTATTCAATTCCATGGCATAAAAATTCAAGTTAGACACGTAATTGAAAGTTTTGCTTATATTTCGAGGGATAATTTCACATAAGAACAATTGGGCTCCATATTTTTCAATTTTATAGCCCATATTTCAATTTACAACCAACTAGCCCAAAAATAATAGGCTAAGAATTCAACACCCAACTCTTATAGATTCTCAAAATTATCATTTAATTTTTAAAAAGGATTGCTCAAGCTTTTAAGTTAATTTTCGAATTAGTAATTATGACCCAAATATTAGTTCAACAAACCAAATCCATTTGGGTGGTAAAAATTAAATTTTTAACAAGCTTAAATATATGGGTTTAAATTCTGAATTTGATTTTGTGAGAAATTTGGAGTGGGTGTTATTTAGACTTGTTAGAAATAGTATAAGGAGGTTGTATATAAAATTTGAAGTCATTTAATAGAGATTTGGACTGGTTTTGAACAGGAATTGCAGTTGAAAATCGTGGAAGAAGTTCGTCTACAGACGTTTGTATAAAGGTGTATAAAAATGTATAATAGTGTATACGATGTGTTTATACACTCATATACACTATACAAGATTATACATAATTATACAAAAAAACTGACTTTGTCTTCTTCCTTGCGTTTTTTCTAAAATTTAACTCAAATCCCGCTCAAATCTGCTCCAAATCACTTCAAATTTAAACTTTGAACTCCTTTTGATATTTTCAATCAATTGGGACAACACCCAATCCAAACAAATAAGAATTACAAGAAATTCTATTTTCTAAAGCAAAGCTTTGAATGCTCTTTGATGATTGACTTCTACTCTTCAAATTTTTACATTGCAACCAGGTGATATAGTGGGGAAGCAGTAATGACGGATGGCCCATTGAAGTATATGTAAAAAAAAGTGAAAAGAAGAAAGAGTGGAAATAATGGTTGTGAGAACACAGATTTAACTCCATAGCTTTAAAAGCAATGGTTATAAGAACATATATTTTGAATTTGCAAGACCTAGTATTTTCAAAATATGTATAATATAGGTTAGGTGGGATAAAACTTAAAAACATAGGCTATTTTTTGTTATGGTATGAAGTCATATGTATTTTCTTGTAATTCTTTTATATTTCGAGCTTTAAAGTTATTGTCAATGACTTATGAGTTGAGAATATTGTAGTTCTAGTTATGATACTCTAATTTGGACCGAATATCATATTTGGTGAATTACAATAAGAGTCATCATGTAACATTTTAACACGTTCTGTTATACCTGCCGTAATATTAGATCAGAGGTGACTCAATGGTGTTGTAGCCTAAAGACTAGCCGTAATAATAGAGGTCTTAAATTTATTCAATAATTTTAGATATTTTTGTTTAAAGTTATATTTTTTTTAAAACTTTTTGAGATGCAATTTAATCTTGGCAACATAACCAACTCATTTAATCTTTGTTGAAACATTACTAACTTTTGATAAGATTTTATTAAGTTTAAGTTTGATTCTTTTTTTCGCATGACCGTCAATATAACTTACTATATATGAATGCCTCCAAAAGTAACAATCATGTGAAATTTGTATTTATATAGGTAGAAAATAGATTGACTATAGTTTTACGATCTAATTAGTTTGAAACGTGGCTACAAAGACCTTAAAAGAAAATATCTACAAAGCTAGAGCTGTAAATAAAATTTGTTTAAGTTGGAATGAGAAGAACTAGAAAGTAAGTGCAAATTTAATTATCTTTCATTTTTGTTATAATTTTCTCAATCAACTATCAAAAAATATTTACATAATAAATACAATAAATATTTAAATTACATATAAGAAGAGTAATTTTTGAGATCTCTAATTTTGTGAGACCTAAAGCGATTGTATTAGTGGCTTGGGGTTAAGCCGCCTTTGTATTAAACCGAACGTAGAGGTATGCCACGTGATTATTATAGACGAACACTGGGAAAAAACAAAATAAAATGGAGCCCAACAATAGCCAAACTTCTAGAAAATAAAGGCAGCTACTTCACAAAACAAAGTAAAAATTGCACGGTATAGCTAATTTTTGGACAAGTCAATTAAAATAGCCAGCATTTACCAAATCAATGAAAAATAGCTACCATTTTACTGTAATAGAGACCGATCCAGCATAATATACTGGAATTCGGTGCAGTTGTGTATGAACTCCAGCATATTATGCTGGACGGGTATACTTTACTGGCTCCGGTATAATATACTGGAAACGGGAGCACTGGTATATACTGGAGACGGGAACACTGGTGCTCCAAATTCCAATATATTATACTGGACAATTATACTTGACAATTATACTTGCTGGAACTCCAGTATATTATGCTGGAATTCTAGTGTACTTATACTGGAACTCCATCATATTATACTATCCTGGAACTCCAGTATAATATGGTGGAGTTCAAATAAACTTATGCTGGAACTCCAACATAATATACTGGAGTATTTTTCGGGTTTGAACAGTATTTTCGCTCAGATTTATCTTTACATAAAAAGTGACTAAATTTTGATTACTTTTGAAATTAGGCTATTTTTGAACTACCAGTTGTAAATCTAGCTATTTTTAAATTTCTCCCCAAAACAAAAGGCAGTTCAGAAGCTCCTCAAAGACCCAAGGGCTATTGTTCATCTTTGAAATAAGATTGAGGCAAATGTAGGGAGCATATACAAAAGGAGAGACAATGCTACAACGACACAGTTCTTTACCGTGCATAATGTTACATTCAATGATTAGTGCAGCCCTAGCATAGCTCAAATATCAAACAACAAATAGGAATTCCCTTTGATAAATATGGAGACTTAAAAGAAGATGAACAATGGGAAGACCTTATTTCGTTCGAGGAGTGGCGGTTAAAGGATCACCATTTCACCCTCTACTGAGACAAAGATCTCTAACATTGTAGAGAAAATGACTCCCTCATATATGGGTGGGGACACCTTATATTCTTCGATAACCATCTTTCGGAGCTGATCTATTGCTCCGTTAAATTAGCCATCAACACGATGGGCCCTAGAAAATCAATGTATATAACTGCATGGCAAAATCATTCGGTTGCATGTTGAAAATGCTGTAGGCCACGTTAGCGGAAAAATTCAACATGACCAGCAATATCCCTGCACAACATTTTTGCTTCACCTGCCAACTTCAAGCTTCTTGAAATCACAAGTCCGGTTTTTTTGTGTGTTGATGTTGGTTTATATGATTTGGCATCCTCCTCATTTCCCAATGAACGGGCTTCCCTAGCAGGAACCACATTTTCCCACCAAAATTCCCACAAAATTCCATGCATTAACTCCCAATAACTCCGATCTCTGTAGACACGGAATATTGTGCTCCCATTTGGTGTCCAACAATACACATCAACCCAATCTCTGTCCATGATTTCCATTTGCCCCTGCACCTGAGGCATGTAGTAGAATGGCATGGTATTCCATGGCAGCCCCTTTTCTGGCTTTCCTTTGTTATATGGGCATTTCACTTCCAGGATCCCACCCCCAGGCAAGCATCCAAGGAGACCATCCGGGGAGGCACCAACCCAACCCAACCGCTCATCCGAATGGACTGCAAACCCAAGTGAGCTCACATCACGGCCGGTGATGCTTTTATACCGCTCTATGGCTACTGCTTCCATGAGAACACCCCAATCCATGGCACACCTGCTAGAAGATTGTATTAATTGGACATCTGGAGAGAATACCTTCTCATGCCAGAGCTCATTTCGTCGATTCCCTTTCCAGAATCCTAAAGCAGTGCTGAAGGTGCTTGTAGTCAATTTGTCCTTGCGAAGGGCAAACCACTCATCAGAACGTTGTGGAGCATTTGATTGGGTCAGGCACGCTGTCAAAACTTGTGATGGTGGAGGATAACTGATAAGAGGAAAACTTGGTGCTGCCAAAGTTGAGAAGCTCCTCAAGAAAACAATGCCGTGATAGCTTCTGGCAGGAAGTGGCACCGCTGCTTTCTGAATGCTGCTGAATCTAGAAATGCAGGCATTGGTCATAGCTGATGGCTAACTGTTTCAATCCAGCAGATTAATAAATAAAACGATGAAACACAAGTAGGAAAACAGCTTGCTTGGTGGAGCAAGTTTAGACCGTAACTCAATGATTGGAAAAATGGTCAAGTCAAGACAAGAATTTTCCAATTATCATTTCGGTGTGAACAAGAGAGTAGACACTAAATGAAATTTTTGGGAAACCAAAGGAGGATACTGGTAGTGGCACTTTTTTCTTTTCTTTTAATACATATTAAATCAAACTAGTTCAATTTAAGGCAGCAAAGCAAACAACATTACTTTTCCAATCACAGAGCAAAGACAAACATTTCAGAGAGGTTCTTGAAATTCTCAATTGCTGGTTTTCCTTTCAATTCAATTCAACATAAATCCTAAAATCCATCATCCAGCACTCTCTCAAAAGTGAGATGCACGGACTGAAGGTTTATGCATGGAACATTAGGAATAAGCTGCAGTCAAACCAACATTGCAAGGGTTTAATATTTTTTTGTTGAAGAATATCGGTTTTGAATCACTAGATTATTTGAAAAATTATTTTTCTCAAATTCAACAAGAGGGACATTGGTTTCTAATTGATAGTTTCTATAGCAATTTTCAAGTGTAACAAAAAGTATATTTAAAAAAAACTGGTATGACATGAAATAAGCTGGTTTTCCTTTCAATTCAATTCAACATAAATCCTAAAATTCATCATCCACCACTCTCTCAAAAGTGAGATTCACGGACTGAAGGTTTATGCATCGAACATTTGGTCTTGGTGATCTGTATATTTTAATGATGACCCACAAACTATACACAAGAAATTCTTCCTACTCTCATCTAGTCATTTGATAAAAACTACTCCGTAGCAAAATTTACAATTTAGCAAGAAAAACGTTTTAGCTCCCGTTTGGGGAGATTGTCCCTGTTATTTCAATTTCAAAGGCAAAATTTTTTTAGCACCTATTTGAAAATGCTTAAAATTTTAGGATTTTGAAAGACAAACTCAAATCACAGCTCAGTTTGGTTCTAATTTTAGGATTCACTCCAAATGACACATAAAATGTGAATGACTCAATTGAACTCTAGAAGTTTGAGGTCCCCTTTTGAAGTCCAAATGTCTCCATCTAAACAGACCATTAAAGATATAGACCCCACTATTCAGAAAAAGTTGAGATTTCAATCTCATCTTCTACATACTCAGCCAAATTAAACTAAAAAGAATGAATTATGGAAACAGATACAAGGTGTTTGAATAATTGCCTATGAGAACACCTTTCCAGTTTTCGTGAAACAAAACTAATATTATAATCCCAGAGATAGGAAAAGGAGCTCAGAAACAAATTCTAACAAAAGGGTGTTATTTTTTGCTTATAAATTAAAGGACACTAAAGAATCCCACATTAATCTGAAAAGCATACTCTTTTCTATCAGCGTTGAAGCTGGATTTTCAAAATGAAAGTAGCTGTTGAAATACCTGCATCGGACGGCGGGAAGAAGGCGGGGGTGGAGCTCTATCCAAGAGGGAAAGAAGATTGCGGCAAATTATGGAAAACAACGGTTTTTAGACAGACCACACTACACAAACATATCTCTTAACTCTTGAGGTAGCGTAGCGGTAAAAGAAAATGAAAATCTATATTCACTGTTAAAGTTTAACAGCAAGAAAATAACAGATTTTAGGTCACCTCAAGTTTTAAGCATTATCACATTACTTTTGTCATTATTAATTCAGTGTCCCTTTTAGTCTGAACAAACTAATAACGAAATTTAATCGGATGACTGTAAAATTTAGGTGATTCCCTTTGATTTTAAATAGAAGAATATTGTGTTTCTCAATCAGACACGGAGATACAGTTGTCGGTGGCTTCTGGCATGACAACCACCACACTGCTCCACCACTCTCTTCTTCCCGCCGTAAAGTTTCTGATGAGAAAACTGACCGTCGAAGATTTTTGAATAACGAAATTATCTGGCATTATCCGGCACGAGTTACAAATAGAAATAATATACGGATATATGGGAAACTGAAAAATAAAAAAATGGGGAGAACAAGAAATTTACAGCGGAAGTTTTTGATGGGTTATGCAGAAATTTATTTACAGAGAAAGGATGAGGATATGACTTTTTGGGACGGGTTATTATAAAGTGAGGCGGATTATTAAAAGGATGAGCGAGTAAAAAAAGTCTAATTGGCACATTATTTTGGGGGTCCCGATTGCCACGTAGAAAATTCGTTAGATTTAGGTACAATTTATCTACTTTAACAACGGTAGGGACAATTTTGCATACTTTGTTGACGGTAAGGACAATTTTAACCGTAAATTAGAACGGGATATTAACGTGGCTAATTTCAATAGTAAAGATATAATTTTGGCCCTTTATTAAGAAAAATATTTTTCTTTTCTTTTATATAAGATACCTAGGAACAAAAAACAAATGAAACATCGTTTCACATGCTAGTTTATAATGTATGAATTATTTATGCAGTGAATCATATATAATAAAAGGCAAAATACCTTAGTACCCCCCTAAACTATTTGAGAATTATTACTTTCCTCCCTAAACTATCTCTGGTTCGAATTACCCCTCAACTTGGCCTTTTGAGAATAATTACCCCTAAATGCTTATGTGGCAAAAAGTGTGGGTACACTCACCTGCCATGTGGATTTTTCTGTCCATGTGGCATTTTCGTGAATTTTTTTTTTTTTAAGAATATTATTTTTTAGATAATTTTTTAAATACAATTTATAATAAAAGTTGGACAGAACGACATTAATTATGCTAAATATTTTTATTTGTACAAAAATAATAAAATTTTAGTTAATCTTTTTTTAAATATTACTTGAAAATAAAAATTTATACAATTGAAATAAATAGTCAAGACATCTAAAAAGTTATAAAAAATACATAGTTGAAATAAATAATCATTGAATCAAAGAAGAAATAAAAAGAGTGTACAATTGCACTTGTAATTTCTTGTAATTGTATACTCTTTTTATTTATTCTTTTGCGATGCAATGACTATTTATTTCAACTGTTTATTTTTACTTTTTTTAGGTAAAATCCGTAAAATAAAATTGGAGCACTGTAATTTAGAGATATATAAAAAATTATATCCAAAATAATTAATTTCAAACTATATTTTATAAATTTTTAGATGCACTAACTATTTATTTTAATTGTATAAATCTTTATTTTCAGGTCAAATTCAAAAAAAGATTAACTAAAATTTTATTATTTTTGAACAAATAAAAATATTTAGCCTAACTAATGTCGTTCTATCCAAATTTTATTATAAATTGTATTCGAAAAAGATTATCTAAAAAATAATATTCTTAAAAAGATAAAAATTCTTTTTTATTTTTCACGAAAATGCCACATGGACAGAAAAATCCACATGGCAGGTGAGTGTACCCACACTTTTTGCCACATAAGCATTTAGGGGTAATTATTCTCAAAAGGCCAAGTTGAGGGGTAATTCGAACCAGAGATAGTTTAGGGAGGAAAGTAATAATTCTCAAATAGTTTAGGGGGGTACTAAGGTATTTTGCCATAATAAAATGATTGTTATACAATCATTGATAATGCATGAATTCCTATGTGGTAAAGTATACTATAAGTGGAATGTTAGTATTACCTATTTTAAGTATATTTTGTATTTTATGTTAGTGGTACCTATTTTAAGTATATTTTGTATTAAAATATTTTTGTTAACGCATTGCTAATATACATTCTTATTAACACATTACCTTCAACCAAACGCTACATAAACCTATGCATGAATTATAAGAATTCTTATACGATTAACCAAACGCTGCAAAAGTTTTACGGGAAATCATTCTTCATAATCCTCCTGATCAAATACTTTTTATGTGCAGATTTAGGTATTTCTGGTCGAGTGCATCATCAGTGATCTATGTGTTATATTCGGAGACTTGAGGTATATCTGCCACGTCCTCACACCGAAGAGTCTCCTTCCACTCTATCTTATATTTAGCAGTTCCATTTCATGTATTCAGTTGTTGTAGACATTTCCGGATATTAGAGTTGTATCTTATGATTCTCTTAGCCTGTATTGCCCGTGGGTTTCTGGGTCTTTGGGATAGTTTGAGAATGCTAAGTGTTGAAGTGTATGTGCCAGGAGGCAATTATGTACATTATTCCTGTTAATTAGTTTTGATTATATTTTTCCGCAATTGTTATTATTTTCTGGTAGTTGTTGTTTCAATATCATTGCATGCATACCTGCTTATTTATGGTATTTATGTATCTTATGTTTAGATAATTTTTTTGCGATGTATGCTCGTATAACTAATGCAGTTTTTGTTTGCCTTTCTTTTCCCTGCGCCGATGGTCGATTGGAAACAGCCTCTCTGCCCTCTCGGGTAGAGGTAAGGCCTGTCTACATATTACCCTCCCCAGACCCCACCTTGTGGGAATATACTGGGTTGTTGTTGTTATTATTATTTTCGCAAGGTGTTAGGCTTACCTGGTCGCGAAAATTTGGTGTCGTCATGACGTATTCACAATTGGTAAACTAGGATCGTGACAAGTGTATAAAATTTCATGATGGGATTATTTCTTCAATCACTCTCACTAAACGACCGCATGGAGAGATGATCAAACTCTCTTGGGTTCTTGTGGTTATCGAATAGGGGTAGAATTTGGTGAACCAAATTGAAAAAAAGATCTACCACCTCCATAACTTTTGGCAGACCAAACATATACGGAAAATGAGAAAATTGACTACTTTTGCCAAATAGATAGCATTAAATAAAGTGCAATCAGCTTTTGTGAGAAAGTACAGAAAAAAAAATATATATATATATATATATATATATATATATATATATATATATGTTATAATGAGCCATATTTTTGTAAGTATACATAAAACATAACCTACTTCTATTACACATGGTGTACGAGGACTAATTATATGTATTCACATAATTATCTAATACTCCTCCTCAAGGTGATGCATAAAAATTATATGCACTAAGTTTGTTACATATGTAATTAATACAAAGACCAATGAAGGACTTTGGTGAAAATGTCTGCAAGCTGGTCATTCGACTTTACAAACTTTATAGCAATATCTCTTGATAGTATTTTTCTCTCACAAATTGCACGCAATCTCAATGTATTTAATTCTCTCATGGAACACTCAATTTGATGTAATATGAAGAGCAACTTGATTATCATACACAAGTTCCATCTGGCTGATTTTACCAAATTTCAATTCCTTGAGAAACTAGTTGATCCAAACTAACTTATATGTTACCATAACCATTGATCGATATTCTACTTATGTACGTTCTATTTCTTGCTCTTCTAAGATATCAAATTACCTCCTACTAAGACAAAATATACAGACGTACAACGTCTATTAGAAGATAATACTGCCTAATCATCATCTGAGTATCCAATAATCTGCCCATGACCTCGATCCTCAAACAATAACTATTTGCCTGAAGCTGATTTAATATACCCAAAAATGTGGACAATTGTATCCCAATGGCTATCACAGGGAGAATCCATAAACTAACTCATAATTAACACTCGTAGGAAAAGAAATATCAGGTCTTGTCAATCTGAGGTAATTTTAATTTAACAAATATCCACTTATATCTTGTGGGATCGTTAGGAGGCTCCCCTGTCCAGGTAGAATTTTAAAAAACTTTGATTCATAAGAGTATCAACAGGTCTACCACTTTTCATTCTTGTCTCTACAAGAATGTATACCTCCATTGTAAGATTACATTACTTGAGCTAGATTGAGGGACCTCAATACCTAAAAAATACTTTAGTCTGGCCAGATTTTTAGTTTGAAATTTGTAAAAGAAATGTTGCTTCAACTTAGGAATACCACCTTGGTCATTGCCGGTAATAATAATATCGTCAACATAAACAGCTACATAAGTACAGAGATTGAAGCAAAATACTGATAAAATACAACATGATCAGCTTCACTAAGATTTATATCAAACTTCCGGATAATTATGCTGAACTTACCAAATCAGGCTCGAGGAGACCACTTTTGACGATAAAGTGACTGACGCAAGCGATATACAAGACCACTAGACTCCCGTTGAGCATCAAAATCAGGCAGTTGCTCCATATAAACTTCATCCTCAAAGTCACCGTGAATTTATTTTTTAATGTCCAACTGATAGAGAGGACAATGGTGAACATTAGCCATGGATAGAAAAAGACAGACTGGTGTTATTTTAACCACGTGAGAGAAAGTATTACTGTAATTGAGCCTAAACATTTAAGTATATCCTTTAGCAACAAGACGGGCCCTAAGTCTATCAACCTGGCCATCCGGACTAACTTTGACTACATAAATCGAATGACAACCAATAGTAAATTTACCTGAAGGAAGAGGAACGAGATCTCAAGTACCACTAGTATGTAAAACATATATCTTGTCTACCATTACCTTTCACTGTCCTAGATGAGAGAGTGATTCACCTGTAGACTTAGGGATGTAAGCAGAGGACAAAGAATATACAAAAGTAAGTAAAACAAAATATTTACATTCCTGTATAAAATAAGGTCATCAAAAATAAAACAGAATATTTAAGTAATCCGTCTAAGCGACTAATGGTTATGGGATTAAAAGGACTACTTGGAACACAAAAAGTAGATGGAAAGGTAAAAAAGAAAGTGGACTTGCTTGACCTATTTCAGTTGCCACGGTTTGAGACCCATTAGCCATTGTGACCATTGGAAGAGATTGATAATATGAAATAGTAGTGAAAGCATATTTATTACAAAAATATGATCAAACAATGATATTACCTGTTTGAACAACAATGGCAATCTTAGAAGATGATTGTTTACATGCTTTGTATTGAAGGTACTCTATATATTCGGATAAAGAAACCATCTGGATTGGACTCGATGCATTGGATCCAACAAATTGTGAGTTAAAAAGGCTTCCGATACGAATGACATTATAATGATTAAAGGCAGATCTCAATGACCAACTTAAGAATTTGCTACAAAAGTGTTGCTAGAGAATTTGAAGCTTCAGCCGAGTTCCACACTATAAATAGGTTCTAAAACACCCTAGAGAACAAATTTTTTTTTCTAGAATTACTGTTTAGGCTGAAAAGCATTGTTCAAGCTGAAAAAATAAAAGTGGGCAAAAGTTGATTTAAATTGGATGGGTAGGCTCCAAATTGCAAGGAGAACATTTTGTCCTGAAGAGTCGTCGCATAAAATTGGCTGGAATTAGCCTCACAGTCCGGCGCGTGACGTCGGAGACACACGACACACCGAAAAATATTCTGCCCGCGTTAGGGTGCGTGGGAGGGGGTCTGCCAGACAATTTTTTACGGGTTCGTTGCCAGAAGTTGATCTACTTCGTGGTGGTGTTCATTTTTTCACAAATATCAGTACATATGAGCTTTCTTGCGGGCAACCCTGATTTGCCGGAATAAAAGAAGATTGGTTGACTTTTATTTTTATTTTCGCAGTCGCTATAATTTATGCACATCGATAAATATCTAATATTAATGTATTGATGTATTAAGTATGTTACAAAGAGCTCTATTTATAAATATACATAATAGATAACATACTTCTATTACATATGGGACTAAGATTAATTACATATATTCACATGACTAGCTAATTCATAGGATCAAAGTTTTAGTTTTCCTTTTATAGAAAATAATTATGTAATCTCACAAAGTAAGAACTGAAGAGGGTTGTGTGTACACAAACCATACTCTCACCTTGAAAAGGTAAAATGTTATTTCCGAGAGACTCTGAGCTCAAAGAAGGATTAAAAGGAAATAGCAGTAGCACCAAACAGTAAAAATAATACATAGAAAATGAATTTAAAATAAATAAATAAAGTGAACGAAAAAAAAATTCAGACTACGGCACATGTCATAGTTGCATAATTGCTCAATTATGCTATCAATTACACTTCTAGTACATTCATAAAATACTGTCTGGTATTTGCCCTTCTTGCATTAAGGAATCTCCAACGTTAAGTGGATTGATAAAAGCTAACACAGAAATTCGACATTCAGACCAAAGATCAGATAGGAAATCACTTTATTCTACTACAGAAAACACACTGAAATTTTATAAATATATCAACTGTGTCAATAAACGAGAAACAATGCTCAACCCCTCCTTTATTTTTCAATTGCCGAATGTTGTATGCTGATAAAAAGAAACATAAAGAAAAGACAGATCAACAGCGACCTCATGAAACATATCATTACAACATCAAAGATTCCAAACATCAGCTAAATACACTGGTTGTTGAAGCGGGACCAGCAATCTGCAGAGGTCCTTTGCTCCAATCAACGATCTCACCGCAGTGTCCACCTCTAACTCCATTAACCACGAGTTGACTGTTGGCAGGAGTTGAGTTTTCAGTAAGAATCAATTTTTTACTTGCAACGGCTTTCAGCCTATACCGTTCAGCCCTAGAGCCTATGACTTGTCCCAAGATAGATGCTGCTATGGTAAATGCCATGGCTGCTTTAGGCATCAACACAGACTTCCTGAGCATTCCAATGAATGGTACAGCTGCATGTACGGCTGCAAACCATGATGGTGAAAATTTTTCAGTGTGTTCTCTCCATATGCCTAAAGGAATATTTGCAGCCATGCCCATAACACCAATCACTAAGACTTTTGCAGGTAGAGGTTGTGGCCGTAAGTTCTTTGCGAAGGCAGTCTTTGCTAGAGCAGCACGCGCAGCAACTATTGCAGGGGGGCACTTGAGGTTCATACCAGGAGGGGGCTGAAAAGCCTTTGCCACAAGAGGAAGGACATTACTCACTGCACGGTAGGACTTCGCAATAGGACAATTCCCACTCTGCAACCACTCATTGCTTAGAGCTTCATGTTTTGAGTCTCCTCCCTGAAATACCAAAAGGGATAAATTAGCAAAGAAGTTATCAAGTTGAACTCTGGTTACCATTTACGAAACCTTTCCTTTTTTTTTTCGTGATAGCAATAAAGAGTTCTTTTTAGATGGAAGTGACAAAAAATTTGGAGTTCAAATAGTTCAGCAATTTTGACATATGGCTAATCCATTAGAATTAATTTGGATCAAAAGCAGTTTTTTCACTAAATACATGTCATAAAACATTTGGCATTATCTACAGTTATATGATTGCTTAAGATGCTTGGTGCAGATCTCGGCTCTAAATTCCACAATTCTAACGCCGATGCTATTATGAAAAACCTTTTTCTTATAAGGAATTATGAAAGAAGATCTTATAATATGAAGCTCTTTAGGATTCTAAAGTAAAACCAAAATGTACCTTGGAAGAAGAGTCTTTTTTATTTGATTTGGAGTTCAATTTCTTCCACTTCTCTGAGAATGCATCAAAACCAAAAGGACCTCCAGATCCAAAAGCCGAGAGGCTTATGGTAGCTGCTTTTGCTGCCAGAGGGTTGAAATTAGGTGATGCAGGTCCAGCATCTGGCTTCATGGATGGTCTCCCTGAAAGTGGAACAACGCCATTCTGCCCGTGGAAAAGCCTGAACGCCATGTCAAAATTAGGACCATCCTCAAAGATAGGACCTTTCCCCTCACGTACCTATTCAGATGCAAGGAAAACATTGAGCTTACATTAATTAGTTTGACCAAAACAGCCTAACCACCAAAAATTTAGCGGCATACTATAATAAGAACTCCATTAGGAGGAACAGTTCATCACTATGTAAAGCATTGAATAAACATAATAGGAAAAAAGCTATTTCAACCAATCATCCAAAATTTGAGAACTTACGGGAAGTGGGAAAGCCATGGAGCTTGAGAAGGAAAAGTTTGTTGGCTCATTGATGTTCCGCAAAAATGGGCACCTAACAATATCTTGTTGGATAGTTGAAGAATCATCATTTACATTCCTAAAGAAAAAATCCATTCTACCGGAAATGAAGCTGACCTACACAATTAGAGAGGAATTTAAGCAAACGAAGCTTCACAAATCCTTTTTATCAGAGCACGCAAGATCAACAAACAAAATCACAAAGGCAACCACCTTTTTAATAAGATCATGCTTTAGGAAGTCAAAATCTAAGAAACAACAAAAAAGGGAGAGCATAACAAAAATCCATTTAGAACTACAATCCCTAGAAGAGCCCCTTCAATGATTTTCCTCAAGGAAAAAACAAGCAACACAAAACAACAGCTCAAGTTAAAAAAGTACAATTCATATAGGAAAAATCTAAAGGGATTGATGTAAAATAGTCAATTTGACAAGAGAATGCGCAGAAATCAAGGATAAAGAACTATCAAAAGCTAAATACAAAATGATCATCCTGGAAGAACTTGATACTGTCGCAAAAGATGACCAGGATGGTTTTCCCTAATCTAGAAATATGTAATCTGAAACAGACATGTGCGACCTACAGCAGAAACTCTAGTAAAAAATCATGACTATAGGAGGTCCAAACAAATAGTATTCATTCTAGTATAACGTAAATTGGAGAGGGCCAGCAGTACAAGAGGCCAATACATTCAGCTAGTCAGATCTTACAGACAGAGAATTTGGTATCTATTTCAGCACCAAAATTTGATTATTGTTTCAACAAACAAGTACAATTAACTTACAAGTTATTAGAACAAAAATTTCATAACCAGAACCAGAACAAGTACAATTTTTTCCTCTAATATAACCATTTCCTGAAAATTCACATACCAGTATATCTAATACCATAACAAAAACGCCCACAAACGAGAGTTAAAAACAAAGAGCTAAACGAAACAAACAATAATTAGCTTCAGCTATAAAATATATATGCAAGTCAAACATCAATAGAGATCAAAATTCAGCTAAAAAACACAAAACACTCATTTCCCAATACTAAAACCAGCAACGATCAGCGTCAAATACCAATTTACCAAATTTGACCAAAAAATTTAGCCAAATAAAGAGAAAAAAAACTCGCAGAAACAATTCATACCTTAATAATAAACCACTATGCAAACCCAGGAAAAAATTAGATCTTTCTGAAAAGAGAAAGATTTAGAAAGAGAAGAAGAAAAAAAAGGAAGGGATCAAATTCAAAGGGAGAGGTGTGAGTAGTTTATGGGGTAGGTGATCGAGAGAATAGAAGAGAAAGTAAACGACGCCGTGTTGAACACACGCCAATGTGGAATACACCCAACACACGATCCACGCCGGCTTATAGGAATAGGATTAATAACTACTCTATTACTCCTACTTTTTTGGTCCAATATATTAGGAAAAATATTTAATTTACTACTTTACTATTTTTATATAAACCAAGATTACCTAAAATGTTCTCCTAATTTACATAGTAAACTCAATGCAAGTATAACAACAACAACAACCCAGTATAATCCCACTTAGTGGGGTCTGGGGAGGGTAGTGTGTACGCAGACCTTACCCCTACCCTAAGGTAGAGAGGCTGTTTCCAAATAGACTCCCGGCATCCTTCCCTCCAAGAACTACCCACCTTGCTCTTGGGGAGACTCGAACTCACAACCTCTCGGTTGGAAGTGGGGGTTGCTTACCATCAGAGCAACCCCTCTTGTCTAAATGCAAGTATGCAACTAGTAATTTTGGAAAATAAAATAAATAATCTTTTATAGCAGATCTTGTGTGAAGATAAATCATAAATTAAATGAAACTAAATGAGGTTCAAACACTTTATACTAGCGAATGGGAAAAAAAATATGAGTTGATTTTTTATAAGAAAATTATTCATCCTTATTTATCAGTTAAGATTTATTACTCTTTATTTTTTAATCGTTATTGAACAAGAGTAATAGTTTCTAAAATTATTTTCCTTGCAATAGATATTCTCATTTCTCGTTGTCACGGTCTAATTTAGGTAACAACTTCGAAAAGAACCACATTTGGGTACTTCATTTCTATAAGAATATTAGTGCCCCTCTCTAAACTTTTTGAAATATTTGGGATAAATTCCACTAAATATTCATATAATTAATGGTCATTTTCTATTAAGAATTTTAAAAATGGATGTTTTAAAAAAAAATATCTTTTAATCAAAGATATAAATAGAAATTTTCAACAAGAATTTTTATCCTCTTAAATTTCATAAAATTGAATGGTATGTAGGAGCTTTGCACATTTGATTTATCTTTTACTAACTATGTTTCAATATATATGATTAGTTACGGATTTATCTTTCCTTATACACAGCTAAACACGAATAACAACTAGTAAAATGAAAAATATTATTCAAGCTAAATATTTGTGAGGATTTTCATAGTGTAAGAGGGTGTAATTATTTTGTTTTAAAATACATAGAAAGTATCTGAAAGTGTCATATTAGAGGGGATTATTAGTGTAATTTGCCCTTGTTTATTCATGCTCATGGATGAAGAAATTTGTTCAAATGTCGTAATTCTTGTTTGGTATGAAACCAATGCATTTAATTTGAAGGCGACCTTAAATTTTTCGAAATAATTATACAGTATAATTCAATATGAAATATTAATAAATAAAAAAACACGTGTTTTTTTATTGGAATAATTTTCAACCAAAGTTTTTTATGCTTTCTTAAAACTACTTGACACTTAAACACTATTTTTTTCTATAATTTGTTGAAGTTTTATATTTTATTTTTTATAATATGGGTGAAGTCGCTCCACATATTGGTCAAGTTATAACCATGTAAAAAAATACAAGAAATAAAATTTTCAAATTGTATAATCCTTCTAAAAAGATAAAGGTGTATACTAATGTAGGAAACACCTACTTAAAGCAAATAGGGAGGGAAGTTCCTACACATTTAATTCGATAATTCTTTAATACTTATAAGATATTGTGACAAGAGTACTAATGTTTAAATATATAGCAAGGATAAGGTGAGCTTCTCGAAAATTGGGACATATATATATATATATATATATATATATATATATATATATATATATATATATATATATATATATATATATATATATATTGAACTGTTTTTCCCTGCAAAATAAAATATCCCTTTTAGCTTACAAAATGAACACGAGACAAAATCTCAGGAATGCATTGCCAAAAATTTAATCCAGTAGGTTAGAAAAGCATCATGGAGTTCATACACACTTGGTAATTAAATAAAACTCTTGCCCTAGAGTTGATAAGTAAGCATAGAAGCAGAGTCAGGATTTCAAGCTTATGAGTTATGGATTCTAATATTTTTAAGTTATTCGATACTAAATTAATAATTTATATTTATTTAATAGAAATTTTAAGACAAATACATGATTTGAATCAAAGCTACTCAGTTTGATCGAACCCACATCCGATACCGTTGCTCCACCTCTGTAAGCAGGGGAAGGGGGCTCACCCAAACCCCCTTGGCTGGAAAATAACACTGTATATATAAGGCAAAATCTGGTTTATATCTCTATATTTTATATTTTGAATCATTTTGATTCAACCTTAAGACAAAGCTCAATAGTTAAGGTGGTTCAATATTTTTCGTAAAGTTATGGGTTCAATTCTTATTAACCACAATTTTTTTTAATTTTTTGTTTTTTTAAATATTCGTAGCAGAAATCTTGCGTCCGCCGCTGCAAATAAACTTTATAATTGACACACCAAATCATATTGCAAGTTTCATCCCATTTTAAACAAACGGGTTTGTTTACCAAAGTCTTAATTTTCTCTAAATTAAAATTTCAGATGGCCAACTAATATTTGCGCTAATGTGACAGGTCAACTACCTGAACAATAGAGATGATATGAAGCCATTAACATAATAAAATATAGTATATGGCACTATACTTAAAATACTCGAACAAAGTTGACTTCATCTGATTTATTTTTTTACCTATGACTTAGACAATACTCTCATTTCATGAATAAAACCTTCGAGCTCTAACATGTCTTTTGACATTGTAATTGATTGTTTCTTTTACTTTTAAAGAAACATAATCTTCATATATTTAGACTGTAAATAATAATGAAACAATTAGTTTATTTTGACATTTATCTTAAAGACATGTTCTTGTAGTGTTTTGAAACATGAATCCAATATTTTGATAGCTAGCAGCATTACCTTGTCACGTCCATTACTATGTGGTTCATCTGAATATCAAATGTTCCAAGAATTCTAGATTTTGCTTGGAAAAGACAAAAGATATAGTTTATCCACTTACCTTGTACTTAAATTACTCTTACATACCTGTTAAACACGAGAATAGTATTACCTACTAAATCTTTTAAAAGTGTGTCAATTACAAACCTCTTTTGCCATGTATCACATGCGTGTATTACACATAAAAGGGGCGAGCAAAAACTACAAAATTCATCTGAAACTATTTTTTATTTTTCCCTTTTTTTAAAACTATTTTCTTTCCAAATTAAAGAAAAAAATTAACCTATATCTTCTTTCTCAACCCACACTCCAGCGTTCTTCCTCCCCCCGCCCCCGTCTTCTTCCCCAATCTCCATTCTAGTTTTGTCTGCCCCTCATATTTCGTCTCTCCAACCCTCATGACTAAGAAGAAAAAAAGAAGAAGAAGAAAAGATGAGCAATTAGGTCTTGTAAAAATCACCATTATTGACCTTTTGAAAATCTTGAAATTAAATTTAATGGGTCTTGTTAATTTTGGTGTTCCATGACCTAGAAAATTAGTATGAATTCGTTATTACTATTAAATAAAAATTTACTTAGGCGATTAATTTTGATAAAATTGAAAAAATATCATTAACAAGTTTGAAGCTTTGGGTTTGAACTTGAAATTGAAATTTATAAAAGAATTTGTAATGGATATTGTTAAAAATCGGGCAAAGAGTTAAATCTATAGTTAAGGAAAAAGATGTTTGTAGTGGAAGGGTTGATGGTGGAGAAGTTGATGGGTAGGGGAGATGAGGAGGGAGTGGGATTTTTTCTTTTCTGTATTTTTTTGTTGGGAAGATGAGGAGAGGAGATGGAGTTGGGAGAGGGAGGGGGCAGATGTTTTTTTTTTTCAATTTTTCTTTTCTTTTTTCGATTTATGACATGTGTCAGATGCTGATTGAAGCGTGTAATAACAATCTTTAATTAGATGTGGTCAAACACCGAATTGTTGTGTAATTAACATATTTTTAAAAGTTTTGGTGTGTAATATTATTCATGTTTTTAATAGGTATGTAACAGGAATTTGGGGATAAGATGAAGGGATAAAGTATGTATTTTGTCCTTGAAAAATATCAATTCTGTAATTTTCAACACCGAATTTTGGCGCATGTCGCAGACTCGCACTGACTTTTCGTAAATAAACTTCTCAACTAGAGAATTGGTCAGATTTACAAACACCCAATCCCTTCATACGTGCACGGGGGGGGGGGGGGGGGATATCAAGGACATTGTCAAAGTTGGTAAGAGGACTAACCCCGAATCTTCATGCAAAATTTTGGCAAGAGAACACGAAAGTCAAAACATTTAAGAGCCAAATTCCACTCAAGTTACTCATACCTATTACCTAATATCCACCTTTTGTGCCCCATCTCAATGGGCTAAATAAGGAAGAACGTACTCCTTATATTTAGCTTAAAGTCAAAGTTGACAACTTGACACAGAAGTCTGCCAGCAAAGAATAGTTGTCCAGTGACGTGAATGACTATATGATTTTCAGATACTTCCCTTTTCCAAAAGTATATGCTTCGTATCTAGCGGCTATTATTCTAGTTTGCTGAAAAGATAAGCAATCTAAAGGTAGAAGATAATTGATTTGAATAAAGCAAGTATACTATTACAACCATAGGATTTCTCTAAACTTGATGTTATGCACAAAAAGAATGGTGTCTTCAAGCTGAAACAATTGGTGTTTTCTCCTGGCTGATGGCTAAGGCCTCTGACAAGAAAGCTTATGCTATGAAGTATGAATAATCAAGAATCAGGCTTGTCTTCTGACCTCTTGTATTCAGGCTTCAGCTCGTAAGTGCCTTGATGAGCGCCCTTATTGTTGTAGATGCAGAGAAGTTTGAGCATGTCTTTCATAAATTGCTGTAACAAATACGACTTGGTTAAATAGAAGTAAAAACATGAAAGACAAAATCTGATCATCATTCTCATGCAACAATAATCCAGGCACGCTAACTAGTACAAATATTCAAGCCCATTCTTGCAATATTGATATAGGTAGGAAGGGAGATGTTACACAAATGTGCAACTATTATAACTTGCAGGTTTTGGAGTATCTCTTTTCTTTGGGGGGGGGGGGGGGGGGGAGCTAAGTACAAAAGAAGAGCAAACTGAAGTTATGCACATGGCCCGATCAGAAATTAAGAATATGCAACTACTCAGCAACGCAGATGAGTCAGAAGTTATGAAATGTGCAGGGAGAATGAATTCCCTTAGCATGTATTTTCCAGATTTTTAAGAAAAAGTAATCTTAGGCCAACTGAATATGGGAAAAGTGGCAAACATTCTCCAAAATATATTTTCACCGTACCAAACACATCTTACATCTGGAAACAATCTGAAAACATTTATCGGGTGAAAATGTACTCTATTAAGCTTTTGCCTTAGACAAGTTAGCGCCAATAGATGAGCTTTAATACTAGCTAAGCAACAACTATATAATATATCAATCAACTACTCATCAATCGCAAATTAGTTCTGTCGACTATATGGATCCTCAATATCCATTCCCCACTATTTAGGTCAATTTCATTCCAATACTTAAAACTTGACTCTTAAGACAAATTAAGAGTTATCTATATATCACATCTATCCTTACACGGATAACTATCTCTATGATGAAACAAGATAATCTGTAATAATTCGCTAATTGCTCCATTCCTTGAGGATGCCCAAACAATATTTTGATTTATATGTCGTTTGAAAAATGCATGAATCATCTCATGCATAATGTCCGCATAACCCAAAAAGCTAACTAATCTATTCTTACTCCTAGGCACTTATTAAAAGCAAGTGCATCCTTATTGTAGGGCCCCACACCACGCTTAAACCATGTAAAAGAGAAAGTAACCTGCTTGATAAAAATTAACTAATAATAGTGCAGACAATCAGCAACTAACAAGAAAGGCTATTTAAATTTTGAAGGACTAAACCATAAATGGGATGGAGATCTGGAATGAGAGACAAAGATGTCCTGCATCCAACAGAATCAGACAGAGTACTAGGAGATTGATAGGGCCTCGATAGCAACAGCAACAACAACAACACACCCAGTATTTTCTTACAAGTGTATGCAGCCTTATCCCTACCTGGGCAGGTAGAGAGGCTGCTTCATATAGACCCTCAACTCAAGGATAGGGCCTCTATAGCAAAGAAATATAGTCCGCTACACTACCAAGTTTTCAACTGGAGCAACTAAAACTAATTGAATCTGGTGGTGTATGATGATATATTAATCCATATGACAATATTACTGTACGGTAATATTGTAACGACCCGACCCGTCGTTACGGGAGTTATCTCCCCGTTTTCTTCATTTAATACTATAACATATTAATTCATATGTGTTTGGAGACTTAGAAGCAAATCAGATGGAAATTTGATAGAAATGAGGCAATAAACCTCTTTACGAGAAGAATAGTTTGGAAAAGTCAACCAAATGTTGACCGGTGAGTTAGACAACTCGGAATCGATTGATTAGCTTCGGGAGGTCATTTATGACTTAGGAGCAATCGGAATCGAATTCGGAGGCCCGATGTAGATTTAGGCTTGAATTGGCTAAGGTTGAATTTTGGCGAAATCCGAACGGTAGGTGAGATTTTGATCCGGGGCTCGGAATGAAATTCCGAGAGTTGCAGTAGCTCCGTTAGGTGATTTTGGATACGCGTGCAAAATTTCATGTCATTCGGAGGTAGTTAGGTCGGGTTTTAGAACAAATGTTGGATTCGAAAGTTTTTATGAAAATTAGGCTTGAATCCGTGAGAAAATGATGATTTTGATGTTTATGATGGTGTTTTTATGTTGCGAGCAAGTTTGAATGAGGTAATGTGAGGTATGTGCTTTTGGTTGAGGTCCCGGGGGCCTCGGAATGTTTTCGGGAGATTAAATTGGAAAATTTATAAGTTATGACAGGTCTGAGATTCTGGCTTTTGGTATTTTCGCTTCTGCGAATGGGGAACCGCAGAAGCGACCAGGAGGTCGCAGAAGCGGACAGGGTTGTCTAGGTGAATTCCGTAGAAGCGGATGGAATTTCGCAGAAACAGGCTCGCTTCGCAAAAGCGGAGATGGCAGCTCAAGAGGAAATCGCAGAAGCGACAATGTTTTGCAGGTGCGGTCTCGCTGGTGCGAGTAAGTGACCGCAGAAGCGATCCTCGCCTTTTAGTGAAAAGTCGCAGAAGTGACGTGACTTCCGCAGAAGCGGACTCGCCTAAGCGAGTAAATTTCCGCAGAAGCGGAAATTGTTAGTGATTTAATGAGAACAGTGTCGAAATTTCAGAGTTTAAAGAACAACTTTTGACTACGGGGAGAGACGAATTCGAGGGTTTTCAAGGAGAAACAGTGGGAAATCATCAGGTAAAGATTCCTAAACCCAAATTATGTTGTTATAACACAAAAACATAGATTAAACGCCCAAAAAACTGAGTATTTAAGTGAAAAACATGGTGATTAGGGCTTGAAAATTTAAGAAGATAAAAGTGAAGGTTGAGGGGTCAAACGGACTCCGTTTTCCATAAAATTTATATGCACGGACTCGTGGCGAGACGAGGAATCCGTTGGTATAATTTTCGAAATTTTTCGAGAAGCGGGCCCGGGACTCGAGTTTTACCAACTTGGTGAATTATTGCGTTTTTCAAGTAAATTTGATTGGGTTATGTTTTTTTGACCCATATTGATTTAATTGTTGTGGTATTGACAAGATTCGACGCACGAGGCGGCAAATTCAAAGGGAAAAGGCATCGCGGACGAGTCCACGGCCGCCTAGAGGTGAGTAGTTAGTGTATATAGTAGCCTGAGAGTTCGAAATCCTGGCTTAGCACATTGTGACGCTAGTAGGGCGTGGCTCGCACCCCATGGCAGGTTACTAGGACTCGCAAGTCATGAGCTGGTTTAGTAGGCTCTTGCGGATCGATACGTAGACGTCCGTATCTATCCTCGGGAGGCTATAGAACTTTAGGAAACACTTCACTTTCTTGGATTCATATCGTGCGGTTTGTGTTATTGTGAAACTAAATTTTTCCATATTCTACTCTCTTGCAGATGGCGAGAACACGTGCTAGCGGACGTGGCGGACAACCACCAGTGACACCCAGAGGCCGTGGTCGTGGCAGAGGTAGGGCAGCAGTGCCAGCACCTGCTGACCCACCAGCTGACCAGACTCAGGGTCAGATCCCAGCGCCAGTGGCCTAGGTTCAGGATCAGGTTCCAGCTGCAGGCATCTCAGCAGCTCAGGTTCCGGCACCGACAACGTCTATTGAGATACCGGGTCTTCAGAAGACCTTAGCACAGATCTTATCAGTGTGCACTCGCTTAGCTCAGGTGGTTGTGGTCTCTACTGCAGCAGCTTTTTCACAGGCAGGGGAGGGAATCAGACCCCCGTTGCTCGCACACTCGAGCCGGTAGTTCAGGGTTTACAAGCACCTGAGGCACCTCCAGCTTAGCCAGCTGCACCCTTTGCACCAGCCCCAACTCATGTAGTTCCAGCTATGCCAGATGATGAGCAACGTCGGTTGGAGAGGTTTGAGAGGCTACAGCCTCCGGCATTCAGTGGTGTTGAGGGCGAGGATGCCCAGGGTTTTCTGGATAAGTGCCATCGTATGCTTCGTACTGCGAGTATTCTGGAGTCTAGCGGTGTTGCCTTCACTACCTTCCAGTTCACAGGACTAGTATTTCTTTGGTGGGAGGATTTTGAGAGGCGTAGGCCTACTGGGGCAGCGCCCCTCACTTGGCAGCAGTTCTCCACGGTATTTCTGGAGAAGTATGTGCCCCAGTCTCCGATGGAGGATCTGCGTCGTCAGTTCGATGGTTGAAGCAAGGAGATATGTCGGTAACTCGGTACGAGTTAAGATTTACACAGCTAGCGCGTCATGCCATGTGGATGATTCTGACGGGTCGAGAGATGATCAAGAGATTTGTGGATGGTCTCATCTATCCTATCCATATATTGTTGACTAGAGAGAGGGCTTCACTAGTTACCTTTGAGGAGATGGTTGATGTGGCTCGTCAGATTGCGACAGACCGCCGTCGAGAGCGTGAGGAGAGGGAGGCTAAGAGGCCTCGTGGTACATGTACCTACAGTGGTGCTCCGTCTAGAGGCCAGCCTCAGCACACTAGAGGTCGTTCCTTCAGATCTCCTCAGTCAGGCCGTGCAGAGTCTAGTGGAGCTTCGTCGGACCGTGGTCGTCAGGGTCATATGGGCCATCAGTGCCAGCAGGGTCGTCACCAGAGCTAGCCCGCACTGAGCGCCCTTCCAGCTAAGAGCTCTGCTCCTACTCCTTTAGGTCATGGTTCATCTGCAGCGAGGGGTTCCTCAGCAGTCCCTTTATCCAGCTTCATGCCGTTGCTTTGAGTGTGGTGAGTTTGGACATATCAGGAGAGAGTGTTCCGAGTAGCTTCATAAGCGGTCTCAGCAGAGGGACCAACCCTCGTCTTCTGCTCCTGTTTCTTCAGCACCAGCACAGTCTGCTATTAGTGGTGGTCAGGTAGCTAGAGGTCGCCCTAGGGGTGAGGATCGTACTGGCGGAGGCCAGGCTCGTTTTTATGCTCTTTCGGATATGAGGGACACTAATGCATCAAATGCAGTCATTTCAAGTATTATTTCAGTCTGCAACATGGATGCTTATGTCTTATTTGATCCTAGATCCACCTATTCCTATGTTTCTTCATATTTTGCGCATCGTTTGGGTATGACCCGTGGTATTCTTGCCTTGCCCGTGCATGTATCTACCCCGGTGGGTGATACAATTATTGTGGATCAGGTATACCGATCCTGTCTTGTTACTATTGGGGGTCTGGAGACCCGAGTCGACTTATTATTATTGGGCATGGTGGATTTCGACGTGATTCTAGGCATGGATTAGTTATCTCTTTATCATGCGATTTTAGACTACCATGCCAAGACAGTCACATTAGCTATTCCAGGTAATCCGAGGATCGAGTGGCGAGGCGTGACCGATTATGTATCCGACATGGTGGTTTCCTTCCTAAAAGCTCAACGAATGATTGAGAAGGGTTGCCTATCTTATTTGGCTTTCGTTAGAGATATTGAGGCTGAGGCTTCCAGTCTTGATTCGGTCCCCGTTGTGAGGGATTTCCCGGATGTATTTCCAGCAGAGCTGTCGGGCATGCCGCCTGACAGGGATATCGATTTCGGTATTGACTTGGTGCCGGGCACTCAGCCCATTTCTATTCCTCCCTACCGCATGGCACTAGATGAGTTAAAAGAGTTGAAAGAACAACTTCAGGAACTCTTAGATAAGGGGTTCATTTGCCCGAGTATGTCACCTTAGGGTGCGCCGATATTATTCGTAAAGAAGAAAGATGGCACAATGAGAATGTGCATTGATTACAGACAGCTGAACAAGGTGACAGTAAAGAATAAGTACCCATTTCCTCGTATTGAGGACTTGTTTGATCAACTCCAAGGAGCAAGTGTATTCTCTAAGATTGACCTCCGATAGGGTTATCACCAGCTGAAGATTAGGGATTCAGACATTATGAAATAGTATTCAAGATGAGATATGGGCACTATGAATTTATGGTGATGTCTTTCGGGATGACAAATGCCCCAGTCGCATTCATGCACTTAATGAACAGTGTATTTCAGCTGTATCTTGATTCCTTCGTGATCGTATTTATTGATGATATCCTGATGTACTCACGCAGCCAGGAGGAGCACGCACAACACTTGAGGGTGGTATTGCAGAGATTGAGAGAGGAAAAGCTTTATGCAAAATTTTCTAAGTGTGAATTCTGGCTTGATACGGTGACTTTTCTGGGACATGTAGTGTCCAACGATGGTATTTGGGTTGACCCATAGAAAGTCGAGGCGGTGCAGAATTGGCCCAGATCGTCTTCAGCTACTGAGATCCGGAGTTTCCTCGGTTTGGCAGGCTATTACCGTAGGTTTGTTCAGGGTTTTTCATCTATTGCTTCACCTTTGACTAAGTTGACACAGAAGAATGCTCCATTTGTGTGGTCTGATGAATGTGAGGAGAGCTTCCAGAAGCTCAAATCGGCCTTGACCATAGCTCCGGTACTTGTGTTGCCATCAGCTTCAGGATCTTATACGGTGTATTGCGATGCTTCGAGAGTTGGGATCGATTGTGTATTGATGCAGGAGGGTAGAGTTATTGCATATGCTTCTCGTAAACTAAAGCCCCACGAGAATAACTACCCTGTTCACGACTTGGAGTTAGCTGCTATTGTTCATGCCCTGAAGATTTTGAGGCATTACTTGTATGGTGTATCTTATAATATATATACAAACCACCGCAGCCTTCAGCATTTATTTAAGCAGAAAGATCTCAATTTAAGGTAGCGGAGATGGCTGGAATTGCTTAAAACTATGATATATGACCATCTTGTACCATCCCGGGAAAGCCAATGTAGTGGTCGATGCTTTAAGCTGGAAGGCTATTAGCATGGGCAGCTTGGCGTACATTCGAGTTGGGGAGAGGCCCCTTGCAGTTGATGTTCAGGCGTTAGCTAACCAGATGGTGAGGCTGGATATTTCTGAGCCTAGTTGGGTGATGGCTTGCGTGGTATCTCGGTCTTCCTTATATGACCGTATTCGAGAGCGCCAGTATGATGATCCACACTTGCTTGTCCTTAAGGACAGAGTTCAGCATGATGATGCCAGAGATGTCACTATTGATAGTGATGGTGTGTTGCGGATGCAGGGCCGGATATGCGTGCCCAATGTTGATGGCCTTCGTGAGTTGATATTGGAGGAGGCCCACAGCTCGCGGTATTCTATTCATCCAGGTGCCGCAAAGATGTATCAGGATTTGAGGCAGCATTACTGGTGGAGAAAGATGAAGAAAGATATTATGAATCATGTAGCACGGTGCCTAAACTGTCAGCAGGTCAAGTATGAGCATCAGAGGCCTCGTGGTGTGTTCCAGCGAATTGATATTCCCGAGTGGAAGTGGGAGATGATCACTATGGACTTTGTTAGTGGACTCCCTCGGACAGCGAGGAAGTTTGATTCAGTTTGGGTGATTGTGGATAGGCTGACCAAGAAAGCTCACTTCATTCCTGTGTGTACTACTTACTCCTCAGAGCAGTTAGCAGAGATATTCATCCGCGAGATTGTGAGATTGCATGGAGTTCCCATTTCTATCATATAGGACAGAGTTACCCAGTTTACTTCTCAATTCTGGAAGACATTTCGGCGAGAATTGGGTTCACAGGTAAAGCTGAGCACATCATTTTACCCACAGAAAGATGGGCAGTCCAAGCGTACAATTCACATACTGGAGGACATGTTGCGTGCTTGTGTCATTGATTTCGGTGGTTCATGGGCTAATTTCTTGCCTCTTGCAAAGTTTGCTTATAACAATAGCTATCAGTCCAACATTGAGATGGCACTATATGAAGCCTTATAAGGGAGGCGGTGTAGGTCTCCAGTCGGTTGGTTTGAGCCCGGCGAGGCTAAATTGTTGGGGGTGATTCAGGAGAGACTTCGCACAGCTCAGTCGCGTTAGAAGAGTTATGCGGACCGGAAGGTCCGAGATGTGTCTTATTTAGTAGGTGAGAAGGTGTTGCTGAAAGTTTCGCCTATGAAGGGCGTTATGAGGTTTGGAAAGAAAGGAAAGCTGGGCCCAAGGTTCATTGGACCTTTTGAGGTGCTTAGGAAAGTTGGGGAGGTGGCCTATATGCTTGCTTTGCCACCCAGCCTGTCGGGAGTTCACCCGGTGTTCCATGTATCTATGCTTCGGAAGTACATTGGAGATCCCTCACATGTGTTGACTTCAGCACGATACAGCTGGATGAGAACTTGACTTATGATGTGGAGCCGGTAGCCATTTTGGGTCAACAGGTTCGTATGTTGAGATCCAAAGACATAGCTTCAGTGAAAGTGCAGATGGAGAGGTCGTCCCATGGAGAAAGCAACTTGGGAGACCTAACAGGAGATGTGGAGCAGATATCCACACTTATTTGAGACTCCAGGTATGTTTCTCAACCCGCTCGCGGACAAGCGTTTGTTTAAGTTGGGGAAAATGTAATGACCCGACCCTGTCGTTACGGGAGTTATCGCCCCGTTTTCTTCATTTAATACTCTAACATGTTAATTCATATGTGTTTGAAGAGTTAGAAGCAAATCAGATGGAAATATGATAGAAATGAGGCAATAAACCTCTTTATGAGAAGAATAGTTTGGAAAAGTCAACCAAATATTGACCGGCGAGTTAGATAGCTCGGAATCGAATTCTAATGATTTGGTTAGCTTCGGAAGGTCATTTATGACTTAGGAGAGCAATCGGAATCGAATTCGGAGGTCCGATGTAGATTTAGGCTTGAATTGGCTAAGGTTGAATTTTGGCGAAATCCAAATGTTAGGTGAGATTTTGATCCGGGGCTCGGAATGAAATTCCGAGAGTTACAGTAGCTCCGTTAGGTGATTTTGGATTTGCGTACAAAATTTTATATCATTCGGAGATGGTCAGGTCGGGTTTTAGATCGAATGTTGGATTCAGAAGTTTTTATGAAAATTAGGCTTGAATCCGTGAGAAAATGATGATTTTGATGTTTATGATGGTGTTTTTATGTTGCGACCAAGTTTGAATGAGGTAATGTGAGGTATTTGTGCTTTTGGTTGAGGTCACGGGGGGCCTCGGGATGTTTTCGGGAGGTTAAACGGGAAAATTTATAAGTTACGACAGGTGTGAGATTTTGGCTTCTAGTATTTTCTCTTTTGCGGATGGGGAACTGTAGAAGCGGCCCCGCAGAAGTGACGAGGAGGTCGCAGAAGCGGACAGGGTTGTCCAGGTGAATTCCGCAGAAGCGGATGGAATTTCGCAGAAGAAGGCTCGCAGAAGCGAGCCTAGGATCGCAAAAGAGGAGATGGCAGCTGAGGGGGAAATCGCAGAAGCGACAATGTTCTGCAGGCGCGGTCTCGCTGGTGCGAGTAAGTGACCGCAGATGCGGTCCTCGCCTTTTAGTGAAAAGTCGCAGAAGTGACGTGACTTCCGCAGAAGCGGACTCGCCTAAGCGAGTAAATTTCCGCAGAAGCGGAAATCGTCAGTGATTTAATGAGAACAGTGTATCGAAATTTCAGAGTTTAAAGAACAACTTTCGACTTCGGGGAGAGACGAATTTCGAGGGTTTTCAAGGAGAAACAGTGGGAAATCATCAAGTAAGGGTTCCTAAACCCAAATTATGTTGTTATAACACAAAAACATAGATTAAACGCCCCAAAAACTGAGGATTTAAGTGAAAAACATGGTGGTTAGGGCTTGGAAATTTAAGAAGATAAAAGTGAAGGTTGAGGAGTCAAACGGACTCCGTTTTTCATAAACTTTATATGCACAGACTCGTGGCAAGACGAGGAATCCGTTGGTATGATTTTCGGAATTTTTCGAGAAGCGGGACCGGGGCTCGGGTTTTACCAACTTGGTGAATTATTGTGTTTTTCAAGTAAATTTGATTGGGTTATGTTTCTTTGACCCATATTGATGTAATTGCTGTGGTTTTAACTAGATTCGACACACGAGGCGGCAAATTCAAAAGGAAAAGGCATCGCGGACGAGTCCACGACCGGCTAGAGGTGAGTAGTTAGTGTATCTGGTAGCCTGAGGGTTCGAAACCATGGTTTAGCACATTGTGACGCTAGTAGAGCGTGGCTTGCACCCTATGGCAGGTGCGAGATTGATTATGACTGGGGATTGAGACTTGATCCATCCCGAATATGAAATAATATGTTATATGCGGTTGAAACGCACACTGTGTTAGATATATTTGTGGGTTGTAAGCCATGTTTGGGGTTTGTGCCGACCTGTAGTATCCCTAGGGGATAGATATATATGTGATAGCTTGGTTTGCTTAATCAGTGATCTCAGTCATGGTTTGAAATCACCATGTTGAAATGCTAAGTCACCTGTTCTTGGAAATTAAATAAAATTTAAGTATTTTCATCATTAATGAACCGGAACCCGGATATAAATAATTTGAACTGTTGTCTGACTCATATGGATGTTGTGGACTGAGGATGGATAGGGTTGCACGCCGCAGCAGATAATATAAGGATCGGGTTGCACGCCATAGCAGATGATATGATATTGTGCTTGGGGCTGAAGGAGCCCCTCCGGAGTCTATACACACCCCCCGGTGAGCGTCGTCGACGTTAAATGGATCGGGCTACACATCGTAGCGGTCATATGCATTGCATTGTATTTTATCCGTTGAATTATCTGTGCTAATTGTGACTTGCTGTTGTTGTTAGTTCGTGGTAGGTATCGGACTGTAGTTTAGCTTTACTCTGTGGTATTCTGTGGATTTCAGCTATTAATATATACTTTTTACTCACTGAGTACTTAGTACTCACCCCTACTCCCTGCACCTTTGTGTGCAGATTCAGGTACATAGAAGGATTAGACGAGCACTCCAGCTTATATCAGAGTATTTCGAGTTGCTGAGGTAGCTGCCGGCATTCGCAAAGCCTAGCTTCTATTTCCATTCAGTTATTACTATATGTTTCAGATTTGAGTTTTTCATTCAGTATTACCATTATTATTCAGTTTTGTTTAGAGGCTCTTGACTCGTGACCCCATATCTTTGGGAGTGTTATTTCGATATTCACACTTCTCAGTATTTGTTCATACTATTTTTATTGGTGTATTTATTGACTCATATATTCTTTTGAGATGTCCTTTTGGGACTGGTCTTTAATTGTGAAAACAATTGTTGGTCTAGCTGGCCTATCTTTAGTGTTGGGCGCCATCACGAGTTAATCCAAATGACAATATCTAGTACACCTAAAGTAACTTGAATTTGAGTATTTGACAAGGTTCAACAAAACCATGAGATGTATATATGGATTTCCGGTCACAGCAAGAACGATAATAACCTTTTAAAGAGGAGCTATGATAGCTGTTTGATTGTCTATTTCAATACAGCAGAATAACAGGATACTTCAGTATCAATTTTCTTAAAACAACATATATATGGATTAGAGTTGTGTTCTTGTCTTTCACAAGCAGATGGTAATAGGCCTCTTACAGGATTTCCCACCAGATCTTCAGTGAGATTCGAAGATCCATTTAATAAACATATTTATTTAGTTTGACATCTCTAATCCTCTGCTCTATTTACCACTGATAAAAAAATCCTTCTCGTGAAAATAAATAAAAATAAATAAATAACAAAAATAGCCAAGCAATATGGTTAGTGAGGATTCATATAGCCGACTAACTTTTTTGGGAGGCGTAATAGTAGGCCGTTGTTGCTGTAACAAAAATAGCCAAGCAAGCATAAAATCTAAATTAAGGTTAATCACAAGAACACAGAAAACGATGCTCAACAGCTTTTTAGTACTTCGATAAGCAGGCAACCGTGCAAGACAAGATCCAGCGCTTCCATCTAGACCATCTAAGTACTCAACTGACAGACCATCTAAGTACTCAACTGACAGACGACATACTTTAAAAGAGAGGCAAAGTAACAATTGGGAAATTGAGCTCTAAGCAGACATACCTCAGGCTGGTCCGTCTCATGGACCAGCTGTTTCAGTGTCCAATTTGGTTGCCTCTCAAAGAGTTTAAACATGATTTCTTCCATTTCATCACGGTCCCTCCTTGTTCTTTTCATTTCTAATCCCTTACTTGGTACCTTCTTCTTTTCCTGTTAATTAAAGGTGGTTATTTTAACTCTGTGACCTAAATTTGATCACATTCATATGTTCTACCTATGTAGCCACACCATTAGATGCTGAACACAAAAGATTAAACATTAGAAGCTGAAAATTACTGCAGATCCAGAAGCCTTAGTAGCAAAAAGTCCAGGCATAGGCCTCATATGTTTGGCATTATCGTTGTCAATAACCTGCGAATCAGAAAAAAGCAGGTTCAAAAGCAACTAAAAATAAGAAATCAATATATCCAATGTTGACTAACGTAGCTAATTCTTAGGGATTATAGTTGATTCTTAGGGATTATATTCTCGTATTTATTATTTATTTCTTTCCTAGTTTAGTCTACTTAGGGTGTACATGTAATCTTCACTATTCAATACAAGAAATACAAGATACATTAAACCTAATTCGTCCTCTCTCTTTCTCTCTTCTCTTCTGTTCTGTCACCGCCGCTGCACAACAGCAGCCGGCAGCACCTTTCCGCCTCTTTTCTATTTCTGGCCTACTGTTATTAGGCTAAATTCACATGGTATCAGAGCCTATTAACTCTCACCTCCCACACCACTGAACTACCCACCCTCCGCCGCACCTACCGTAAAAATTTCGCCGCCTTCCGCCGTCCCACGCGCCGCCACGCGCCGCCCCACTCTCCGCCGGATTTCTTCACGCGCCGGCGCGTGAGCCACCTTCCGGCCACCTTCTGCTCCGGCCGCTTCTTGACAGTTTCATCTCCTCTCCGCTCCGGTTCCAGTGGTGTCTTCGGATTAATTTTCCGACAACTTTTATTCCGGATCGTCTTTCGTCCGTCTCGATACGATGGCTGAATTATCAGGTGATGTCAAGCCTTTTTCTAATTTTCCAGCAATTACTACTGTTAAATTGCAAGGTAGTCTCAATTATGTTTCTTGGGCTGCCTCGGTTGAATTATGGTTTATGGGCCAAGGGCATTTGGACCATTTGGAGTCCGATGGTTCTAAAGTTGATGAAAAGAAGAAACATGAATGGGGGAGAATTGATGCACAACTTTGTAGTCATTTGTGGCATTCACTTGACCCCAAACTGCTTCCGATGTTCCGGTCTTGTAAGACATGCTTTAAAGTTTGGGCCAAGGCCAAATCCTTATACACTAATGATATTCAGCGTATTTACAAAGTTGTTTCAGATATGGTTCATTTGCAGCAAAACCAACAGGATATGGCGAGCTATCTGGGTCAAGTCGAGACCTTAAGAGATGAATTCAATGCTCTTATGCCACCCTCAGAGAACGTTTCTGATCAGGAACTTCAGCGGAATAAGTTCTTTATGGTTCTTTCTTTGATAGGGTTACGAGCAGATCTTACCTCTGTCAGGGATCAAATTCTCACCAGTCCCACTGTTCCTACTCTTGAAGAGGTATCTGGTCGACTTCTCCGACTTTCGACAAATCCAGATCCTGTTGTCGAGACAGAATCCTCTGTTCTAGCAGCCTAGAGAACAAGTTATCGAGAAGATTCCAGAAAAGGCAAAGGTTCTCGACCCTATTGCAATCATTGCAAGAAACATGGTCACGTTCGTGACACTTGTTGGATCTTACATGGTCGCCCTCCTCGCAATAATCAGTCTACTGCCCATATAGCTCAGGCCCGAGGAGATGGTTTGCTTCCACTCCCTACCAAGGAAGACAACAAATCTGTTACTCTATCTGGATCTGATTATGATGATTATGTTCAGTATCAAGCCTCAAAGCAACAATCTTCCATCATGGTTTCTGCTGCCTCACCTGGCTCTTCCTTTGCTTGCCTCACTCAGTCCTCCGCCAATAAGTCTTGGATACTCGACTCTGGTGCATCTGATCATATATCTGGTAACAAAAATCTTTTTACTACCCTTAATTCTCCTCTTACTTTCTCTACCGTAACCTTAGCTAATGGATCTCAAACAGTTGTAAAGGGTATAGGTAAATCAAATCCTCTTCCTTCCATGCCTTTATCATCTGTCTTATATGCCCCAGACTGTCCTTATAATTTGATTTCCATTACTAAACTGTCCAAAGAACTTAACTGTAAAGTCGTTTTTGATTCCAATTCCGTGGTTGTGCAGGATCGGAGTTCGGGGAAGATGATTGGCGAAGGGCGTGAGTCACATGGATTATACTACCTCTCAACCGCACCATCAGCCTTTGCTTCTGCTACCTCCATTGATCTTCTCCATAGTCGCCTCGGCCACCCTAGCCTTTCCAAGCTTCAGAAGATGGTCCC
This sequence comes from Nicotiana noctiflora, assembly GCA_032618575.1. Taxonomy (NCBI): domain Eukaryota; kingdom Viridiplantae; phylum Streptophyta; class Magnoliopsida; order Solanales; family Solanaceae; genus Nicotiana; species Nicotiana noctiflora. Next base: position 46,666 of record JASVEL010005578.1, read on the forward strand.
CGGTCTTGCAAAACTTTCCTCTTTAGATTGTGAGTCGTGTCAGTTTGGGAAACACACTCGTTCTTCTTTCCCAAAACGAATAAATTCTAGAACTTCTTCTTTGTTTAGTCTTGTTCATTCAGACATTTGGGGTCCTTATCATATTAGTACAACTTTGGGATTTCAGTATTTTGTTACTTTTGTTGATGATTATTCCCGTTGCACTTGGTTATTTTTAATGAAACAACGTTCTGAGTTATTTGATATTTTTAAAAAGTTTTATGCTGAGACTCTTAACCAGTTTGGTGTTTCTATAAAAATCCTTCTCAGTGACAATGCCCCAGAATACAAAACTTCTAAACCTATACAGGATTTCATGAGTTCCCAAGGTATTATTCATCAAACCTCTTGTTCCCATACCCCACAACAAAATGGAGTGGCCGAACGCAAAAACCGTCATCTTATTGAAACCGCTCGCACCATGCTTATTCATCAGAAAGTACCTATTCGTTTTTGGGGGATGCTGTTTTAACTGCCTGTTACCTTATTAACCGTATGCCTTCTTCTGTTTTGCAGAACCAAAGTCCTTACTCTCTTGTTTACCCCGGTCAGCCATCTTATCCTCTTTCAATACGTGTCTTCGGGTGTACTTGTTTTGTCCACAACCTCACATCCAACATCAAAGTGGCTATACAAATAAGCCAACATCCAACCAGGAAAAAGGTGTAACTGTACCTGAATCTGTCTTGTTTTAGTCATGTACTTATTGGTCCTTTCACGGCATAATTTTCCATAGTTCTCACTGTTTTCATGATGAGGCTTCATATCAAATTTTTGGTATATCTTTCCTTCCACAGAAAGCCTTCCTACAAAATAGAATTTTCATTCAGCATGATGTGAAATAATCTCACAGATACAGTTGTCAAACCATTAAGAGGTCCTCACCTTGAGCTGACTCAGAAAATATAGACATCGGAACAAAATCTGTGGACACATCCATGGAGTAGAGAGTGGGTATGTTTCCAGATGAAGTGCCAGCCAATTCCATGGTAAACTGGTCATCATGCAAATAATGTATGAAAATTGGAAGGAAAAAGATATTGATAGCAAAGAGGACTGGCATGCAAATAAATTACTGCAACTCTCTCCTTGACCTGAAAACATTGACAGATGAAATGAAAATGCCAGATGTTACATCAAAAGCATTTTTCGCAAGATAAATAACAGAGCAGAGAATTTGTTGACTATTTTGTAAAGCGCGTGGAAAGTCGGTTGCATCCTAAAGCACATAACTATTACTCTGTTATAAGGATATGGAAAAATGAATATACAATTGACAATATAGAAAACCATAAAGCTCAAGACAGCTTGATATATCCAAAACTATAAGAAAACATAATCAGAAACTTCCAGACATGAGGCTTCTTTGAAGTTTAGGAAACAACATTACATGGAATAGTTTTGATAAGAGATCCATATTAACGGTACCATACAATATGCATGACTATATTGAATAACAAAGCATGTACGGAGAAACATATTCTCATACATACCTAGAATTGCATTGCTATAACAGGCTTTATGCAATCAATCTGATTAGATAGATCCCCCTTCCACATAATTGGGTGATGGATGATCCTCATATTCTATCCTATCTGAACCAGTTCACAAAAGCTTTGAAGATCTAATTTTGACAGTACAAGTATGACAGTGCTCTCAAACAATGCAAAATACTTCTAAAGATGATTAATTGTGGGATGGGCACGTCCCTTGCATGTCCAACATGTGCCGTATTTTACAAAGGAGTCTTTCAGAAGCATCTGGCTTCATAAGCATAGCATACAATCAGACATTTTTTTAATGAAGTAAGAAGATTTCATTAGATAGATATCAGACACACCTATCTCTCCAATTCAATTCTCAACTATTGCCATGTCTTTCTTCTTTAAGTACCTAGGTAATGCTCTTGATATACTAACACAGATAAGCTGTAAAAAATAGGAGCAGAGAACCCACCAGGAATAGGAAAGGGGAAGAAAATGAGAGAAACGAATCAGCAAAAGGCTATGTTTACTGAATTCTATATAAACTATCCAAGACGTTGGGGTAACTTTACTGTAATGCTAGTACATCTTAAAAATACAAAATTGTTCACTTCCTTGTAGGTAAATATTAGAGAAATTAATGTCATTGCATTATAAGGCATAAGGAGAATACTGAAAAGGAACTATGAAAGATGCACAAGGCTCTACATAACAAAAAAAAAAAAAAGAAAAAAAAAAAAACAGACATCCACACAATGAGGGCCTTTTATCCTTTCTCCAACAATATACAGAAGAAAAGGTAATCTTCCAATTAACATTTTCTAAACTATTAAAAGACTGAGTTTCACTATTGAAAAAAAAAAACATGTGAGCTTCTTTTTCTTCAGATTTAACATCAGGATAGAAACGGTTAGACCTCAAGAGATACAAAATGAAGGACCAAAAAGGAAGAAAGTGAAACCACATTACAGTGAAACATTTGGATAATCTGCATCCTTTGCTTCCATAATTTTTGCACTTTGCACACATGCTGTCAAACATGTACACTCCTCAAAACGTCACTTGTGATGGTAGCACTTTGGGCTTCATCCCAAGCGAAAGACACATTGTAAAACTTATGTTTGACTCCATGAAGATACGGGGAATGGCAAAGGAGAGAGAGACACTCAATAATTAACTTCCTTCAAGTGGATTACCGCAAGATTATTCCAATTGTTGGGTAGGGTTGGAAGGAAAGAAATAGAAAGATACTTCTCATTCTGATCAGCTTCAGAGGGGGATGAAAAGAGCACGAAAGGGTAATAGTCCCTCCATTTTTATTCCACTCTCTACGAATTCCATACGAAGAGAAAAACCCAGACCTCCTTTTTAACCCCCCCCCCCTACTCCCACCTAATTCTTCCTACTCAAACAAAACGTGGCAGTTCATACTTAAGATCTCCAAATAGCTCTCCGACAGACTGACTTCCTGGGACAGTTAATGTAAAGATAGCAGGATATGAAGATGTCAAAATCATTCCATCTTGTAGTTGTTATGTCTAAAAAGAGTGGTATTACCGTGTGTTGCACATTACGAGTATAACTGAGCAAACAATTGAACGTAAAAATCAATGGGCATTCTGGTGGATAAGGACCTTAGGGAGTCCGTGGTGGAGGTTAGGCGACTGAACGATAGGTTGATGTCTATCAAGTTGGTTATCGGGGGATGCGTCCTCAATGTCATCAGCGCCTACGCACCGCATGCGGGCTTACATGAGGAGGTCAAGAGGCGTTTTTGGGACGACTTGGATGAGTTGATGCGTAGTATTCCCCAATCAGAGAAGTTGGTCATTGGAGGGGACTTTAATGGTCATATTGGAGCAGATGCTAGCGGTTATGGTGAGGTGCACGGTGGCTTTGGCCTTGGGGTTAGGAACGGAGGAGGCTCTGCGCTGTTGGAGTTCGCTAGGGCTTCCGAGCTTCTGATTGCTAACTCGGCATTTCAGAAGAGGGAGGAGCATTTGGTCACCTTCAAAAGTTCGACGGCGAGGACCCAGATCGATTACCTCCTTCTCAGAAAGAGCGATAGAGGTTTGTGCAGGGACTGCAAGGTTATTCCGGGAGAATCACTTTCAACCCTTCATAGACTCCTAGTTATGGATGTCGGAATCTGGGTGAAGAAGAAGCGGATGGGTGCTCTGACTAAAGAGAAAGCCCAGTAGCTGGAGAGGAAGTTAGTTGATGGTGGAGCTTGGAGTAGTTCTGAGGTAGCAGGCGCAATGTGGTCAGAGACGGCGACTCTGGTTAGGGAGGCAGCGCGGGATGTGCTGGGGTAACCAAAGGCTGTCTAGGCAGACATCAGGGCGCCTGGTGGTGGAACGACGTAGTGCGAGGAAAAGTAGAGGTGAAGAAAGCTGCTTTTGCGAAGTTGGCAGGGAGCATAAGCGAGGAGGAAAGGCGGGTGAACAGAGAGAGCTATAAGGTGGCAAGGAAGGAAGCAAAATTGGCGGTCACGGAGGCTAAAAATGCGAATTTTGGCCGCATGTACGAGGAATTGGGGGAGAAAGGCGGGGACAAAAAGTTATTCCGGTTAGCCAAAGTAAGGGAAAGGAAGGCGCGGGACCTGGACCAGGTTAGGTGCATCAAGGATGAGGATGGTAGAGTCCTGATGGGGGAGTCTCAAGTCAAACAGAGATGGCAGGCGTACTTCCGAGACCTTCTAAACGAGGAGGGGGACCAAAACATAGAACTAGGGGAGCTGGGGCATTCAAAGCATCATAGAGACTTAGGGTACCGCAAGCGCATTAGGGTGGAAGAGGTCGTGGGGGCTTTGCGTAGGATGAGTAGAGGTCGAGCGACCGGGCTAGACAAAATCCCGGTGGAGTTCTGGAAATGCATGGGTAAGCAGGAGTAGAGTGGCTCACCAGGTTGTTCAATGCGATCTTCAAGTCCAAAAGGATGCCGGAGGAGTGGAAGTGGAGTACAATGGTGCCCTTGTATAAGAACAAAGGGGATATCTAGTGTTGCAACAACTATAGGGGCATCAAATTAATAAGCCACCATGAAGGTCTGGGAGCGGGTGATCGAGGCCGGGTGAGGGAGTCGACATCTATTTCCGTGAACCAGTTCGGTTTCATGCCGGGTCGGTCCACTACAGAAGCTATCCACATTGTCAGGAGATTGGTGGAACAGTTCAGGGATATGAAGAAGGACCTGCACAATGGTGTTTATCGACTTGGAGAAGGCGTACGACAAGGTCCCTAGGGAGGTACTATGGAGGTGCCTGGAGGCTAAGAGCGTGCCGGAAGCCTACACCAGAGCAATTAAGGACATGTACGATGGAGCTAAGTCCAGGGTCAGGACAGTGGGTGGCGACTCAGACCATTTTCCGATGGTTATGGGGCTCCATCAAAGATCAGCGCTTAGCCCCCTCTTGTTTGCCTTGGTAATGGATGCTTTGACGCGGCATATTCAAGGGGATGTACCTTGGTGTATGCTATTTGCTGATGACATAGTCCTGGTAGACGAGACGAGGGTCGGTGTTAACGAAAGGCTAGAGGTATGGAGACAGACTCTCGAGTCTAAGGGGTTCAAACTAAGCAGGTCGAAGACAGAATATCTGGAGTGCAAGTTTAGCACTAAGTCGAGCGAAGTGGGAGGGAGCGTGATGATTGGATCTCAGGCCATAGCCAAGAAGGATAGTTTTAGATACCTTGGATCGGTGATCTAGGGGGACGGGGAGATAGACGGGGATGTCACTCACCGTATAGCGGCGGGATGGTCGAAGTGGAGGCTTGCTTCAGGAGTCTTGTGTGACAAGAAAGTGCCACAGAAACTCAAGGGGAAGTTTTATAGAGCTGTGGTTAGACCTGCCATGTTGTATGGGACGGAGTATTGGTCGGTGAAGAAATCTCATGTTCAGAGGATGAAGGTTGCGGAGATGAGGATGCTTAGGTGGATGTGCGGGCTCACCAAGTTAGATAAGATTAGGAACGAAGTTATTCGGGAGAAGGTGGGGGTGGCCCTAGTGGATGAGAAGATGCGAGAGGCGAGGCTTCGGTGGTTCGGGCATGTGCGGAGGAGAAGCCCCGATGCCCCGGTGAGGAGTTGTGAGCGGCTAGCGGTGATCGGTGTGAGGCGAGGCAGAGGGAGGCCAAAGAGATACTGGGGAGAGGTAATTAGACAAGACATGGCCGGGATGCGGATTTCCGAGGGCATGACCCTTGATAGGAAAGTCTGGAGGTCTAGTATCAGGGTTTCTAGATTTTTCGTACTCCTTACCCGGGGTGGGTGAGGCGTGGTAGGGCCGCCCATAGATGATTAGTTTGTGTTCTCTTGTGGTAGTCATTTCTGGTAGTTACTGTTTTAATATCATTACATGCATACATGCTTATTTATGGTATCTATGCCTCTTATGTTTAGATAATTTTTTTGCGATGTATGCAGGGATAACTAATGCGGTTTTTGTTTTTGTTTGCCTTTCTTTTCCCTGCGCCGAGGGTCGTTTGGAAACAGCCTCTCTGCCCTCTCCGGTAGAGGTAAGGCCTGTCTACATTTTACCCTCCCCATACCCCACCTTGTGGGAATATAGTGGGTTGTTGTTGTTGTTGTTGTATGTTTTGAGATGCAAGATAAATTTACTTTGGCCTTATATCTAAATGTTCTAGATCATGTGCAGTCCACTTCCAAGCTCAATTACTGCACTTACTTGTACCAAATGCATTTAAAAGCTATTGGACAGAGTGTCACATGAACCACTCAAGAAAACATATACTAGGACAAGTATATGTGAACTCCTCTGTGCAACTTCTCTATCCATGTAAAAATTTATCCGGTGGAAGTTTACGTGAAACCAAGTACCATGCAACCAAGACTTAACTAGCCCCCTTCCTGGATAGAGAAGTAAAAGCATTTTGAGAAACTAATTTCTACACATGTTATGTATACTGGATACAAAAATAATCCATCATACATGCATAAATACATAAAAAATCTCAGAGTTTAGTCCCCCTTCAAACCAGATTTTCCAGCCAGAAATCTGCCATATAAGTTGAATTACTTGAGCTCAATCATATGAAGAAACATTACTTTTTGATGAAGATTTTTTTTTTTTTTTTTTTGATGAAGAAACATTACTATAGCAGCAAGTTTAAGAAACACACTATCACAGCCACAAGCACTGCCCTTCAAATGGATTGTGCATGGTATACTATGCCAGAGGAGCACTTTATTATTTAATCCAAAGAGATGTGTCAATGTAGAATGTTTTAAAAATTGTACTTTGGATAGCTAAACTGGAAAAAAGAGAAAAAGAAATTCCCAAGTTACTGGCTCAGCAATATCATCTTGTTTGAATACTATCAGAGATTGTGTTATAGAAGTTATAGATTACCAAGTAAAAGAACATAAAGGATAACAGTCTTATCCATACTTTTGTAGTGAATAGAAAGAACTCATATATCCAGGGGCGGACCTACGCTAGGGTGGTGGGGGCCACGGGCACCCGTTGGCCTCGGTAAAAATATTGTATATATATTCTATATATATATAAGTTAATACAAGAAGGAACACTATAAATATATTATGCTGCACCCTCAGTCACAAAGATTGGGTAGAAGAGTTGGTTTATAGAGTAGTTGGCTTCTTGAAGACCCAAGTTTGAATCTCAGGTTCAACAATAAAACTAATATTTTTGATTGGGTCTCATTTGGTAATGTCTACATCAAAAGCTTCTTCTACAATTATCCCTCTCCACACAAAAAACTTCTTCCTTAATTTTCAAAGCCCATATGCAACCACTAGTTATTAGTCCGCTTAAAGCAATCGAGTAATTATTTCCGTCGTGACCCTACTGCCTATATATATTGTTAAGGTACTGTTACAGTGCACCGGCTACCTTTAAATCCTGGGTCCGCCTCTGCATATATCCAGTTACAATTGTCGACATTGCTTAAACATAAACCATAAAGTAACACTGTTCAAGGAACAACAACGTATGCTTTTCCATTTAGAGCACACTTTCAGGTCCTTCTCAGCTTACTATAAACTTATTTTAGTGGCATCTAGCCTAAGTAGCTACAACAACAACAACAACAACTACCCAGTATAGTCCCACAGGGTGGGGTCTGGGGAGGGTAATATGTACACAGGCCTTACCCCTACCCGATAAGGCAGAGAGGTTGTTTCCAATCGACCCTCGGCGAAAGATCGAGAAAAAGAAAAGAAAAACAAAAACAAAACAAAAGTAAACTTACAAGCCCTCAATTAGTTTCTACTGATGGATTTGCCACAAACAAAAGTAAACTTACAAGTTCCTGCTTCAATCCACAGCCACTGCCCCCCAGCCCTGAGGGAAATGCTGCTGTTAATTCTTTCTTTCCTCTTCACCTCTTTTTAATTATCATGCATATTAGTTGAGCATTTCACGAAAAAAATGCTTCATCATGATATGCATTTCAGTAAAATATATTTTAAGTTTTATCTTCAACATGTGCTTAAAGGAGACACAATAGGCTGGAATTTCATTGATATTTGGTCTTTTCATTTAAGGAAAAACAGAATTCCTTGAAACTTGTTACCTTTTCGAAAACTAATGGGCAAAATTATTTGGAAAAAAATTGATTGGGCAAGATTAGTGGTTTCTGGAAGGTTTACTGTGTAATTATTTGTTATTTGTTCCACTCACCATCTATTTGACGAAAATGGAAGTTGTTTATATCCATTTTAACCAATGAATAGGAAGTAAGAATCAGGAAGTCACATAGCAATAAAATGGAATAGACATGATGTGCTCTTACACCCCAACACCAGAAAAAGAAAGAAAAAGGCTCTTCTAAACAAGAAATCAGTAGATGATAAATCAAGTTCAACTCAAAACTTGCTGAAACATCATATTTTGTTATACAGGCTCCAACTCAGTAATGACACTAAGTTCCAGCATGTATATGCATGAGTAAAATGACCACTGCTAGAGAGAGATCGAGTATAAAACTGCGACCAATTTAAACCGTAAAACATAGCTACTTAATATCACTCCAAAGTTAGAGTCCACTTCAACATTGTCTACCAGATGTTCAGCTACAAAAGTTAAAAGAAACAAGAAGGTTAAACATATATGGCGTTTTACTACTAATCAAACAATTCATCACCCTTTATCAATAATCAAAAGATTATATACCCATGGGACAACATGACAAACTGCTAGAGTTCCTCAAAGAGATCAAGTATAAAATTGTGAACAAATTTAAATTAGAAAACATAGCTTCTCAATATCACTCCTAAGTTATATAGCACTTTCATATTGTATACTTGATTTTTAGCTTCTAATGTTAAAGGAACAAGAAGATTTAAACATTTCATGGCCCTTTATTAAAGATCGAACAATTTATCATCCTTTATCAATAACCAAACAATCTGTTACCTCACTATAGTCACATTACTGACCTAAAGGATCGTAAACTTCCTTTTTTGAATTTATATGATATCTGACACCATTTTATGCTTTTTAGGAATTAAAACTAATTAACAAGTTCAGTTTGATATTTGCTGTCAAGCTAGTTAAATTATTAAAAAAAAAATCATATGTTCTTCCATGGTAATTAACATCCTAAACACCTCATACACATGAATGCAAAAACATAATTATCTAAGTCTTCGTGAAATTTCAATTCAAATCAAACCTCGAACCTTGACAAGCAATGCACGTACTCCCTCGTAGTTAGGCTGTTATTTTGAGCCACTAGTTATATCTACCATTGACTTCCTTAAAACCAATGGAGAGTAAATGCTAGTCCAGTTGAAAAGTTAAATGCAATTTCCTCCTTTCTTTTTCTCTCCCTTAATTATTCTTTCCTTTTTTCAGATTATGCAATAATCTGGTCCATTACAAGAATTCTATTAAAGAAAAAAATTAAACATATGTTCTTCAGAAGCACCCATTTCTTCCATGTTCCTAGTATATCATTTGATATCAGAGTCAGTTGATTATGGGAGAGTAATTGGAATCAATGGTAGAAAACACCCGCTATTGGGAACTCTAGAGAGAAAATTTGATGGCAATACAAGGTTGATGGATGAACCCTGAAGGGTGACTGACGAGAGACATGCTTTATCTCTAGAAGATGAGAGAAGTACTGATTCCCCGGTTCACATAGATAAACCCACTGATGGATGGGCAGCCTTCTGATGTTAGTGATAACACTCCCACCAGGAGTCATAGCATTGTGGTCCCCCCCTTTGATGGCATTTGGTTAAATAAGTGGCTCTATCATATGGAGTAGTTTTTTTTTTTGTAATGACGGTGGTGCAGGCCAGCTTGTGCGCACCTCAACTATTGCACTAGGTACTTGTTACCTCCTACCATATAGGTACCGGGTAACTATGTTCACCACCAAAGCTTAGGCAATCATAGTAAGTAGTTATTCCAAGTTAATTGATACGTACTTAATATGGGTAAAGTATAAGTATCTGCCTATCTGGTGTGGGTTTTATGCTAATTTTTAGTCTATTTGAATGCCCATAGAGTATCTACACCCATCCCAAACCAAAACCCTCCCCCCAGACCAGAAAAAATGTGAGACAAGCAAACTAAGCATTCTTCTAAAAGCTTCATACATCTAAAACTAACACATTCAATCAAATAATCGTAGAAAAACAATATAAACCCTGCAAGCCGCAGTTAACTGCTCACCAGAACACCAAAAAAAAAAAAAAAACTCGTTGACGTGTGGCCCTTCCCTAAGTGGGATGCTTCGTGCACCGACACCGCCCTTCTATACAAACCACCAACAATGATAAAGAGTCCGCAATGGAAACAATAACAACTAATTACAACAACAACAACAAACCCAGCTTAATCCCATACGTGAGGTCCGGGGAGAATAGTGTGTATGAAGCCTTATCCCTGTCTGTAAAGACATAGGCAGTTTCCTCGGTTTAAGAAACAGTAAAACTAAATCAACAAGTAATAGCAGCAATAATGTAATAAGGTAATAGAAGCGAGTGACATAACAAGTAAATAAAGAGCCAGGAATAAAAGAATACTATTGTAAACCTAGGAAAAACTCACAACTACATGTCAACCTACCACCTTACTCATTAGCCTCCACACCTTCCTATCTTACTCATAGACCTCCACACCTTTCTATCGTGGGTCATTGCCTAAATATAGTTCTACAAAAGAAGCAAAACAGCGGAGACTAAAAAATATAAACTTCAATATTAATTTGCACGTGTGTAAGTAGGTACCTGAGTAGCATCATTGGAGAGGAGAGGGTCAACGGCAACGACGACTTTAGCGACAGGCGCAGGAGAAACAAAGGAAGAGAGGCCGTCATTGTCAAAATTAAGAGGAGGAGTTGAAGAAGAATGTAGATGTTGTTGGAAGAATTTGGAGACAAGGGTTGGGCATTTCATCAGCCACACATTTCTGTCCGGTTTATTCATCTCCAAATGGCTGTTCATCGTTACGCCATGCACGGCTGCACTCTTGAGGTTGCTTCCGCTCATTTTCTCCGCCATTTCCTATTACGGTATACGGCAGTTGGGGTTTCGGGAATCGCAGATTTTGTGATTATTTAAAGGAATCCTCTATAACAAACCATGCAAGATTTTTCGAAATAAATTTTTTTTTTTTTTTAAAAACTTATATATGGGAAAATAACGCGAAGGGGAACAAAATAAAAGCAAAAGATTCTGGCCGTAAAAACATTAACAAGCCTAATTCTCAGCAATCACATACTCACATTCGAATGACCAAACAAAATATAGTCCATGTAAATCCAATATTATGCAGGCCTCACAGCAGCGAACAAAATTCACAAAATTAGATTGCAAAATAAACCGCAATTAAGGAAAAAATACGTAATTGAATGTCAAATTAATAGAGCAGCGATTGGACAAAAAAAACACAATTTTCCGAAACATATCGTCGATAAACGAAGAAAATCAAATTAATATAGTAATCAAAATCAAAATTGAGGAATTGAGGATATAAGTAGAGAGTCGAAATGAAGAAAAGCAATGACAAGGGTGCTTGATCTTTTTTTTTTCTTTTTTTTTTAAAAAAATAATTTTAATAGTCCAACTTGAAACTAATTATTTTTTCATATATTTGAATGTGTAGTTATTTTTTTATATATTTATATTTTCAATTTTTTTTTATTATAACTAATTGTGAGATATCTATATTTATTAATTAAAATAAAGTAACCAATATATATATATATATATATATATATATATATATATATATATATATATATATATATATATATGGTAGTTTTTTATTTTTTATTATTTTCCATTTTTATAGATATTTAAATTCAAATAATAACTACTTAACTAATTATTAACTAAAAAACGAATTAGTAACTAACTATGCCAAGTGGCCTTTTTTATGCTGCCACTTGGATTAAGGAGAAGGCTTTATCCTCTCCTTTTAAATATATACTAGTAGTCATACCGCGTGATGCGCAGTCAATATTAAAAAAATTATTAAATTATGATCCGGCTTGTTTGATCCTATTAGATCGTATTTCTTTAATAAAATGCAATTGTCATCTTGTTGTCATCAATACGATATATCAATAATGAAATCTCTATTAAATCAAAGAGACTTATATAGCCAGTGAATAACTCTTTTATTCTGTTTTTCTTTATTAAATTAAACAATATTTAGTATTCGCTTTCTTTTTCTTATATATGAGAAGATATATAATATATTACTATTGAAATATTTTCTATTTTAAAGTTTTTATTGTTGTTTTTAATAATATTATCTAAATCTTAGTGAATAAGATCTATGTTAAACTAATGGGACTTAAACACGCACCGCGATACTTTCTTCCAATATCTAATATTATTACATTGTTAAGAGAAAGTTTCATTAGCATATTATTTAAATTTTTTCTCTAAAGTTTTCTTTTTCTTTATTTTTGTTTTTTTTATTTTCAAATAATTTTAAAATTCCAACTTAAAACTACTCCCCAATTTGAATTAGTAATTTACTATTTTTTTATTTTATTTTTTTTATATAAAAATTATTTTAAAACTCCAACTTGAAACTACTTCCCGATTTGAATGGGTAGTTTTTCTTCTCTTTTTTTCGTTTTTATAGCTTTTTTGGTTTTTTATTTTTAAATAATTTAAAATCTGCAATTTGAAACTACTACTACCCAATTTGAACGGGTAGTTATTTTTTTATATATTTATATTTTTGTTTTTTTTATTATAATTAATTATAAGATAACTATTTTTATTTTAAAACTCCAACTTGAAACTACTCCCCGATTTGAATGGGTAGTTTTTCTTCTCTTTTTTTTGTTTTTTATAGATTTTCTTTTTACTTTTTATTTTAAAATAATTTTAAAACTCCAACTTGAAACTATTCTTGTCACACCTCCCTTTTTTACTACCCCAAATACTAGAAGCGTATAAATACGCTTGTAGGGTATACCCCGACGCTCAATCACCCGAAACGGATAAAATAACGTAAGGGAAGGAGTTTTTCCAATTAAAGGACAACCGGTTCGGGATTTTATTAGAGATTAATCAGAGTCGCCACTTGGGAATGACAATGGTGTCCCAAGTCACCGGTTAATCCCGAATCCGAGGAATTTTGACTCTTATAAATGTATGCGAAGCAGAGATCCGGATAAGGAACTCTGTTAACCCGGGAGAAGGTGTTAGGCACTCCCGGATTCCGTGGTTTTAGCACGGTCGCTCCACTGTCGTTCTTGACTTTTGTTTGACTCAATTATAGGTTTTAACAACCTAATGTGCTTTTACGTTAAATATATTTTTAGAGAATTTGCGACATCGCGAAAACACGCCTCGAGTCATACCGCAACCAGTACGCCTATGACTTTCGGTGTATTTCAGCTTTGCCGAGATTTGGATTTGAGTCGCACCAAGTGCACACTCGTTCAAAGGAAGGTATATTAAAATCGTGCCCTAATATAGTCTATCGGCTTTTAACTTTAAGAAAGGCTATGGAATTCGCTATTAGCCTCTCCGGTTCTGCTATGATATGTTATTACTAAATGGGGGCCCCGGTGTTTGACAATCGGGCGAGGCTCATCCCAAATCAATTTTAAAGTCCAATCCTAAGGAATATACTATACTTTCTACATTGTTTTTTCCCTTATTCGTATTTTTATCAATAAGCATTCCAGGCCCGTCGAATTTTGTTGTTTATTGGGCCTGGACTCTCCATTAAACGTATGGACTGTCTTGGTCTTCGAGATCCAGGTTGCTTTGGATTTAAGCTTGCTGGCCTCATTAGCTTCACGTTGTAGTTCAAAACTCGTTTGCATATTGAGCCCAAACCAATCGGTAGTAAACTACTATGAAAAAAAAAACAATAAATGCAAAGAACCAGAAATAATGCAAATCAACAGGATTTAAGAATCGAAATCAGATTGCTTTTATTCATTAAAAGAGTAGAGTCACTGTATAAGGCTAAAGAGATGATTTAACTTTATGAGACTGTATTCAAACAAATTAACCAACTTATTAATGGTAACCCAAAACACCTAATGCTAAGTGATTTATGGATATGTATATACAACTATTGACTCTAATATGACTTAACTCAAATTGTATCATAGATCTAATTGCCCATTCTTCTAGCTACACCCTCTCCTTTTGAACTTATTCTTATATATTACTTCATGTATATGATTAAATACTGATATTAGCACAAACCAAACTTATTCAATGTTATCAAGCCAATCGCACCCCAATTGTTTACCTTATCCGATGGTTTCTTCTTTTAACTAATTTGAATCTGACTGATCAATGAAATAAATTGACTATGTGATCATGATTGTTATCTACTCATGTGATGGCCATTTGACTTTGTTTTAGAGGTTTTTCCTAATTAACTAAGTGATTTATGACTATGACTATGCTACTGCTATATTATTGCTATTACAATGTTTGTTTAGTCTTTCTTAGCTACTACATAAATACTATAATTCTAAGCTAACAACAATATCGAAATACTTGATACATGGCAGTATATATAAAAATTAGATTGAAATCTTCATTGTTATTGCATCCAAATCACAATACATCTTTAGTTTGTAGAGAAGTGTACCTGAATCACAAAGAAAACCCAATGAGTCTAAGGGGATCAAGTAAGTGAAGCAGCAATGGACTCAAGCAAAGCAATGCAACAGTGAGATGAATGCTAGACCAACACAGCAACACAACAACAACAAATAGATCTCCAAACGATTAGAGCAAAGACCCAGAACCAGAAGAAGCTAATCCAAATACTCGCTCCAAAAATATCAGAAGAACACTATTATTCTATTGCTATTTCCCTCTTAAAACTCTGTATTTAATCAGGCTAGATATATTTCAGAATTGCTAAAATTGGAACCCCTTTTCAGCCCTTTTCTAGAGGTATTTATAGTTGAGGTAAGGGCTGATGACTTGGGGGAAAAGTTTGGGATTTAATCCCACTTCTCCCCTCTTAAAATTACTAAACTTACACTTTAACCCCAATTTCAGTTACCAGATATCCTTCCAGCATGTGCTGGAAGGTTCTAAAGATTCTTTTTAGGAGTTCTTTACCAATATGACCTTAGGGGTTTGAGATTTTTACAGATTTCCTATTTTAAGGAGACCATTATACCCTTAAATCTCTGCAAAATTGCAGAAATCAGGGGTACAAAGGACTCCCTTACCCTCTTAGGTTCTAACTATTTACTATTTCACCTTTTTAGTTCCCAATTGTGTCCCTAAGGGCACTGTTTATTTACTAGCTTACCTAGGTTAAATTTCAGCATCTTTTGCACCTATTTAACTAATAGCCAGCCCTTGCATTGGTATTTAAGGGCTGGCCAATTCTACTTTAAAGAACTATTTCAAACTTAGCCAATTTGAACTAATTTTAGTCAATTAAGACCAATTTATTCCATTTTAAAGCTAATTGCAGGTCTAGCCTGCTTTGTTATTAAAGTTAAACTTATTTAAAGGCTAGCCAGTCTCAAGTTGAGACTTAGCTTTGGCTATTAAAGCCAATTACTGAACAGTTGGGCCCAAAACCTTTACAGGTTTGGCCACTTTGCTGTTCAGGGCTCTGAAGAGAGCCTGGGCTAGTCTGCATTTGCAGACATAGCCATTTTGCACAACCAGCCACTTTTAAAGTGGGCTGTGTGTTAGGGCTTTATAGAATTGGTCAACCCTTTGCAAGGTTGACCATTCTTAGGCCAATTATTTAACTTATAACCTATTTTATTCATTTTCAGTTAATACCTATTTAAAAACTAACCATTTAGTGAGACCTAGCACTAACAACTATACCCAATTCACCTAGAGTATGATAGGCCCTAAACAGTGTTCAACTAACATGGAACTATTGCAGTTTTAGCCATTTCAACATATAATTGCACCCATAACCATATGAAACCTAACAGTGTTTATCAACTAATTAAAAAATTCAGAAAAAGGGATTTGATAATGTTGAATCTCAACTAATCAACTCACATTGCTCAGGTTCATATAGCAAAGATATCAATTAACATTGAACAGGACTAATTAGAAACAACTTATATTAAATGACTCACTGAAAGACTCAAACATACTCAAGATTCATGGGCACAGACATGTATGAAAACTTAATTCTCACAAACAGTTAAACTTAAACATAGCTTGATCAGACATGAGAATCAAATTGTCAACCTTAGAACCAGGCTAATGTAGGGAAGGGGAAACACCAAGATCATGAAAATCTTAATAGAACAAATCCTAATTGAGAATTAAACAATTAAACCAGTACATGAACTAAACATGCTTGATAACAGTAGAAAAACTAGACCATGAAAGCTAGAAAGAAGTCCAGTTCTATGAATTATTACAGTCAAAGGCAACAAGAGTGGTCATAATAACTTAAGCTTGATTTCAAACATAGGACAAAGATCAAAGGTCATGCTTTTGCCATGAATCAGAACTCAACAGTTAAAATGACACAGAAAAGATGAACTTCTCAATCTTAGAGCAAAAAGCCATGTGATCAAAACAAGGCATATAACAGATAAAGTCCTATCACTAACGGGCCCAAAAGAACACGGGGACACATAGGAGATGAACAAGTTAAGAAATCAGTATGGTCACAGAGAAATAGACAAGGACTCACAGCATGAGAAGATAAGCAGAAAGGTCCTAGACTAGCATGTGAAGCACAGGATCGAGATAGCAAGAGATGTGAAACAGAAATGAAAATCAGAAAACCAACATAAACCCTATGACTAACATGCTCAAAGGAATTAGTCAAGAATTTAGAGAAGAAACAGGTTAACATATGAGGATATACAGGACCCTAGACTAGCATGTGAAGCTCAAACTCGAGATAAGAACAGAATCACCAGAAGAAAACCAAGAATAGCCTTACAACTAACATATGAAACACAAAACAATCAGAACATGCAAGGCAAGGATATACAGGGCATATTAAAACAAAATGAGATAAACAAAAAGAAAAGAAAATAGAATATCAACAAGAACAATCGACAATTATCATGCGAACACAAAAATCATAGAAGACAGAACCAAAACATGTAAGAAAACACAGACAGATCCTAATAAACTAAAGAAAACAGAAAGGGCGGGGAACTTAGCTCGCAGGGCCGGTCCCCTGAGCTTCCTATCTCCTTTCTTTTCTTATTCTTACTCGGACCTCTTCAGATGTGTTCCTTGTTTTCTCTTTTTCTTCTTTTTTTTTCGTTTCTGACTCTCTTGCTTTTAGGCTCAAAGATGGAGCCTTTTTGAGTTCTGAGTTATGGGGGGTGTTCAGGAGTGTAAAAGGCACGGTCTTTGGGGTGGTTTGATTTTGGGGGTCGCCGGAGTTAGGGTTCCGACGACCCTTTTTGGATATTCGAAGCGATTGAAGGTGATTCGAAGGTAGTGGCTAGCAAGGTTGGATAGATCATGTAAAGGCGATTCGAACGGCATTGGTTTGACGGGGATCCTCGTTGTTTGGTGGTCACCGGCGTAGATTCCGGTGACCGGGATTTATGAAGAAGGGGAGTTCTTGGGATTTCTTGACGGAGACGAAGAAGAAGAAGAAGAGAGAGATGAAAGGGGAAGTTGGGAGAAGCCGGCGACCACCGTAGGGGGTGGTGGCCGCCATGGCCGTTCGAGGTTTGAAGATGAAGTTCACGAAGATGAAGAGAGGAGAAAAGGGGCGGCCGTCTCTAGGGTTAGAAAGAAAGTGGCGAATTTGTTCAAACAAAGGGTTTCTATAGCCCATGAGTCCGAGGTGATCTGGACCGTCTATCTTATGGAGATCAACGGCTCTTAACAACGTTACTTATACGACGTCGTTTTGTGCCTTAATGAAGCCAGGCCTTAGACCCTTAGATTAAATCAAACGGACGGCTCAGATCAAGCCTCACATAATTCATTAACTAATTAACTCCAACAATTATCTCAGCCGTTGGATTTGAGGACGTGAACGGCTGAGATCACTTCACCATAATCTCTGGACCAGATCACCTTTGGGCCAAAACGTTGGGCCAGTGACTTGGATTGCAATTGGCCCAAGTTTATTATATCTAAAAAATATTTTTGCATTTTCTGATTTTAATGATTTTATGTATTTTCTTTTATACCTTTTTTTTTCTTTTTCTTTTTATAAAAAATTATAAAGCCTAATTTCCTACTTATGCTAATTATCTAATATTTTTTGCAATTTTCTACTATTTTTCCTAATTTCTACTACTTAAACTATTTTTTAGTTTTACTTAAAATCTAACTAATTAAACTACCAAATTAATTACCTAGCCTATTTTTTTGATTTTTTCCAATTTCTAATTATTCAAATACACAAAGTATAGCTAATTTCAAACAAAGCAAGTAACTGCATTCAAAAACATATGTATTTTAATTTTGGAATTATTTGCCCGGTGCAAAAATCATGTGCTCACAGCTGCCCCTCTTTGCTCGGGAACACGAAGAGTTTCAGTGCAAAGACAAGTGAGCAGTAATGAGAGATTTTTGCACATCGGCACATTCCGTGAAAGCATTTTTTGAAAACCTTTTGACCGCACCCTGCTTTAGAGGTTGCCTACATATCCTGGGCTAAACAGGAATCAGGTCAGTGTAGTTCGGGAAGGTCTGACAGTTTTAAAACTACCAGACTCACTGTTGCATTGACACTGTTGAGACCTGCTGACTTACTCCTTATTACACCGAGGGGGAAAAATGTAAAATGAAGAAGTTATTCTAAGCTATGATCCTACAATTACAATTGCTCCTAATCTAGCTTTTGCTCTTATTCCCTTTCCGGTGATGCAGAATCTCTTTCTTTTTGTTGATTTTCTTTGATGTTGATTTTCTTTGATGCTGACTCTCTTTGTTGTTGATTTTCTTTTTTCCCCCCCTTTTTTTTGATTTTCACTGGTATTTCTTGATCTCGAGTTGAACCTGCTCAAAACAAAACAACAAAAAACTACCTCTTTTTTTCTCTGCCCCGGTGTGGGCTTTTAACTGTATAAACCATGACGTGCAAAAATATTCCCTTATTAGAAGGTGGGCACCTAACAGAATTTAAACGTGCAATGCAAATGCAGAAAAATATTCCCGTATTTGAAGATGGGCACCTAACTGAAATTAAACGTGCAATGCAAATGCAGAAAAATATTCCCGTATTAGAGGGTGGGCACCTAACTGAAATTAAACGTGCAATGCGAATGCAGAAAAGTATTCCCGTATTAGAAGGTGGGCACCTAACTGAAATTAAACGTGCAATGCAAATGCAGAAAAATATTCCCGTATTAGAAGGTGGGCACCTAACTGAAATTAAACGTGCAATGCGAATGCAGAAAAGTATTCCCGTATTAGAAGGTGGGCACCTAACAGAATTTAAACGTGCAATGCAAATGCAGAAAAATATTCCCGTATTTGAAGGTGGGCACCTAACAGAATTTAAACGTGCAATGCAAATGCAGAAAAATATTCCCGTATTTGAAGGTGGGCACCTAACAGAATTTAAACATGCAATGCGAATGCAGAAAAGTATTCCCGTATTAGAAGGTGGGCACCTAACTGAAATTAAACGTGCAATGCAAATGCAGAAAAATTGTCACGACCCGGATTTCCCACCATCGGGGTCATGATGGCGCCTACTAAATAGAAGCTAGGCAAGCCAAATATTAATTGCATCTCCATTAATAACCAATTTCTTATTAACAACATAAAAATTACAGTGGAGCAATCAAAATTAGCGGAAGACTTAATCAAATATGATAAAGAAAACTCCAAATCTGATACACTACCCAAGACTGGTGTCACAATACTCACGAACTTCTAAGAATAATACACATAATTGTCTGAAAGAAAATACAAGTTGTTTATCTCGATTACATGAGATAACAGAATGAAAAGCATAGATAGAAGAGACAACGGATCCTGCGGACGCCTGCAGGGCTATCTCGTAATCTCAATAGTCGGAAAATCCACAAGTCGCTACTGCCGCTGCTGCTGTCCGTAACCTGTATCCGCGCAAAAAGAGCGCAGAGTGTAGTATCAGCACAACCGACCCCATGTGCTGGAAAGTGCTTGGCCTATTCCAGCGAACTAGTGACAAGGCTAAGGCCAGTCACCCACATAAACCTGTACAGTTGCAATATAGATATATATATATATATATACAATACATTTATAAAGAAATACTCTGCTCTGAAATATTATTCAACAACTGAAGATATCCAAAATATTCTTACTTTCATGTTTCAATTTCCTCTTTCATTTCATGTCTCGTGGTAGGCGTACCACCCGCTCCCAATTGTCACAGTAATTATCTCTTGTGGTAGGCGTACCACCCGCTCCCAAAGTATCAGAAATTATATCTCGTGGTAGGCGTACCACCCGCTCCCAAATATATTAAAATTATATCTTGTGGTAGGCGTACCACCCGCTCCCAATATATCAAAAATTATATCTCGTGGTAGGCGTACCACCCGCTCCCAAATCTATCAAAATTATATCTTGTGGTAGGCGTACCACCCGCTCCCAGTATATCAATAGGCTACCGGCAACTATGGCCAATGCCAAGATTTAAATCACTTCGTGGTCGGCGTACCACACGATCCCATTTCTTATTATATATAAGTGGTCGGCGTACCACACGATCCCATTTCATAAATATATATATATATATATATATTACCGGCATTTAGCCAATAATCCCTATATCAACAATATTTATAGTTACCGGTTTTTAAACCAATAATTTATAATAGTTTCAACAATTTACTTTCATTACCGGTATAACACCAATAATTCTTATTCAACAATTTATTCATAACCAAATTCATATTCCTACAAACTAGGATAGAACAAACACTTACCTCGAAAGTTCACGAACGATTCAATCCGTAGCAATGCCTTTTCCTTTCGAATTTGACTTCAATCCAACCGTATCTATACACAATTGATTTCATATCATCAATTCTACTTAACAAACTAGTTCATATTGCTAATTATGATTTTTACAACATTCTGCCCGGAATAGTAAAATCGACCCCGAGCCCACATAATCGAAACTCAAGTTTCGAACCAAAATAAGTTCACCCAATCCTCCATGAGTTCAAATATACAATTTGTTCTTAAATTCGACTCCAAAACGAAGTCTAGATCGTAAATTCATTGAAAACCCTCACTATACTAAATTCTCAATTTTTCTACCCATTTACACCTATTTAGGCTTAGGAATTCAAATAATATTGATGGAAAATGAAGAAAACGAGTTAAGAATCACTTACCCAAGAAGTTTAATGAAGAATCGCTCAAAAACCGTCCAAAAAGTTGTGGAGAAGAGAGTGTTTTGTGAAAAATGGAAACAATCCCGTAAGTGTTCTGTTTGGGGATTAAATTCACTGGGCAATAATTTCTTCATCGCGTTCGCGACACCCCGGCCGCGTTCGCGATGAAGGAAAATATCAGGCCATCGCGTTCGCGTAGGGTGAGTCGCGAACGCGAAGAAGAAAAATACTGAGCTTCAATTTTGGTCTACGCGAACGCGGCCTAAGGCACGCGATCGCGATGAAGCAAAATGCTGGGCATCAAATTTGGCCTACGCGAACGCGGCCTAAGGCACGCGATCGCGATGAAGGAAAAATGCTGGGCATCGCGAACGCGATCAACAGGACGCGAACGCGAAGAAGGAACGACATGTTCTTCGCGAACGCGACCAAGGCATCGCGAACGCGATGAGGAAATGCCTGCTGCAGATTTCTGCAGTTTTTCTTAAGTTCAAAAACACCCCGAACCACCTCCGAAACACTCCCGAGCCCTCGGGGCTCCAAACCAAATATGCACACTAACCTAAAAACATCATACGAACTTGCTCGCGCGATCAAATCGCTAAAATAACATCAAAATCCATGAATTGAGCCTTAAAGCTCAAGAACTCTTTAAGATTTCATAATTTCCAAACTTTCCAATTTAAGGCCGAAACACGTCAAACGACGTCCGTTTTCAACCAAACTTTACGGGAAGCGCTTAACCAATATATATGACCTGTACCGGGCGTCGGAACCAAAATACGAGCCCGATACCAGTACTTTTTAATAAAAATTCAGTTTCATTTTCTTAAACATTTTCAGAAAACAATTTAACAGAAAAATTCTTTTACCGGGGTTCTAGACCTCGGATTTCAATTCCGGACATATGCCCAAGTTCCATATTTTTCTACGGATTTTCTGAAATAGTCAAATCACGGATCCGGGTCCGTTTACCAAAAATGTTGACCAAAGTCAACCATATCAATATTAATATCAAAATTCTTCTACTTTTTCACATATTTCACATATTTCAACATAAATCTTTTCCAGATTTGTGCCCGGACCTGTGCACGCAAATCGAGGCAACTATAAATGAGGTTTTCAAGGCCTCAAAAGCTCGGAATGATTAAATAAACAAGTGATGACCCTTTGGGTCGTCACAATCTCCACCTCTAAAACAACCGTTCGTCCTCGAACGGACAACAGAAAGAAGTACCTGAGTCAGGAAACAAGTGTGGGTAGCGGCTCCGCATATCAGACTCGGACTCCCAGGTCGATGCCTCAGGAGGCTGACCTCTCCACTGAACGCGCACAGAAGGATAACTCTTCGACCTCAACTGTCGAACCTGCCGGTCTAGAATGGCTACCGACTCCTCCTCGTAAGATAGATCATTGTCCAATTGGACAATACTGAAGTCTAACACATGTGTGGGATCGCCGTGGTATCTCCGAAGCATAGATACGTGAAAAACCGGATGCACGGCTGATAAGCTAGGCGGCAAAGCTAATCTGTAAGCCACCCCTCCCACTCTGTCTAGAATCTCAAATGGACCAATATACCTAGGGCCGAGCTTGCCCTTCTTCCCAAACCTCATCACGCCCTTCATAGGCGACACCCGGAGCAATACTCGTTCACCAACCATGAAATCTACATCTCGAACCTTACGATCCGCATAAGTCTTCTGCCTAGACTGAGCTGAACGCAATCTCTCCTGAATAGTCTTGACCTTATCTAAGGCCTCCTGAACTAGATCTGTACCCAACAACCGAGCCTCTCCCGGTTCAAACCATCCAACTGGTGATCGACATCGCCTACCATATAACGCCTCATACGGAGCCATCTGGATGCTAGATTGGTAACTGTTATTGTAGGCGAACTCTGCTAATGGCAGAAACTGGTCCCACGAACCTCCGAAATCAATAACACAAGCTCGAAGCATGTCCTCTAGAATCCTGAATAGTCCTCTCGGACTGGCCATCCGTCTGAGGATGAAATGCTGTACTCAACTGAACCTGGGTGCCTAACTCCTGCTGGACCGCTCTCCAGAACCGCGAGGTAAACTGCGTACCCCGATCAGAGATAATAGATACCGGCACTCCATGGAGACGAACAATCTCCCTAATGTAAACCTCCGCTAACCTCTCCGATGAATAGGAGACAGATATTGGAATAAAGTGTGCTGACTTGGTCAGCCTATCAACAATGACCCAAATAGCATCAAATTTCCTTCTAGTCAAAGGAAGTCCAGTAACGAAATCCATAGTGATCCGCTCCCATTTCCACTCGGGAATTTCAATCCTCCTGGAATACACCACCAGGTCTCTGGTGCTCATATTTCACCTGCTGACAATTTAGACACCGAGCAACATACGTAACGATATCTTTCTTCATTCTGCGCCACCAATAGTGCTGACGTAAGTCCTGATACATCTTCGCGGCGCCCGGGTGAATAGAATACCGCGAACCGTGGGCCTCTGCTAAGATCAACTCTCGAATCCCTTCGACATTGGGCACACAAAATCGACCCTGCAATCTCAATACCCCATCATCATCTAGATTTACCTTCGTGGTACCTCCTCGCTGTACTGTATCTCTCAACTCACGCAAATGAGGATCATCAAATTGCCTCTCACGGATACGCTCTAATAAAGAAGAATGAGCGACCGTGCAGGCTAACACTCTGCTAGGCTCAGAAATATCCAATCTCACGAACCGGTTGGCTAATGCCCTGGACGTCTAGAGCCAATGGTCTCTGACTGACCGGAATATATGCAAGACTACCCATGCTGGCAGACTTTCTACTCAATGCATCGGCCACCACATTGGCCTTACCTGGGTGATATAAAATAGTAACATCATAGTCTTTTAGCAACTCTAGCCACCTCCTCTGCCTCATATTCAACTCTTTCTGCTTAAACAAATACTGAAGACTCTTATGATCGGTGTATACTTCACATGCTACACCATACAAATAATGCCTCCAGATCTTCAATGCGTGAATAATCGCCGCCAATTCTAGATCATGCACCTGGATAGTTCTTCTCATGAATCTTCAACTGCCTCGAAGCATAGGCAATAACCTTGCCATCCTGCATTAACACCGCACCAAGCCCAATACGGGAAGCATCACAATAAACAGTATAAGGTCCCGTACCTGTGGGTAAAACCAATACCGGTGTCGTGGTCAAGGTTGTCTTGAGCTTTTGAAAGCTCGCCTCACATTCATCGGACCATTCAAATTGAACACCCTTCCTGGGTCAATCTGGTCAGTGGGGTTGCAATAGACGAAAATCCTTCTACGAATCGACGATAATAGCCCGCTAACCCCAAGAAACTCCGAATATCTGTGGCTGATGTCGGTCTAGGCCAGCTCTTGACTGCCTCAATTTTCTTTGGATCAACCTGAATACCTGCTGCCGTCACAATATGACCCAGGAATGCAACTGAACTTAGCCAAAATTCACACTTTGAAAATTTTGCATATAGCTGGCTATTTCTCAGAGTCTGTAAGGCCACTCTGAGATGTTGCGCATGCTCCTCCTGACTGCGGGAATATATTAATATGTCATCAATGAAGACTATTACAAACAAGTCTAAATAAGGCCGGAACACCCGATTCATTAATTCCATAAAAGCTGCTGGAGCATTTGTCAACCCAAAAGACATGACCAGAAATTCATAATGTCCATACCGAGTGCGGAACGCGGTCTTAGGGACATCGGATGCCCTAATCTTCAGCTGATGATAGCCAGATCTCAAATCTATCTTTGAAAATACCTTGGCACCCCGAAGCTGGTCAAATAAATCATCAATTCGCGGAAGTGGATATTTATTTTTGATAGTCACCTTGTTTAACCGTCGATAGTCAATGCACATTCTCATCGAACCATCTTTCTTCTTTACAAATAATACAGGTGCACCCCACGGCGAAACACCGGGCCTAATGAAACCCTTTTCAAGTAAATCCTGCAACTGTTCCTTCAATTCTTTTAACTCTGGCGGAGCCATACGGTATGGGGGAATGGAAATGGGCTGAGTGCCTGGAGCCAAATCAATGCAAAAATCAATGTCCCTATCGGGCGGCATACCCGGCAAGTCTGAAGGAAATACTTCAGGAAATTCGCGAACCACAGGCACAGAGTCAATAGAAGGAACCTCAGGCACTAGAATCACGGACATAGGCCAAATAAGCCAAGCATCCCTTTCCAACCATACGCTGAGCTTTAACATAAGAAATAACATTACGGCTAGTATGACCTGAAATTCCTTTCCACTCTATACGAGGCGAATTTGGCAAGGCTAAAGTCACAGTCTTGGCATGGCAATCTAGAATAGCATGATACGGAGATAGCCAGTCCATGCCTAGTATAATATCGAAGTCCACCATATTTAGGAGTAATAAATCAGCACGGGTCTCGAGACCCTCAATTACTATAATACATGACCGATGAACTCGATCAACCACAATAGAGTCGCCTACTGGTGTAGACACATGAACAGGAACACTCAGTGGATCACTGGGCTGAATCAAGTATGGTGCAAAATAGGAAGACACATACGAATATGTAGACCCAGGGTCAAATAATGCCGATGCCTTTCTATCACAAACCAAAATAATACCTGTAATGACGGCATCAGAAGACTCAGCCTCTGGTCTGGCAGGAAGTGCATAACATCGGGGCTGTGCCCCACCACCCTGAGCAGTATCTCTAGGACGATCAGCTGCTGGCTGGTCTCTACCTCTATCGGTCCGAGCTCCACCTCTATGACCTCTACCTCCACCTCTATGTCCTCTACCTCCGCCTCTAGCCGGCTGGGCAGGCTGTGAGGGAACTGGGGCCTGAATCATGGCACGAGAACCCTGCTGGTGAGATCTGTCAGAAGCTCGAGGGCAATACCTTGCAATGTGCCTAAAATCACCGCACGTAAAACAAGCCCTCGGCTGCTGAAAATGGCGAAGTGGTGGTGCACTGATAGGCTGCTGATCAGAGTAGCGTGGCTGAGAATTACGATCACCTGAAGCATCATGAGAAACCTGAAGAGCTGACCGATAAGGCCTAGGAGGATGGCCTCTATCATAAAAATCTCTATCTCCAGACGAGGTACCACTGAATCTACCCGAATTACGAGATCTCTTATCTGATCCATGTCTCGCTCCCTGTGACAGAGCCATCTCTATCCGGCGGGCTGCATTAGCCGCCTCCTGAAAAGTGATTTCAGTTCCTGCACCCATAGCCATCTGTAGCCGAATTGGCCGATTCAAGCCATCAATAAACCTCCTCACTCTCTCCCGCTCTGTGGGAAGTATGATAACAGCATGACGAGCCAAGTCCACGAACCTAGTCTCGTACTGTGTGACAGACATAGAACCCTGATGAAGACGCTCAAATTGTCTGCGCATAAACTCCCGCTGAGTTGCTGGAAGGAACTTCTCCAAGAATAATTCTGCAAACTGCTCCCAAGTCAAAGATGACGATCCCGCTGGCCTGGTTAGACAATAATCTCTCCACCAAGTCTTGGCGGAACCGGATAACCGAAAAGTAGCAAAATCCACACCATTTGTCTCCACAATACCCATAGTACGGAGAACTTCGTGGCAGCTGTATAGGAAGTCCCGTGGGTCCTCTGAAGGAGTACCACTGAATGTGGTAGTGAACAACTTGGTAAACCTGTCCAATCTCCACAACGCATCAGCAGACATAGCTGCACCATCATTAGACGGAGTCGCAATTATAGGCCGAACCGCCTCAGCTGGCTGAATCACAGGATCTTGAGCCTGGGGAATTACTGGCTCTGGAGTGCGCGTAGCAGGAGTCTGATTACCTCCTCCAGCCTGAGAAGTGGCTGGTGCTACCGGTAATAAACCTGCTCTGGTGACATGATCCATAAAACCTGCTATCCGGACCAAAGCATCCTGAAGATCCGGTGAAAATAAAGCTCCTCCCGGGACCTGAGCTGGGCCTACTGGAGCTGCTGGGGCTGGAATTTCCTCCTCTATAAGAACCTGAGGTTCTGCCACTCGTGCTGCTGCTCGGGGCTGAGCTCTGCCCCTACCTTGTCCTCTAGGACGACCTCGACCTCGGCCTCTACCCCTAGCAGGAGCTGTCGCTGCTGGGATCTCGGGCTGCTGGTCGGTAGATGAGGATGCACGTGTCCTTACCATCTGCGGAAGAACAGAGTAGAAGTTCAATTAACATTCAAAAGATCAAGTCGCACGACCGGAAAGAATAAAGAGAATATTTTCCTAACTCTGTAGCCTCTGGAGGATAAATACAGACGTCTCCGTACCGATCCTTCAGACTCTACTAAGGTTGTTCGTGAGTTGTGAGACCTATGCAACCTAGTGCTCTGATACCAACTTGTCACGACCCGGATTTCCCACCATCGGGGTCACGATGGCGCCTACTAAATAGAAGCTAGGCAAGCCAAATATTAATTGCATCTCCATTAATAACCAATTTCTTATTAACAACATAAAAATTACAGCGGAGCAATCAAAATTAGCGGAAGACTTAATCAAATATGATAAAGAAAACTCCAAATCTGATACACTACCCAAGACTGGTGTCACAATACTCACGAACTTCTAAGAATAATACACATAATTGTCTGAAAGAAAATACAAACTGTTTATCTCGATTACATGAGATAACAGAATGAAAAGCATAGATAGAAGAGACAACGGGTCCCGCGGACGCCTGCAAGGCTACCTCGTAGTCTCAGTAGTCGGAAAATCCACAAGTCGCTACTGCCGCTACTGCTGTCCGTAACTTGTATCTGTGCAAAAAGAGCGCAGAGTGTAGTATCAGCACAACCGACCCCATGTGCTGGTAAGTGCCTGGCCTATCCCAGCGAACTAGTGACAAGGCTAAGGCCAGTCACCCACCTAAACCTGTACAGTTGCAATATAGATATATATATATATATATACAATACATTTATAAAGAAATACTCTGCTCTGATATATTATTCAACAACTGAAGATATCCAAAAATATTCTTACTTTCATGTTTCAATTTCCTCTTTCATTTCATGTCTCGTGGTAGGCGTACCACCCGCTCCCAACTGTCACAGTAATTATCTCTTGTGGTAGGCGTACCACCCGCTCCCAATGTATCAGAAATTATATCTCGTGGTAGGCGTACCACCCGCTCCCAAATATATCAAAATTATATCTTGTGGTAGGCGTACCACCCGCTCCCAATATATCAAAAATTATATCTCGTGGTAGGCGTACCACCCGCTCCCAAATCTATCAAAATTATATCTTGTGGTAGGCGTACCACCCGCTCCCAGTATATCAATAGGCTACCGGCAACTATGGCCAATGCCAAGATTTAAATCACTTCGTGGTCGGCGTACCACACGATCCCATTTCTTATTATATATAAGTGGTCGGCGTACCACACGATCCCATTTCATAAATATATATATATATATATATATTACCGGCATTTAGCCAATAATCCCTATATCAACAATATTTATAGTTACCGGTTTTTAAACCAATAATTTATAATAGTTTCAACAATTTACTTTCATTACCGGTATAACACCAATAATTCTTATTCAACAATTTATTCATAACCAAATTCATATTCCTACAAACTAGGATAGAACAAACACTTACCTCGAAAGTTCACGAACGATTCAATCCGTAGCAATGCCTTTTCCTTTCGAATTTGACTTCAATCCAACCGTATCTATACACAATTGATTTCATATCATCAATTCTACTTAACAAACTAGTTCATATTGCTAATTATGATTTTTACAACATTCTGCCTGGAATAGTAAAAATCGACCCCGAGCCCACATAATCGAAACTCAAGTTTCGAACCAAAATAAGTTCACCCAATCCTCCATGAGTTCAAATATACAATTTGTTCTTAAATTCGACTCCAAAACGAAGTCTAGATCGTAAATTCATTGAAAACCCTCACTATACTAAATTCTCAATTTTTCTACCCATTTACACCTATTTAGGCTTAGGAATTCAAATAATATTGATGGAAAATGAAGAAAACGAGTTAAGAATCACTTACCCAAGAAGTTTAATGAAGAATCGCTCAAAAACCGTCCAAAAAGTTGTGGAGAAGAGAGTGTTTTGTGAAAAATGGAAACAATCCCGTAAGTGTTCTGTTTGGGGATTAAATTCACTGGGCAATAATTTCTTCATCGCGTTCGCGACACCCCGGCCGCGTTCGCGATGAAGGAAAATATCAGGCCATCGCGTTCGCGTAGGGTGAGTCGCGAACGCGAAGAAGAAAAATACTGAGCTTCAATTTTGGTCTACGCGAACGCGGCCTAAGGCACGCGATCGCGATGAAGGAAAATGCTGGGCATCGCGAACGCGATCAACAGGACGCGAACGCGAAGAAGGAACGAAATGTTCTTCGCGAACGCGACCAAGGCATCGCGAACGCGATGAGGAAATGCCTGCTGCAGATTTCTGCAGTTTTTCTTAAGTTCAAAAACACCCCGAACCACCTCCGAAACACTCCCGAGCCCTCGGGGCTCCAAACCAAATATGCACACTAACCTAAAAACATCATACGAACTTGCTCGCGCGATCAAATCGCTAAAATAACATCAAAATCCATGAATTGAGCCTTAAAGCTCAAGAACTCTTTAAGATTTCATAATTTCCAAACTTTCCAATTTAAGGCCGAAACACGTCAAACGACGTCCGTTTTCAACCAAACTTTACAGAAAGCGCTTAACCAATATATATGACCTGTACCGGGCGTCGGAACCAAAATACGAGCCCGATACCAGTACTTTTTAATAAAAATTCAGTTTCATTTTCTTAAACATTTTCAGAAAACAATTTAACATAAAAATTCTTTTACTGGGGTTCTAGACCTCGGATTTCAATTCCGGACATATGCCCAAGTTCCATATTTTTCTACGGATTTTCTGAAATAGTCAAATCACGGATCCGGGTCCGTTTACCAAAAATGTTGACCAAAGTCAACCATATCAATATTAATATCAAAATTCTTCTACTTTTTCACATATTTCACATATTTCAACATAAATCTTTTCCAGCTTTGTGCCCGGACTGTGCACGCAAATCGAGGCAACTATAAATGAGGTTTTCAAGGCCTCAAAAGCTCGGAATGATTAAATAAACAAGTGATGACCCTTTGGGTCGTCACAAAAATATTCCCGTATTTGAAGGTGGGCACCTAACTGAAATTAAACATGCAATGCGAATGCAGAAAAGTATTCCCGTATTAGAAGGTGGGCACCTAACAGAATTTAAACGTGCAATGCAAATGCAGAAAAATATTCCCGTATTTGAAGGTGGGCACCTAACAGAATTTAAACATGCAATGCAAATGCAGAAAAATATTCCCGTATTTGAAGGTTGGCACCTAACGTAAATTAAACGTGCAATGCAAATGCAGAAAAGTATTCCCGTATTAGAAGGTGGGCACCTAACAGAAATTAAACGTGCAATGCGAATGCAGAAAAATATTCCCGCAGCCTGAGGACTGGGGAGTGGATTTTAAAAGATGTTACCTTCCTCTTTTTGGTATTTTCTTTTTACCAACTTATCTCTTGCTTGTGAATTTCTCCACTTATTCGGTGGACTTCCTCTTTTTGGTATTTTAAATTTTCCACATTGGTCACATTCACTTTAAAGTGATTAGTGACAATTTGTTCCTGCATGAAACAAAATTTATTAGATATAAACTGCTGGCAACTGGCATCTGCCGTCCCCACTTCTTATTGCTTCCTTTGTTTTCACTTTCTCATGTCGCATAACTTTCGAATTCTTGTCCCTTGCAGACTCTTTTTGTATTTTCTCATTTCTCCATTTTTGTTTTGTTTTCTTTTTCTTTGGCCATGTTTGCCAAGCTTCTTTATTCCCTTCCCAAATCTTCTTTCCTTTATGATCCAGTGTCGTTTCAACTTCCGTTATCAGGAGCTGGTAGTTAGCTCTCAAAAGGTAAACAATGAAATGCAGAAAATGAAAGAAAAGTAAGGATGTTTTGGAGAGATGACAGAACTTATCTGGGTATTTGTTGGCTGATTCTGCTGACCATGCCATGTATTTAAACTCTGACCCAGTTCGTTCCAATCACTATTCTAACTCTGAATTGCCTTTGACCCAAACCGATACTCTTTTTTGTTGCCTTTTCTCTTTTCTGATAGTCCTCATGATCGCCTTACGGTGCCTCGAAAGGTTTTCACCAATAAGACTCTCTCATTTATTCTCTCAACCTCACAATCATCTCACAGTGCCGATTAAGGTTTTCACTGATGAGACTCTCTCATTTTATTTCTCTCAACCTCACAATCGTCTCACAGTGCCGGCTAAGGTTTTCACTGATGAGACTCTCTCATTTTTTATTTTTCCATTTTTTCTTTTTGTATTTCGTTTTCCGTACCACGGGTATTATCCGATGCTTCGCTCCTCCTTCGTTGTATTTGTTATCATTTCAAAATTGATCGAAGGTCTTTCTTCGGACTGTAACGTGGCTTTTGGGTGGGTTAAGAAAGAAAGGCATAAAGGCTCAAAATTTCACGAGGGTCCAAAAACATTTACAATTCTCGGAATTATTAAACATAACTTCTGCCCCAGTTTCAATATGTGGGGAATTTTTGGATTTTTCTTTTGTTGTGACTGAACCTCAGAGAGGCTGCCTACGTACCCTTTCGGGATCAAGTCAGACGTAGTTCATCCAACTTCATTAGTTAGATGGATTTCTTTTTGACTTTTTCCCGATTTTTGTCTTTTTCTTTTTCTTTTCCCTTTTTTTTTTTACTTTTCTTCTTCTTCTTTTTTTCATTCATTTTTTTTTCCATTTTTCATCATTTCATTTTTCATTTTGGCAATTTCGATCTTATTGCACTAAAAGCGATTCCGAGATAGGGATATGAAAGAATTCATTTATTAAGGCTCAAAGGGGTTATCAATGGATAAAGTGTTTGGATAGAGAATAAAACGCCTTCGTCATTTCAATTCCAAAATCACAACAAAATACAAAACACATAATTGAAAAGGAATCATACATAGTATCTTTTGACTGCATCTGAATTGATAGCAGTCTCTACGCACTTTCCTTCCACATCTGTCAGATACAATGCTCCATTGGACAACACCCGTGATACCACAAACGGTCCCTGCCAATTTGGTGCAAATTTGCCCTTCGCCTCGGCCCAATGTGGTAAGATACGCCTCAATACCAGTTGTCCGACTTCAAACTTTCGAGGTCGTACCTTCTTATTATATGCTCTGGCCATTCTTCGTTGATACAACTGCCCATGGCAAACTGCGGCCAACCTCTTCTCATCAATCAAACTCAATTGTTCCAACCTGGCTTTTACCCATTCATCGTCATCTATTCCAGCTTCAGCTATGATCCGTAATGACGGTATTTCTATTTCTGCGGGTATAACAGCCTCTGTTCCATACACCAGTGTATAAGGTGTGGTTCCGATAGAAGTACGCACCGTCGTGCGATAACCCATGAGAGCAAAAGGTAGCTTTTCATGCCATTGCCTGGATCCCTCCACCATTTTTCGAAGAATCTTCTTGATGTTCTTATTCGCCGCCTCTACTGCACCATTCGCCTTTGGCCTGTAAGGTGTGGAATTGCGGTGTGTGATCTTAAACCTTTCACAAACTTCCGCCATGAGATGACTGTTTAAATTGGCTCCATTGTCCGTGATAATCACCTTGGGGATTCCAAATCGGCATATAATATTCTCATGCACAAAATCCACTACCGCTTTCTTCGTCACCGCCTTGAATGTCTTAGCTTCAACCCACTTGGTAAAATAATCAATTGCAACCAGAATGAACCTGTGCCCATTAGAAGCGGCCGGATCTATTGGGCCAATGACATCCATGCCCCAAGCAACAAAGGGCCAAGGTGCTGACATTGTATGCAACTCATAAGGCGGGGAGTGGATCAGATCCCCATGCACCTGGCATTGGTGGCATTTCTTCACATACCTGATACAATCACGCTCCATAGTGAGCCAGTAGTACCCAGCTCTCAAGATCTTCTTTGCTAAAACATATCCGCTCATATGGGGTCCGCATACTCCGGCATGTACTTCAATCATGATTCCATCTGCTTGTTGCGCGTCCACACACCGCAATAAACCCAGATCTGGTGTTCTTTTGTATACCACTCCTCCACTGAAGAAAAATCTATTGGCTAGACGCCTAATGGCTCTCTTCTGGTCTCCTGTGGCTTGCTCCGGGTATTTGCCAGCATTCAAGTATTCCCTGATATCATGATACCACGGCTCTCCATCTGACTCTTCTTCCACAGCGAAGCAATAAGTATTTTGATCACGGACTTGAATCTGGAGCGGATCTATATATGTCTTGTCGGGATGATGCAACATAGAGGACAATGTGGCCAAAGCGTCTGCGATCTCATTGTGCATTCTCGGGATGTGCTTGAATTCTATAGACTGGAATCTTTGAGACAACTCGTGCAAACAATACCGATAAGGTATCAATTTCAAATCTCGTGTCTCCCATTCCCCTTGAATCTGGTGTACCAAGAGATCCGAGTCACCCATGACCAAAATCTCTTGAATACCCATATCAATTGCCATTCTTAATCCCAAGATGCACGCCTCATATTCAGCCATGTTGTTGGTGCAGAAAAATCGAAGCTGAGCTGTGACGGGATAGTGTTGGCCCATACCTGAAATTAGTACCGCTCCGATACCGACGCCCTTGCTATTGACGGCTCCGTCAAAGTACATTTTCCATCCTGGTCTCTCATCTTGCTCCATCTCCTCGACAAGCATTGCCTCTTCATCTGGAAAGTATGTTTTCAATGGCTCATACTCATCATCCACCGGATTCTCAGCTAAGTGGTCCGTAATAGCTTGTGCCTTTATTGCCGTACGAGTTACATAGACAATGTCGAATTCTGTGAGCAGAATCTGCCATTTGGCCAATCTTCCCGTAGGCATAGGCTTCTGAAATATATACTTCAGAGGATCCAGTCGTGATATCAAGTATGTGGTATATGCTGACAAATAATGCTTTAGCTTCTGAGCTACCCAAATCAACGCACAACAAGTTCTTTCCAGTTGGGTATATTTCACCTCGTAGGATGTAAACTTTTTGCTGAGGTAGTATATTGCTTGTTCTTTCTTGCCTGTCTCGTCATGTTGACCCAATACACAACCGAAGGAGTTATCTAGCACCGTTAGATACAAAATCAGAGGTCGCCCTGGTTCTGGAGGAACTAACACCGGCGGGTTGGCCAAATATTCTTTGATCTTGTCAAAGGCTTCCTGACACTCGTCGGTCCATTTCACTGCTGCATCTTTCTTCAACAACTTGAATATCGGCTCACACGTTGATGTCAATTGAGCAATGAACCGACTAATGTAATTCAACCTTCCTAGTAAGCTCATGACCTCCTTCTTGTTTTTCGGCGGAGGTAGACTTTGAATAGCCTTGATCTTTGACGGATCCAGTTCAATACCTCGCCCACTCACTATAAACCCTAGTAATTTCCCTGAAGGTACTCCAAAGACGCACTTTGCCGGATTGAGCTTTAAATTGTACCTCCGGAGTCTTTGGAAAAACTTCTTCAAATCTCTCACATGATCAGGTTGTTTTCTGGACTTTATGATGACATCGTCCACATATACTTCAATTTCTCGATGCATCATATCGTGGAACATTGTGGTCATTGCCCTCATGTAAGTTGCCCCGGCATTCTTCAATCCAAACGGCATTACTCTGTAACAGTACGTTCCCCAAGGTGTAATGAAGGCAGTTTTCTCAGCATCTTCTTCGTCCATCAAGATCTGGTGATAACCGGCATAACAATCCACAAACGAACCGATTTCATGCTTGGCGCAATTGTCGATCAATATGTGGATGTTTGGCAATGGGAAGTCATCCTTCGGATTGGCCTTGTTGAGGTCTCTATAGTCTACACATACTCTGGTTTTGCCATCTTTCTTCGGGACCGGCACAACATTTGCCAACCAGGTGGGGTATTTGGTAACTCTTATGACCTTTGCTTCAAACTGCTTATTCACCTCTTCTTTTATCTTCACACTAATGTCCGTTTTGAATTTCCTCAGCTTTTGCTTTACCGGCCGGCATTCAGAATAGATAGGCAACTTGTGTACCACCAAATCTGTGCTAAGCCCGGGCATGTCGTCATATGACCAGGCAAAGATGTCCTTAAATTCATGTAACAACCTTATCAATTCATCCCTGAGGGGCGCCTCCAAATGTACACTAATCTTTGTTTCTCGGACATCATCTTTGCTCCCCAAATTTACAGATTCCGTATCACTCAGATTCGGTTTGGGTTTTTCCTCGTATTGTTTCATGTCCTTACTTATTTCCTCCAGGTCTTCCTCATCCTCCCATTCTATTTCACTATCTTCCTCGATTTCTTGTATAGTAACGTGATTGTCAGAACTGGGTCTAGAATCCTTCACGCATGACATGGCATCAGAATCAACACATGCAAAACTGTACAAAAGGAAAAATAAAGAAAAATAAGGCAAAAGTGAAGAAAAGGAAAACTGCATTTCATTGATAAAAGAGTGAACAATGTTCGGGATACATGGTGATTTTCTTTTCATGAGGGGAATGGGAAAACTATAAAATAACAACTTTCGGGAAAGCAATGATGAAATTTTGAGCTAACTACCAAGACTCCTTCCTGATAGGGAAAGGAGTAGCTTCCCAATTGTTCAACATGATCCCGGGCCCCACAAACTGCACGTCCATTTTGCTCGTGCCTTCCCCTGCTTCAATCGTATTCACCTCCCAAAACATCTTCTTAAAACCAAGCATTTCTTCATCAAGTTGGGTCTCAATGCACTTTGTCGCAGCAGATGTCCGATATTTTGTACCAGGCCTGACGAAGGTGTCGGACAATTTGGGTATGGGTTTGGGTAAGGTCCAATTCTTTTTGGCTTTTGAGGCTCTTTGGATGTCGGCAAAGGTGGGTTTGAACCCTAAGCCGAATGTACCTTTGTTTTCCGGAAGCTAAACTGGCTGAATGACTCCCTGCAATGTTTTGCCTAATCCCCTCCCTGGTGCAAATCCGTTTCTCAGCATTTCTCTGGCCACCATCACAGCAGTTGGTGCCATCATAGGGGTTGGCAACTTCTCCCCTTCAGCAATTCTGTTCACCACAACAGCATCCGTCACTTGGTAGACCCAAGGACCTCTATCCCCATTGTCACACCTCCCTTTTTACTACCCCACATAAGCATAAATATAAATACGCTTGTAAGGTATACCCCGACGCTCAAATATCCGAAACGGATAAAAATAACGTAAGGGAAGGAGTTTTTCCAATTAAAGGACAATCGGTTCGGGATTTTATTGAGATTAATCAGAGTCGCCACTTGGGAATGATAATGGTGTCCCAAGTCACCGGTTAATCCCGAATCCGAGGAATTTTGACTCTTAAAAATGTCTGCGAAGCAAAGATCCGGATAAGGAACTCGTTAACCCGAGAGAAGGTGTTAGGCATTCCCGGGTTCCGTGGTTTTAGCACGGTCGCTCAATTGTCGTTCTCGACTCTTGTTTGACTCAATTACAGATTTTTAAACAACATGTAATGCTTTTTACATTAGGTATTATTTTTAAGGAATTTGCGACATCGCGAAAACACGCCTTGAGTCATACCGCAACCAGTACGCCTATGACTTTTGGTGTATTTCGGCTTTGCCGAGATTTGGATTTGAGTCGCACCAAGTGCACACTCGTTCATAAGAAAGTACGTTAAATCGTGCCCTAAATAACGTCTATCGGCTTTTAAGATCTTTTGGGGGAGGCTATGGAATTCACTACTAACCTTCCCGAATCTATTATATTAAATCATTACTAAATGGGGGCCCCGGTGTTTATTATTCGTTATGCGTGGCTCGTCCCAATTATTTTATTAAAGTCCGATCCTATTTGTTCAACTATATTTGCTATACATTGTTTTTGCCTTAATCGATTTCTAGTATTAAACATTCCAGGCCCGTTATTTCTATTGTTTGTTGGGCCTGGATTCTTCAAACGTCTAAATAGACCCGTAAAGGGCCGGCCCAAGTCTCAAAGCCCAGACGGTCTTCGAGCCCTCAATCAGTGGACTAAGCAATTTCGTAGGACAATTCAGGCCCAACGTTACACATGGCCCAATCCAGATAAAAATAATAAAGGCAAGAATAGAAAATGTAAAATCCACAGTACACATGATTAAGGAATCAAATGCTTTTATTAATCAGAAAGAGAAAAATCAATACACGAGGGTACTAATTCTAATCAAATATCTATATACATGATTGCTTATTAAACTAGCCATCTTCAATTCTGACCTTCACTAATGAATTTTGTGGTCATTTTGATTATTTACTAATTGAGAGACTGCGAAGCTAACTATATGTAAAGATATAAAACTATTTAAAAGGTAAGATGAGTAGTTTATGACCACATTGTTAACCTACTAATTTCAATACAGATTTAAGCCTATTTGATAGTTTCTAAACACGTTGATTACACGAACATGATTCGTAATTTTAATTACTGGATTGTAATAACCTGAATATCCATATTTAAATGATTCAATGCTTAGACACAACTATTCCCCTGATTTTATTAAGATTAAACTCCTACTTGTGTTCATGTACAAATCTACGACAGTATAGTTAACTATGTGATTTTGTTTTTACGAAAATCTTACTGTGAAAGATTAATTAGTGATTTTTGAAGAAAAGTGATATGCTAACTTATATTTTAGGAGTTTTACCTAATTAAACTGGGTGATACGCTACTTCTACGATTATACTACTACTACTACTACTA
This sequence comes from Nicotiana noctiflora, assembly GCA_032618575.1. Classification (NCBI taxonomy): domain Eukaryota; kingdom Viridiplantae; phylum Streptophyta; class Magnoliopsida; order Solanales; family Solanaceae; genus Nicotiana; species Nicotiana noctiflora. The sequence continues at coordinate 84,781 of JASVEL010005578.1, forward strand.
GCTATTACATGATTTTTGTTTGGTCTTTCTATTTTTAGCTACTACATACTACTACAATGTATAAATCACAAACTTAAACCAGTAATATCGAACTATAACTACATGACAACATATAATAATCTAAATCTTCATCTTTATTTGATCAAAGTCACCAGTACAGCTTCAGTTGTAAGAAAAGTGTACCTGGTATTGAAAAGAAGGGGAAGATGGAAAATCAACAGGCCGGTAAAAGTACAGCAACAACAACAGTAACAACCAGCAGTAGCTTCAACACCTCAATCCCGAAAATCCCAGCAATACGGAGAAAAACAAAAACCAGTAAAAAATAGAAAAGAAAAATATATTCCATATTTTCTCTTTGTTTTGTCTTTCTAGCTTTGAACTCTTTTCAATTCTCAAAAGAAACTCTCAAAAATTGAATTTTTCGCCATGTATACTTCTATGTCCAGAATGTATATCGAGTGTATACTACAGCAGGAATTTTTTTATTTTTACTTCTCTTCCTATTTTTCCTCTCTTTTTTTCCACCTTTTTTTTCATAAATCTTCTCTTCTATTTATAGGCAAGAATTTCGAAAATTTTCAGATATTTTATTAAAAAGAAAATATTTTTTTAATTTAAAGAAAACCCACTAATCTATGTTTTCCTCTCCTTGTTTTCTTCCTTGATTTCCTTGCCCCCCACTACTTTATGTCATGTAATTATGATTATTTTTTGCTAAAAAAATCTGAAATTTTCTTCTTGGGACAAGGGGTTTTGGGTTGGGTAAGGTTTCTTAGGATTGGGCTTGTAACTTAATTTGCAAGATGGCCCAATCCAATTTTTTTCTATTTTGTTCTTCTCCATTATTCAACTTCCTAATTAATAAAGCCCAAAATACTAAGATTAATTTATAAAAACTAAAATTATCTTGAAATACTAATCTCATAATAATAATTGTCACCTAATTTTAAATGGTAATTAAAATACAATCACACAATTTGGACATTAAAGGCTAAAATGCAAAAGATGCCTATTTTTGTGATTTTCATTTTTGTAAGATAAAATTAATTATTCCTAATTGTAGAATTAAATCCTAAATGCAAATGCGATATATATATATATATATATATATATATATATATATATATATATATATATATATATATATATATATATATATATATATATATTGTCATTATTTTTTTAAAAATGACACTAAATTCACAACAATTGCAAACAACACAAAACTCTTTTATTTTGAATTTTTGGGAGTAATTCTCATATAGGGCAAAAATCACGTGCTCACAACTACTTCTTTGCGCGTAAACACGAAGAGTTTTTGTGCAAAGACAAGTGAGCGGATACGAGCGATTTTTGCCCATTTGAGCACTCCGTGAGAAGCATTTTATTTTCAAAATTTTGACCGAACCTTTGCTTCAAGAGGTTTCCTACATATCCCTGGCTAAAAGGGAATCGGGTCAATGTAGTTCGGAAAATTTTGGTAGCTGGGACTACCAATGAAACTGCGATTTTTGCTGTTACTGTTGCTGCTGTTGCGGTTACTGCTTGTTGACCTCCTTATTACACCGGGGGAATGTAAAATGAAGAAGTTATTCTAAGCTATGATTCTACAATTACAATTATTCCTATCCTAGCTTTTGTTTGCTTCTCCTTGTCTCTTCTTCTTTAATTTTTTTGAGATGCTCACTCTCCCTTTTTTGTTGATTTTCTTTCTTGTTTTCCTCTTCTTCTTTTTTTTTGATTTTCAATGGTACTTCTTGCCCTCGAGCCGAACCTGCTCAAAACAAAAACAACAAACTACTTTTTTTTCTTTTTCTGCGCCCCAATGTGGGCTTTTAGCTATATAAACCATGATGTGCGTAAATATATTCCCGTATTTGAAGGTGGGCGCCTAACGTAAATCAAACGTGCAATGCGATGCGAAAAGTATTCCTGTATTCGAAGGTGGGCACCTAACAAAATTTAAACGTGCAATGCGATGCGGAAAAGTATTCCCGTATTTGAAGGTGGGCACCTAACGTAAATTAAACGTGCAATGCGATGCGGAAAAGTATTCCCGTATTCGAAGGTGGGCACCTAACAAAAATTAAACGTGCAATGCGATGCGGAAAATTATTCCCGTATTTGAAGGTGGGCACCTAACGGAATTTAGACGTGCAATGCGATGCAGAAAAGTATTCCCGTATTCGAAGGTGGGCACCTAACAAAATTTAAACGTGCAATGCGATGCAGAAAAATATTCCCGTATTCGAAGGTGGGCACCCAACATAATTTAAACGTGCAATGCGATGCAGAAAAGTATTCCCGTATTCAAAGGTGGGCGCCTAACGAAATTAAACGTGCAATGCGATGGGAGAAAATATTCCCGTATTAGAAGGTGGGCGCCTAACGGAATTTAAACGTGCAATGCGATGCGGAAAAATATTCCCGTATTCGAAGGTGGGCACCTAACGGAATTTAAACGTGCAATGTGATGCAGGAAAATATTCCCGTATTTGAAGGTGGGCGCCTAACCGAATTTAAACGTGCAATGCGATGCGGAAAATATTCCCGTATTTGAAGGTGGGCGCCTAACGTAAATTAAACGTGCAATGCGATGCAGAAAATATTCCCGTATTTGAAGGTGGGCGCCTAACGGAATTTAAACGTGCAATGCGAAATGCAGAAAATATTCCCGTATTAGAAGGTGGGCGCCTAACAGAAATGAAACGTGCAATGCGATGCAGAAAAGCATTCCCGTATTAGAAGGTGGGCGCCTAACAGAATTTAAACGTGCAATGCGATGCAGAAAAGTATTCCCGTATTTGAAGGTGGGCGCCTAACAGAAATGAAACGTGCAATGCGATGCAAAAAATATTCCCGTATTTGAAGGTGGGCGCCTAACCGAATTTAAACGTGCAATGCGATGCAGAAAATATTCCCGTATTTGAAGGTGGGCGCCTAACATAAATTAAACGTGCAATGCGATGCGGAAAATATTCCCGTATTTGAAGGTGGGCGCCTAACGGAATTTAAATGTGCAATGCGAAATGCGAAAAATATTCCCGTATTAGAAGGTGGGCGCCTAACGTAAATGAAACGTGCAATGCGATGCGGAAAAGCATTCCCGTATTTGAAGGTGGGCGCCTAACGGAAATTAAACGTGCAATGCGAATGCAGAAAATATTCCCGTATTAGAAGGTGGGCGCCTAACAGAATTTAAACGTGCAATGCGAATGCAGAAAATATTCCCGTATTTGAAGGTGGGCGCCTAACAGAATTTAAACGTGCAATGCGAAATGCAGAAAATATTCCCGTATTAGAAGGTGTGCGCCTAACAGAAATGAAACGTGCAATGCGATGCAGAAAAGCATTCCCGTATTTGAAGGTGGGCGCCTAACAGAATTTAAACGTGCAATGCGATGCAGAAAATATTCCCGTATTAGAAGGTGGGCGCCTAACAGAATTTAAATATGTAATGCGATGCAGAAAATATTCCCTCAGCCTGAGGACTGGGGAGTGTCTTTCAAAAGATGTTACCTTCCTCTTTTTGGTATTTTATTTTTACCAACTTATCTCTTGCCTGTGAATTTCTCCACTTATTCGGCAGACTTTCTCTTTTTGGTATTTTAAATTTTCCACATTGGTCACATTCACTTTAAAGTGATTAGTGACAATTTGTTCCTGCATGAAACAAAATTTATTAGATATAAACTGCTGGCAACTGGCATCCGCCGTCCCCACTTCTTATTGCTTCCTTTGTTTTTGCTTTCTCATGTTGCATGACTTTCAACTTCTTGTCCCTTGCAGACTCTTTTTGTATTTTTCTCATTTCTTCATTTTTGTTTTGTTTTCTTTTCTTTGGCCATGTTTGCCAAGCTTCTTTATTCCTTTTCCCCAATCTTCTATCCTTTCTGATCCAATGTTGTTTCAACTTCCGTTATCAGGAGCTGGTAGTTAGCTCTCAAAAGGGTAAACAATGAAATGCAGAAAAAATGAAAGAAAGGTAAGGGTATTTTGGAGAGATGACAGAACTTATCTGGGTATTTGCTGGCTGATTCCGCTGACCATGCCATGTATTTAAACTCTGACCCAGTTCGTTCCAATCATTATTCTGACTCTGAATTGCCTTTGACCCAAAACCGATACTCTTTTTGTTGCCTTTTCTCTTTTTGATAGTCCTCACGATCGCCTTACGGTGCCTCGAAAGGTTTTCACCAATAAGACTCTCTCATTTTATTTCTCTCAACCTCACAATCGCCTCACAGTGCCGGCTAAGGTTTTCACTGATGAGACTCTCTCATTTTTTATATATATATTTTTTTCCATTTTTCCTTTTTGTATTTTGTTTTCTGTACCACGGGTATTATCCGATGCTTCGCTCCTCCTTCGTCGTATTTGTTATCATTTCAAAATTGATCAGAAGGTCTTTCTTTGGACTGTAACGTGGCTTTTGGACGGGTCAAGAAAGAAAGATATAAAGGCTCAAAAATTTCAACAAGGGTTAAAAATATTTACAACTCTCGGAATTATTAAACATAACTTCTGCCCCAGTTTCAATATGTGGGGAATTTTTGGATTTTTTCTTTATTGTGATTGAACCTCAGAGAGGCTGCCTACGTACCCTTTCGGGATCAAGTCAGACGTAGTTCATCCAACTTCATAAGTTAGATGGATTACTTTTTCCCGATTTTCGTCTTTTTCTCTTTCTCTTTTTTTTTCATCATTTTTCATTTTTTTTTTTTCATTTTTTCATTTTTTTTTTTTTTTCCGGTCATTTCATTTTTCATTCGAGCAATTTTGATCTTATTGCACTAGAGCGATTCCGAGAGAGGGATATGAAAGAATTCATTCATTAAGGCTCAAAGGGGTTAACAATGGATAAAGTGTTTGGATAGAGAATAAAATGCCTTCGTCGTTTCAATTCCAAAATCACAACAAAATACAAAACATACAATTGAAAAGGAATCATACATAGTATCTTTTGACCGCATCCGAATTGATAGCAGTCTCTACGCACTTTCCTTCAACATCTGTTAAATATAATGCTCCATTGGACAACACCCGTGATACCACGAACGGTCCCTGCCAATTCGGCGCAAACTTTCCTTCTGCCTCTGCCCAATGTGGTAAAATACGCATCGCAACCAAAATGAGCCTATGCCTATTGGAAGTTGTTGGCTCTATCGGACCAATAACATCTATGCCCCTGTTTCAAAGCAAAGAAAAATATGTTAGTTTAAATGCGGTGGTTGGTTGTGGCCTTGAACTTTGATGGCGACCGCTTTCCACCCGAGCGCCTTGCTTGCTCACCGACTATCCATTTTCACTTCTTCTTTGTTCAAAATCAAACTCTCTTTAGGTATGTATATTGTTCCTTTCTTGACGGATCCCATAAACTTCGATCTCGATTCCTTTGATGACTCCACTTGACAACCTTGGGTGTTTCTTGACTGACTCTTAGAAGATATACCCCCTCTCTGTTCGAACCCCGTACTTCCATTTGCTATATTTTCCCTGAGTTGGCACCTTGCCGACCCTTGTGTCTTGCATGATCCTCATTGCACATGTTGCTCTTGTGGGCTTAAATCACCGGCCTTGTCATTCCCTGACCTACGACGATTGTCGTGTTGGCTAAATCCCATCTTGTGCAATTGGAAAGCTTGGTGGCAAATTTTGAAATCATTTCTATACTTGTTATGACCTGACTGACTCGATAAGAAGGAGAACAAAGTGTGAAGAATAAAGAGAAAGGAAAATACAATTCCTAACAAGAAACCTAGAGACGAATGACCCAACGGATTTTGAATACCGACTCTAGCGACCTTGACACGCACTTTTGGCCTTCTCCGTATAGCAAAGTTGATGTTCAACTCTTGTTGCAAAGTTCTGCTGTGAAACCGGTCTTTACTACTTCATTTTTTTTTTATCTGATCCTTAGTCGACTTGCAGCGCCCGTAGGGTTTTCGCCAACAAGCCTCTCTCATTTGATCTTCCTTTCTTTCAACTCACCGTCGCCTTATGGTGCCCGTGCGGGTTTTCACCGATACGACTCTCTCATTTTGACTTCTCTCATCTTGGAGTCTCGTGGTGGTTTGAGTTCTTCACTCTTCTTTGTTCGGACTGGAGTGTTGCCCCTGATGCGATTGACCTTTGTTCGCTTGACTCGGCATTTCTTGAAGATTGATCGGAAGGTCTCCATTTGGACCGTAATGCAGGCTTTTGGATGGGGTTTAGAAAAAGGGATTTAAAGGCTCAAAATATTTCAATGTGGGTTAAAGATTACAACTTTCGGAATCTTATTTCTTCAACAACCATAACTTCTGCCCCAGTTTCCTTCTTGGGGGATTTTTTTAGATTTTCGGATTTTTCCTTTATTGTGACTGAACCTCAGAGAGGCTGCCTACGTACCCTTTCGGGATCAAGTCAGACGTAGTTCAGACTACGTTATTAATTAATGAATTTCTTTTGACTTTTCCCGGTTTTTTCTTTTCTTTTCCTTTTTTTTTCTTTTCTCCTCTTTTTCTCTTTTTTTCTTTTCTGTATTTTTTGTTTCTCGCTTAATCCTCAATTTTTGTTGTTGATTCCGAAAGAGGGATATGAAAGAAAATATAATAAGGCTCGAAGGGATAACAATGGACGAAGTGTTTGGATAGCCGAATAAAATGCCTTCGTCATTCCAATCTTCAAGACCTACCAAGTACAAACTACACATTTAAACACCTTTCGACCGATTCACACATTTGCCTTCGATATTTGACGATTCTCAGTGCCATTGGGCAACAATCTCGATACCACGAATGGTTCCTTAGCTTTGGGGTATTTTTGCCTTTGGCTTTAACTTGATGATGTATTTCCAAGTCATTTCTTTATGTTACGCTTTCCCCAATGTTCACTTGATTCCGGCTTCACAGTATTCCAATACGTTTTTATTTCTTCCGAGTATCATTACATCTTCAACATTGTTTCATTAACTTTTAAAAACCAGGCTTAGAATTACGTGCATGTCGTGTTGCTAAAGTCAGTATGCAAAGTGATCAGAAATGGACTGACTAGGTACGATGGGAAACAAAGAGTTGTACTAAACTGATGGGTTGAAACAACAATAAAACGAACAGACTAGATTAGAATTACAAACCTAGACGGCACTGAACAATTTTTATACTAAACAAAGCAAAGATAGAAGGGTTTTGACTCTCAAGACAACGTCCGGATTACAACCCTGAAATAACCCGGGTAACAGAAACGACACCAAAATAAAACTACCAAAACTCCAAGAGTTGAGCACCTTCCCAATTGACAAGCATGGCATCTTAGCCACCGTATTCTGCATTAAGATCGCTTTCTATTTCAATATCCTCGGCTTCCAAAGAAAAATCTCTTCACCCTCGTCATCGGGCATCGTCCCCACAAAATGTGCAACGTCACATGCAGGTAGAGGATCTTGTGTAATGTTCAGGGTGCCAGTGTCTTGGACCGCAATCATTCCTGCCTGAATCATTCTTTCTATTTCCTCTTTCAAATTCCAACATCTTTCAACATCATACCCCTGAGCATTGGAGTGGTATACACATCGTGCAGCAGGATCGAAGCTTATTGCAAGAGGGTTTGGAATACATCTGGCGAGCGGCTTAATCAAGCCAACATGATTTAACCTTTCGAACAAACTCGCATAAGATTCTCCGATAGGGGTGAAAGCCTTTTCTCGCTTCAACAACCTTTCCTCCCTAAACGCCTTGTTTGGCTTGAAACCTGACCCAGGGGGTTTCCGGTATGTTTGTGGGGGTTGGTAGGCTTTTTGTGGAATTGGGTACCTCGAAGGTGAAGTACGATTTTGGGTGCCCCGGGGAGAGTAGTGGGGTTGGGGATAGAAGTAGTGTTGGGAAAGCATAGCTGGGGGACGAGTAATTGAGCTACTCGAGTGGCTAGAAAGGCTGCGATAGGCAGGTATATTTGGCATCGGGTTTAGTGTAAGGACCGGGTCCATGAAACTAGGTGGTGGCGGGGGTGGTATTTTTCCATCCATCCATGCCCGATACATTTCAACCACGTGTTGTCTTAATATTTTGACTTCTTCTACTAACATGTGGTTCCGTTCAACCAGCTGTTGTCGGGTACCGGTACCAACCCACTCAGTCTTGAGATTCTCTGCCATTGTCCTCTGACGTTGTATTATAGGGAAGAGTTATTTTGGAACCACAACCAACCACCTTTCTGAAAATGGACACAACAAAACGAAGCCAGCATGTCAGCATTAAGGTATTCCGCTTATTGATTTCCCTTTTTTTTTTTTTGCTATTTTCTTTTCTTTTTTCCTTTTTGTGATTTTTTTTTCATTTTTTTTTTCATTTTCATTTTTCATTTTTTTTTATGGAAATGGAAATGGATATGGTCGAATCCTATGTGGATTGCCTACGTATCATGACCCCGCATGAATCAGACCGAGCGTAGTTCTTGCAAATTAATGCAAGAAATAAAGAGATGTTTATTTGATTTTTTTTCTTTTAAGGAAAATTACAGAAACTGACTCCCACTACAAACTTGAAAAACTTTCACATTTTGTACTGGAGATTTCTACAAGAATAAGAATATTTTTGGCGTCAATTATGACTATTTCTACAAAATTGGCCACATAATGGCTTATTTTACAAAATGACTATATTTGCAAAATTTATTTAAGAAAGATAAACTTGAAAATTTCATATCCTGTGGCTCATGGGGCGTCGTTCGGCATCACCATAAACCAACACAAGACTATTTTCATAAATTGGCCATATAATGGCTTATTTAGACAAAATGGCTCTTTTTTTCAAATTTTTTTATCCTGGGGGCCTATGGGGCATCGTTCAGCACCGACACAGGCCAACACAAGACTGAGGAAGTTAAAATGCAAAAATGTGGCTATTTCAGCAAAATTCCGGCCATGTAATGGCTTATTTGATAAAGTGGATATTTTTGAAAAGTTGAGCAATGACTCAAACTTAATTTTGCGGATACAGCCTTTCGACATTTCCGCGAGAGAATATTTCAAGGCTATGCCCGCAAATTATTTAAAATGACTCAAAGTAGCTATTCTTGCAAAAACGGCCTTCCGGCGTCCTTTTGAGGGATATTCGGCTTATTTTAAGCAAGAATAGCATCACCCGACTTATTTATAATAAAAATAAAAAATTTGACATTTTTTGTTATTTTTGCAAAAGGGGTGTGAACCCGAACTTGATTTTGCGGCTATGGCCTTGCAACATTTCCACAAGGAATATTTCAAGGCCATTATTCAAAAAGAAAAAGAAAATACTTCAAAGTGGCCATTTTTGCAAAAACAGCCTTCCGGCGTCCTTACGGAACATTCGGCTATTTTCAAAAACGGCATCACTTTGATTTTATAGACAAAATTAAACACACATTTTTTTTATTTTTCGAAAGGGGTGGTTGGACCCGATGAGGGTTGCCTACGTATCCCACCTAATGGCGAGAATCAAACATGCGTAGTTCGGTCAGATTATTTGACCAATTATTTCAAAAAATGTTCCACCTATTTTTTGCAAATTTTCAAAATTTCCGGATACCTATTTTCTGTAAATCATTATTTTCCTCTCTCTTTTTCCTTTTTCAACAATTTTTCCAATCTCGGGATTTTCGCCGGTCCGCATAACGACCAAGGACAATAAAATGCAACACATAGCATGCTCGGTCTTTTTTAATACCGGGTCACCTGTCCTAGACGGACCCAACCCCTGTGTTGAGTCCCCTAAGTCAGACATGATGCAAATAATCGTCCTAGACCTATGTTCAAAATCTTACGGTTTCATAGAGTGCTAGACCGTGTACCCGAGCGGACAACTCAAATCGAGGAGGGGGCTACGTACCGGTGACCCGCGGAGTCAATCGGCTTTGTAACTTATCCGGCCTCTATTTTCTTAATTTAAGGTGACTTTAACAGAAAGGGGAGTCTCAACCAGTAAGCACATCCCCGGGGCGAAGAGAGAAAGGTTTTCGGCACAATTTTATATACAATTCACACAATATCAAAGCGATAAAGCACATAACATGTTGTTCAAATCATATAATGAAGTCAAACAATAACGCGAACGGCAATTCTAAGGAGCTCGAGTTCTTAAACCCCGAAACCGAGGTTTGGGGTTGGGGTCCCCAGCAGAGTCGCCAGAGCTGTCACACCTCCCTTTTTACTACCCCACATAAGCATAAATATAAATACGCTTGTAAGGTATACCCCGACGCTCAAATATCCGAAACGGATAAAAATAACGTAAGGGAAGGAGTTTTTCCAATTAAAGGACAATCGGTTCGGGATTTTATTGAGATTAATCATAGTCGCCACTTGGGAATGATAATGGTGTCCCAAGTCACCGGTTAATCCCGAATCCGAGGAATTTTGACTCTTAAAAATGTCTGCGAAGCAAAGATCCGGATAAGGAACTCTGTTAACCCGAGAGAAGGTGTTAGGCATTCCCGGGTTCCGTGGTTTTAGCACGGTCGCTCAATTGTCGTTCTCGACTCTTGTTTGACTCAATTACAGATTTTTAAACAACATGTAATGCTTTTTACATTAGGTATTATTTTTAAGGAATTTGCGACATCGCGAAAATACGCCTTGAGTCATACCGCAACCAGTACGCCTATGACTTTTGGTGTATTTCGGCTTTGCCGAGATTTGGATTTGAGTCGCACCAAGTGCACACTCGTTCATAAGAAAGTACGTTAAATCGTGCCCTAAATAACGTCTATCGGCTTTTAAGATCTTTTGGGAGAGGCTATGGAATTCACTACTAACCTTCCCGAATCTATTATATTAAATCATTACTAAATGGGGGCCCCGGTGTTTATTATTCGTTATGCGTGGCTCGTCCCAATTATTTTATTAAAGTCTGATCCTATTTGTTCAACTATATTTGCTATACATTGTTTTTGCCTTAATCGATTTCTAGTATTAAACATTCCAGGCCCGTTATTTCTATTGTTTGTTGGGCCTGGATTCTTCAAACGTCTAAATAGACCCGTAAAGGGCCGGCCCAAGTCTCAAAGCCCAGACGGTCTTCGAGCCCTCAATCAGTGGACTAAGCAATTTCGTAGGACAATTTAGGCCCAACGTTACACAGGGCCCAATCCAGATAAAAATAATAAAGGCAAGAATAGAAAATGTAAAATCCACAGTACACATGATTAAGGAATCAAATGCTTTTATTAATCAGAAAGAGAAAAATCAATACACGAGGGTACTAATTCTAATCAAATATCTATATACATGATTGCTTATTAAACTAGCCATCTTCAATTCTGACCTTCACTAATGAATTTTGTGGTCATTTTGATTATTTACTAATTGAGAGACTGTGAAGCTAACTATATGTAAAGATATAAAACTATTTAAAAGGTAAGATGAGTAGTTTATGACCACATTGTTAACCTACTAATTTCAATACAGATTTAAGCCTATTTGATAGTTTCTAAACACGTTGATTACACGAACATGATTCGTAATTTTAATTACTCGATTGTAATAACCTGAATATCCATATTTAAATGATTCAATGCTTAGACACAACTATTCCCCTGATTTTATTAAGATTAAACTCCTACTTGTGTTCATGTACAAATCTACGACAGTATAGTTAACTATGTGATTTTGTTTTTACGAAAATCTTACTGTGAAAGATTAATTAGTGATTTTTGAAGAAAAGTGATATGCTAACTTATATTTTAGGAGTTTTACCTAATTAAACTGGGTGATATGCTACTTCTACGATTATACTACTACTACTACTACTAGCTATTACATGATTTTTGTTTGGTCTTTCTATTTTTAGCTACTACATACTACTACAATGTATAAATCACAAACTTAAACCAGTAATATCGAACTATAACTACATGACAACATATAATAATCTAAATCTTCATCTTTATTTGATCAAAGTCACCAGTACAGCTTCAGTTGTAAGAAAAGTGTACCTGGTATTGAAAAGAAGGGGAAGATGGAAAATCAACACAGGGCGGTGAAAATACAGCAACAACAACAGTAACAACCAGCAGTAGCTTCAACACCTCAATCCCGAAAATCCCAGCAATACGGAGAAAAACAAAAACCAGTAAAAAATAGAAAAGAAAAATATATTCCATATTTTCTCTTTGTTTTGTCTTTCTAGCTTTGAACTCTTTTCAATTCTCAAAAGAAACTCTCAAAAATTGAATTTTTCGCCATGTATACTTCTGTGTCCAGCATGTATATCGAGTGTATACTACAGCAGGAATTTTTTTATTTTTACTTCTCTTCCTATTTTTCCTCTCTTTTTTTCCACCTTTTTTTTCATAAATCTTCTCTTCTATTTATAGGCAAGAATTTCGAAAATTTTCAGATATTTTATTAAAAAGAAAATATTTTTTTAATTTAAAGAAAACCCACTAATCCATGTTTTCCTCTCCTTGTTTTCTTCCTTGATTTTCTTGCCCCCCACTACTTTATGTCATGTAATTATGATTATTTTTTGCTAAAAAAATCTGAAATTTTCTTCTTGGGACAAGGGGTTTTGGGTTGGGTAAGGTTTCTTAGGATTGGGCTTGTAACTTAATTTGCAAGATAGCCCAATCCAATTTTTTTCTATTTTGTTCTTCTCCATTATTCAACTTCCTAATTAATAAAGCCCAAAATACTAAGATTAATTTATGAAAACTAAAATTATCTTGAAATACTAATCTCATAATAATAATTGTCACCTAATTTTAAATGGTAATTAAAATACAATCACACAATTTGGACATTAAAGGCTAAAATGCAAAAGATGCCTATTTTTGTGATTTTCATTTTTGTAAGATAAAATTAATTATTCCTAATTGTAGAATTAAATCCTAAATGCAAATGCGAAAAAAATAATGCGATATATATATATATATATATATATATATATATTGTCATTATTTTTTTAAAAATGACACTAAATTCACAACAATTGCAAACAACACAAAACTCTTTTATTTTGAATTTTTGGGAGTAATTCTCATATAGGGCAAAAATCACGTGCTCACACCCATCAGTATCATCAAAAGGTGCTACCACATTACAAGCATTTTCCTCCCCGTGTACGACAATCTCTTGCTGTTCCCACTCAAACTTGACCATTTGGTGTAGAGAAGATGGTACTGCCTTGGCCGCATGAATCCAGGGCCGGCCTAACAACAAGTTATACGACACGGCAATGTCGAGCACCTGGAACTCCATAGTAAAATCAACGGGACCGATGGTCACTTCCAAAATAATATCTCCCAATGTGTTTTTACCTCCGCCGTCAATCTCTCTCACGTTGATACTGTTCCTCCGGATTCTGTCCGGGCTGATGTTCAGCTTCCCTAAAGTTGACAGCAGGCAAATGTTAGCGCTCGATCCGTTGTCAATCAATACCCTGGTCACTACCGACTCTTCACTTTTTACCGTAAGGTACAATGCCTTATTGTGCTCAGTTCCCTCCACCGGCAGCTCCTTATCAGAGAAGGTGATCCTATTAGACTCGAAAATTTTGCTAGTAATCTTCTCCAAGTGACACACTGAAATCTTTTCCGGAACATGAGCCTCATTTAGAATCTTCATAAGAGCCTTCCGGTGTTCTTCGGAATGTATCAGCAAAGATAGCAAAGAAATTTGGGCAGGGGTCTTTCTTAACTGCTCAACCACTGAGTACTCTTGCGACTTCATCTTCTTAAGGAATTCTTCTGCTTCCTCCTCCGACACTGGCTTCTTCAGTTGACTTTCTTTTACCGCTTTCATCTTTCTCAGTTCCTCCGGAGCAAAACACCTTCCAGATTGTGTGAATCCATGCGTTTCATTAATTTCACCAGAAATCTCTTTTCCCTTGTAGACTACTGTTACCTTGTTATAGTTCCAAGGCACAGTCTTTGTATTCACCACTGGCATTTGCACTACTGGTTTTATGATTACTGGCTTTGCACTTGCGCCTTTCACAGTCACGATCGTCTTTGCGCCTGGCACTACCACTTTTAAACCTCCCACCACTACTGGCTTTGGTTTCTCAACAATCGCTTTCTCTTTCACAACTTCCTTTTCTAACTTGCCACTCGACTTTATCATCATCACGGCCTGAGATGGTTTTTGACCGCCATCACCCTGCACCAATTCTATCATATGTGTTTCGTGGTGATTTGGCAGCGGATTCTGGGTAATGTTTGGGGCTTCGGGAGCCTGTACTTCGATTCTCCTCTCATCAATGAGATCTTGAATGGCATTCTTCAATTGCCAACACTTTTCAGTATCGTGGCCCAATGTTCCCGAACAGTATTCACATCTGACAGAAGAATCAAGATTTTTCGGGGGTGGGTTTGGAACTTTTGGTGCAACCGGTCTTAACATCCCCAACTCTTTCAACCTATGATAAAGGCTGGTATATGATTCCCCGAGAGGGGTGAATGTTTTTCTTGCCTTGTTTCTCCAATCAGAGTCCGGCTTGGGTCTATTTTGGTTTCGGTAAGGTTTAGGGGTTGGGTATATGTTCTGGGTGTGGTACACATTGTGTGGAGCTTGAGCTCTCCACACATGGGGTAGTGGTGGTAGGTAGGCTTGGGCTTGTGGGTGGTGGTAATGTGGGACAGTTGGTGGGTACGGTGGTGGTGGTGGGTTATATGGGCTTGGTGTGTTGTACGGGTTTGGCAGATAAGATCGTGGTGGTGGATTATATGGAGTTGTTGGGCTTGGTGGGTGTTGGCGGTAGGGTCTTGGCGGGTTATAATGTGGGTTGCGACTCCATGGCCTACTTTCTACGGTTGCTACTTCTTCCTTCTTCTTCTTTCCCATCACTCCCCCGTTTCCACTTTGTATAGCTTGATTGGTGGCCTTGATAGCCGAAAAACTCATAATTTTGTTTGTCTTCAGACCTTCCTCTACAAAACTTCCCATTTTCACAACTTCATTAAAACTCTTTCCAATTGCTGACACTAGATGGCCGTAGTATGTTGGCTCCAAAGCCTGTAGAAAACAATCCACCATCTCCCCTTCTTTCATGGGTGGATCCACTCTAGCGGCCTGTTCCCTCCATCTGAAACTGTATTCCCTAAAGCTTTCCCCTGGATTTTTCTCCATCTTGGTAAGGGATAACCTGTCGGGTATGATCTCCAAATTGTACTGAAAGTGACTAGCGAAAGCTTGTGCTAAGTCATCCCAGACGAACCACCTTGTATGGTCTTGTCGGGTATACCATTCCAGAGCTGATCCACTCAGACTTTGGCTGAAGTACGCCATCAACAATTCATCTCTACCTCCCGCGCCTCTCATCTTGCTACAGTATCCTCTGAGATGAGCTACCGGATCCCCGTGTCCGCTATACATATCGAACTTTGGCAACTTGAATCCCACGGGAAGCTGCACCTCAGGGAACAAACACAGGTCTTTGTAGGCTACACTTACTTGCCCTCCCAGTCCTTGCATATTGCGGAAAGCATTCTCAAGACTTTTCACTTTCCGAGCCATCTCTTCTTGCCCGGCACTTGCTTCCATCATCGGAGCATGAGACTCGTGTTGTCCGAAAGTCGGCTCCGGAGGGTAGTAGTGAGGATCCTGGATATGGAACATCGGTTCACTAGAGGATTTGTGGATAACAGCGGGCGGAGGTGCCACATATACAGGAGCAACTTGTGGTATATGAGGTGGTGCTTGCTTGGCTGGAGGTGGTGGTATCTGGGTGGTGGAAGCATAGTAGTGAGGGTAATCGGGGTAGGTGGAGGACGAGTTCATTGTTGGTGGCTCAGGGTTAGGATTGGCTGGAGGGACATATGCAGGGTTAGCAGGGTAGGCTGGTAGTGGTTGACCTCTAGACCAAGCCTGGTACATTTCGGCCATCTGTTGTCTCAACTTGTACATTTCTTCCTTCATCCCTGCCACATCCACGATCTCTTCTTCGTGAGCAGGATCCACAATAGTTGCCTCGATTTCCTGGGACACAACCTTTGTCATCTTTTTGTATCTGGTGTTGTATGGGTGGGTAGCCAGAATGCCAGTTGCCTAGAAAATCTGGACTCACAAGCATCAACACTCGTCAGTTATTAGCGCATGAATAAAATGTAACGACTTTAAAAACAAACACATTTGCTCGAGTCGTTATGCATCATCCCGGCCGCTGCTCACTTGGACCAATCATCTTTTTCTTTTTCCGCTCTTTTGTTTTCTTTCTTTTTCTTTCTTTCTTTTCTTCTTTTCTTTTCTTTTTCTTTTTCTTTCCTTTTCTTCTTCTTTTTTTTTCTTTTTCTCTTTTCTTGCTCTCTTTTTTTTCTTTTTCTTGCTTTTTCTTTTCTCTCTTTTTCCTTGTCGTTTTTATAATTACGTTCCTATTTATTTGCCTAGCGAATTTAAAGGAAATGACATAAAGCAAAAGAATTGGTAACAACACTTGTTTTCTCATTGATAATTCAAAACATTGATTACAAAGTGATGTTTTAAAAATAAAAGATGATGCATGACCTAAGAGTACATTAATGCACCTAGTGCCCGCGAGGCATCGTTCGGCCTTGCCGCGGGCCTATATGCTAATCCCCTTTGAAGCCTATCCAGGTCGGCCATGACTTGTTGTACAAAGAACTTTACTGCAGATACAAAAGTCCTCCGAGACATATCTTCACAAAGCTGAGTCTTTCGGGTGATGTATTGGGCGATGCGAACAATCTTTTCTCTGATGACCCCGTTTTCTTGCAATAGCCGGCTTATTTGTTGAGTGCGAGCATCCAAGGTATGTTGGTTGTCCTTTTGCACTTGTTGCAGCTCCAATTCTAATCTAGCCATAGTCGTGTAGCAGTGCTCTCTTTCTTCTTCAAGATCTTTGATAATCTTGTTACTCTTGACCGTGGCTGAAATTATTTTCTTTCTAAGCTGAGCTACTTCAACATCGTGCTTGTCTTGTAGCTACCGAACCAACTTGGCTCTTTCCTCGGCGTCTCTGTCCATTTGCTTCCGAGCCCTGACTAACTCTTTTTCAGCTATGTCCAAATCAAAGCTATAGTCATTTACTTTTCGCCGGAGAATCTCAATTAACTTTTCATCTCGGGCTGAACGAACTGGGGTCTCGGATGCAATTTTCATTTGAGCTATTTGAGCCTTCAACATATCATTTTCTTTCTTCAGTTGTTTCTTTTCCACTTCATCGGATGCTGCTTGTAAGCCACTCTCGAAATGAAGATTTCTCAATTTATCCTCCAACAGACTGATTTTGGCCTTGTATTCTTTTTCCTTGGCCACCCATTTCTGATTTTCCTCGGATTGCTCTATCAAGTCTTGCAAGTGAGGTCTCTTTGAAAGACGTTCGTGTTCAACCCCTCGTCGGTACCATGTGGAGTACCCAGGTGATATCTCCCCCTTTGCTCTATTCGGCACACAAGTATCAATCTTCAAATTTTGGCACCCATTCCAGATTTGCCGGATTTTTGCTTCCGGGAATTGCCCGTCCGGCCCAATCTCCACAGCTTGCACACTGAGATCCCCATCTCTCGGAATAATCCGACACCGACCCAATTGCCGCAGGGCTCTGTATGGGGCATAAGGTTGTATACTCTCCAAACCCATGATCAAAAACGGTGATCCCTCCGTTGGCATGTATATTACCTCGTCAAGAGGTAACCAGTCATACGTCCAATCGATTTGACCGTCAGTTAGTGATCGAAGATACACAATCCAACCTTGGACTCCTTCCGGCAATTTTACTTCCTTTGTCCTCGTATTGAACTCTTCCAAACATGTCCGTTCGGCCGAACCATAGCTTGAGTACGAAGGATGGTGGCATAGATGCTCGATTAGCCAGATTTGCAAGATCAAGTTACACCCTTCGAAGAAGCTAGCCCCTGCTTTGCACGCAGTCAGTGCACGGTAGATGTCCGCCACGATCATTGGGGCCAGAGTACAGTTATCTTGTACTATCAGTGTGGTAGCTACTCCGGCAACTTTTATATTAATATGTCCATCTTTCTCGGGAATACAACAACTCCGAGAAATGCCACCAAAAATGCGAACCTCCGGTGTTCTTCCCATTTCGCCCGGTTGGACTTGCAGCATAATTTGTTGGTAAGATCATTGAAACCCCCAACGTGTCCAAACCTATTGTAGATGAAGCTTAAAGAACAAAACCCGTCGGCCAGATCTTCATTATGAACATTCCGGGCAATTTTCAAAGAGTCGAGGAAGCGATGTATTGTCACCGTCCTCGGAGATACCGGGTATTTTCCTTTCAGCGGAACCTCGGTCTTCCCAATGTAAAAGGCAATCTCCTCCAAAGTTGGGGTAAGTTCAAAATCCGGGAAATGAAATACGTTGTGTGCCGAATCCCAAAACGTGACCAACGCTCTAACCACATCACCTCGAGGAACCATGTCTAGTAACCCCGTAAGGCCTTTCAAGTACTTTTTGACCCAGTCTTGACCATCGGATCCCATGTCCTGCCACCATAATCTCAGCTCCAAGGGGATTTTATTTAGGGAAAAGTGTTCATTCATCATCGTGCTCGTCCTGCACATTTATTAAGGTGATTTTATTTAGAAGAAATAAAAATCTTTTTCAATGCAAGTTTTCAATTTTTGAAGGAAATAAAAGAAAATGGCTTTCGAAGTGGCCATTTTTGCAAAAACAGCCTTCCGTCGTCCTTTCGGAACATTCGGCAATTTCCAAAAATAGCAATCACCTCGATTATTTAAAAAGAAAATCTTTTTTGGTCTTTTTCTAAAAGTGTGGTTGGACCCGTTTAAGGGTTGCCTACGTATCCCACCTAATGGCGAGAATCAAACCTGCGTAGTTCGGTGAGATTAATTGACCAATTATTTCAAAAAATGTTCCACCTTTTCTTTTTTTTTCAATTTTCAAATTTTCCGGATACCTATTTTTTACAAATCTTATTTTCCTCTCTTTTTTTTTCTTTTTCAACAATTTTTCTATTCTTGGGATTTCCGCCGGTCCGCATAACGATCAAGGACAATAAAATGCAACACATAGCATGCTCGGTCTTTTCAATACCGGATCACCTGTCCTAGATGGACCCAACCCCTGTGTTGAGTCCCCTAAGTCAAATATGATGCAAATAATCGTCCTAGACCTATGTTCAAAATCTTATGGTTTCATAGATACCCGAGCGGACAACTCGAATCGAGGAGGGGGCTACGTACCGGTGACCCGCGGAGTCAATCGGCTTTGTAACTTATCCGGCCTCTATTTTCTTAATTTAAGGTGACTTTAACAGAAAGGGGAGTCTCAACCAGTAAGCACATCCCCGGGGGAGAAGAGAGAAGGGTTTTCGGCACAGTTTTATATACAATCCATATAATATCAAAGCGATAAAGCACATAGCATGTTGTTCAAATCATATAACGAAGTCAAACAAAACGCGAATGGCAGTTCTAAGGAGCTCGAGTTCTTAAACCCTGAAACCGAAGTTCAGGGTTGGAATCCCCAGCAGAGTCGCCAGAGCTGTCACACCTCCCTTTTTTACTACCCCAAATACTAGAAGCGTATAAATACGCTTGTAGGGTATACCCCGACGCTCAATCACCCGAAACGGATAAAATAACATAAGGGAAGGAGTTTTTCCAATTAAAGGACAACCGGTTCGGGATTTTATTAGAGATTAATCAGAGTCGCCACTTGGGAATGACAATGGTGTCCCAAGTCACCGGTTAATCCCGAATCCGAGGGAATTTAACTCTTATAAATGTCTGCGAAGCAGAGATCCGGATAAGGAACTCTGTTAACCCGGGAGAAGGTGTTAGGCATTCCCGGATTCCGTGGTTTTAGCACGGTCGCTCCATTGTCGTTCTTGACTTTTGTTTGACTCAATTATAGGTTTTAACAACATAATGTGCTTTTACGTTAAATATATTTTTAGAGAATTTGCGACATCGCGAAAACACGCCTCGAGTCATACCGCAACCAGTACGCCTATGACTTTCGGTGTATTTCAGCTTTGCCGAGATTTGGATTTGAGTCGCACCAAGTGCACACTCGTTCAAAGGAAGGTATATTAAAATTGTTCCCTAATATAGTCTATCGGCTTTTAACTTTAAGAAAGGCTATGGAATTCGCTATTAGCCTCTCCGGTTCTACTATGATATGTTATTACTAAATGGGGGGCCCGGTGTTTGAAATCGGGCGAGGCTCATCCCAAATCAATTTTAAAGTCCAATCCTAAGGAATATACTATACTTTCTACATTGTTTTTTCCCTTATTCGTATTTTTATCAATAAGCATTCCAGGCCCGTCGAATTTTGTTGTTTATTGGGCCTGGACTCTCCATTAAACGTATGGACTGTCTTGGTCTTCGAGATCCAGGTTGCTTTGGATTTAAGCTTGCTGGCCTCATTAGCTTCACTTTGTAGTTCAAAACTCGTTTGCATATTGAGCCCAAACCAATCGGTAGTAAACTACTATGAAAAAAAAAACAATAAATGCAAAGAACCAGAAATAATGCAAATCAACAGGATTTAAGAATCGAAATCAGATTGCTTTTATTCATTAAAAGAGTAGAGTCACTGTACAAGGCTAAAGAGATGATTTAACTTTATGAGACTGTATTCAAACAAATTAACCAACTTATTAATGGTAACCCAAAACACCTAATGCTAAGTGATTTATGGATATGTATATACAACTATTGACTCTAATATGACTTAACTCAAATTGTATCATAGATCTAATTGCCCATTCTTCTAACTACATGCTCTCCTTTTGAACTTATTCTTATATATTACTTCATGTATATGATTAAATACTGATATTAGCACAAACCAAACTTATTCAATGTTATCAAGCCAATCGCACCCCAATTGTTTACCTTATCCGATGGTTTCTTCTTTTAACTAATTTGAATCTGACTGATCAATGAAATAAATTGACTATGTGATCATGATTGTTATCTACTCATGTGATGGCCATTTGACTTTGTTTTAGAGGTTTTTCCTAATTAACTAAGTGATTTATGACTATGACTATGCTACTGCTATATTATTGCTATTACAATGTTTGTTTAGTCTTTCTTAGCTACTACATAAACACTATAATTCTAAGCTAACAACAATATCGAAATACTTGATACATGGCAGTATATATAAAAATTAGATTGAAATCTTCATTGTTATTGCATCCAAATCACAGTACATCTTTAGTTTGTAGAGAAGTGTACCTGAATCACAAAGAAAACCCAATGAGTCTAAGGGGATCAAGTAAGTGAAGCAGCAATGGACTCAAGCAAAGCAATGCAACAGTGAGATGAATGCTAGACCAACACAGCAACACAACAACAGCAAATAGATCTCCAGACGATTAGAGCAAAGACCCAGAACCAGAAGAAGCTAATCCAAATACTCGCTCCAAAAATATCAGAAGAACACTATTATTCTATTGCTATTTCCCTCTTAAAACTCTGTATTTAATCAGGCTAGATATATTTCAGAATTGCTAAAATTGGAACCCCTTTTCAGCCCTTTTCTAGAGGTATTTATAGTTGAGATAAGGGCTGATGACTTGGGGGAAAAGTTTGGGATTTAATCCCACTTTTCCCCTCTTAAAATTACTAAACTTACACTTTAACCCCAATTTCAGTTATCAGATATCCTTCCAGCATGTGCTGGAAGGTTCTAAAGATTCTTTTTAGGAGTTCTTTACCAATATGACCTTAGGGGTTTGAGATTTTTACAGATTTCCCTTTTTAGGGAGACCATTATACCCTTAAATCTCTGCAAAATTGCAGAAATCAGGGGTACAAAGGACTCCCTCACCCTCTTAGGTTCTAACTATTTACTATTTCACCTTTTTAGTTCCCAATTGTGTCCCTAAGGGCACTGTTTATTTACTAGCTTACCTAGGTTAAATTTCAGCATCTTTTGCACCTATTTAACTAATAGCCAGCCCTTGCATTGGTATTTAAGGGCTGGCCAATTCTACTTTAAAGAACTATTTCAAACTTAGCCAATTTGAACTAATTTTAGTCAATTAAGACCAATTTATTCCATTTTAAAGCTAATTGCAGGTCTAGCCTGCTTTGTTATTAAAGTTAAACTTATTTAAAGGCTAGCCAGTCTCAAGTTGAGACTTAGCTTTGGCTATTAAAGCCAATTACTGAACAGCTGGGCCCAAAACCTTTACAGGTTTGGCCACTTTGCTGTTCAGGGCTCTAAAGAGAGCCTGGGCTAGTCTGCATTTGCAGACATAGCCATTTTGCACAACCAGCCACTTTTAAAGTGGGCTGTGTGTTAGGGCTTTATAGAATTGGTCAACCCTTTGCAAGGTTGACCATTCTTAGGCCAATTATTTAACTTATAACCTATTTTATTCATTTTCAGTTAATACCTATTTAAACACTAACCATTTAGTGAGACCTAGCACTAACAGCTATACCCAATTCACCTAGAGTATGATAGGCCCTAAACAGTGTTCAACTAACATGGAACTATTGCAGTTTTAGCCATTTCAACATATAATTGCACCCATAACCATATGAAACCTAACAGTGTTTATCAACTAATTAAAAAATTCAGAAAAAGGGATTTGATAATGTTGAATCTCAACTAATCAACTCACATTGCTCAGGTTCATATAGCAAAGATATCAATTAACATTGAACAGGACTAATTAGAAACAACTTATATTAAATGACTCACTGAAAGACTCAAACATACTCAAGATTCATGGGCACAGACATGTATGAAAACTTAATTCTCACAAACAGTTAAACTTAAACATAGCTTGATCAGACATGAGAATCAAATTGTCAACCTTAGAACCAGGCTAATGTAGGGAAGGGGAAACACCAAGATCATGAAAATCTTAATAGAACAAATCCTAATTGAGAATTAAACAATTAAACCAGTACATGAACTAAACATGCTTGATAACAGTAGAAAAACTAGACCATGAAAGCTAGAAAGAAGCCCAGTTCTATGAATTATTACAGTCAAAGGCAACAAGAGTGGTCATAATAACTTAAGCTTGATTTCAAACATAGGACAAAGATCAAAGGTCATGCTTTTGCCATGAATCAGAACTCAACAGTTAAAATGACACAGAAAAGATGAACTTCTCAATCTTAGAGCAAAAAGCCATGTGATCAAAACAAGGCATATAACAGATAAAGTCCTATCACTAACAGGCCCAAAAGAACACGGGGACACATAGGAGATGAACAAGTTAAGAAATCAGTGTGGTCACAGAGAAATAGACAAGGACTCACAGCATGAGAAGATAAGCAGAAAGGTCCTAGACTAGCATGTGAAGCACGGGATCGAGATAGCAAGAGATGTGAAACAGAAATGAAAATCAGAAAACCAACATAAACCCTATGACTAACATGCTCAAAGGAATTAGTCAAGAATTTAGAGAAGAAACAGGTTAACAGATGAGGATATACAGGACTCTAGACTAGCATGTGAAGCTCAAACTCGAGATAAGAACAGAATCACCAGAAGAAAACCAAGAATAGCCTTACAACTAACATATGAAACACAAAACAATCAGAACATGCAAGGCAAGGATATACAGGGCATATTAAAACAAAATGAGATAAACAAAAAGAAAAGAAAATAGAATATCAATAAGAACAATCGACAATTATCATGCTAACACAAAAATCATAGAAGACAGAACCAAAACATGTAAGAAAACACAGACAGATCCTAATAAACTAAAGAAAACAGAAAGGGCGGGGAACTTAGCTCGCAGGGCCGGTCCCCTGAGCTTCCTATCTCCTTTCTTTTCTTATTCTTACTCGGACCTCTTCAGATGTGTTCCTTGTTTTCTCTTTTTCTTCTTTTTTTTTCGTTTCTGACTCTCTTGCTTTTAGGCTCAAAGATGGAGCCTTTTTGAGTTCTGAGTTATGGGGGGTGTTCAGGAGTGTAAAAGGCACGGTCTTTGGGGTGGTTTGATTTTGGGGGTCGCCGGAGTTAGGGTTCCGACGACCCTTTTTTGGATATTCGAAGCGATTGAAGGTGATTCGAAGGTAGTGGCTAGCAAGGTTGGATAGATCATGTAAAGGCGATTCGAACGGCATTGGTTTGACGGGGATCCTCGTTGTTTGGTGGTCACCGGCGTAGATTCCGGTGACCGGGATTTATGAAGAAGGGGAGTTCTTGGGATTTCTTGACGGAGACGAAGAAGAAGAAGAGAGAGATGAAAGGGGAAGTTGGGAGAAGCCGGCGACCACCGTAGGGGGTGGTGGCCGCCATGGCCGTTCGAGGTTTGAAGATGAAGAGAGGAGAAAAGGGGCGGCCGTCTCTAGGGTTAGAAAGAAAGTGGCGAATTTGTTCAGACAAAGGGTTTATATAGCCCATGAGTCCGAGGTGATCTGGACCGTCTATCTTATGGAGATCAACGGCTCTTAACAGCGTTACTTATACGACGTCGTTTTGAGCCTTAATGAAGCCAGGCCTTAGACCCTTAGATTAAATCAAACGGACGGCTCAGATCGAGCCTCACATAATTCATTAACTAATTAACTCCAACAATTATCTCAGCCGTTGGATTTGAGGACGTGAACGGCTGAGATCACTTCACCATAATCTCTGGACCAGATCACCTTTGGGCCAAAACGTTGGGCCAGTGACTTGGATTGCAATTGGCCCAAGTTTATTATATCCAAAAAATATTTTTGCATTTTCTGATTTTAATGATTTTTATGTATTTTCTTTTATACCTTTTTTTTTCTTTTTCTTTTTATAAAAAATTATAAAGCCTAATTTCCTACTTATGCTAATTATCTAATATTTTTTGCAATTTTCTACTATTTTTCCTAATTTCTACTACTTAAACTATTTTTTAGTTTTACTTAAAATCTAACTAATTAAACTACCAAATTAATTACCTAGCCTATTTTTTTGATTTTTTCCAATTTCTAATTATTCAAATACACAAAGTATAGCTAATTTCAAACAAAGCAAGTAACTGCATTCAAAAACATATGTATTTTAATTTTGGAATTATTTGCCCGGTGCAAAAATCATGTGCTCACAATTCTCACCCAATTTGAATGGGTAGTTTTTTTTATTTTTTATATAATTTTTATTATAATTAATTAATTATAAGATATCTATATTTATTAATATAATTAAAGTAACCAATTAATATATATATATATATATATATATATATATATATAGTTGAATTCAAATATATGATAGTTTTTTATTTTTTTTTGTTTTTTAGATATATTTAAATTCAAAAATAATAACCAATAACTAATTATTAACTAAGTAGTTATTTAATAACTAACTATGCCATATGGCTTTTTCTTAAGCTGTCATTTGGCTTAAGGAGAGGGCTTTTTTCTCTCCTTTTAATAATATAATATAGATTTTCTTCTCTTTTTTTTCATTTTTTATAGACTTCTTTTTTTACTTTTTTATTTTAAAATAATTTAAAAACTGCAACTTCAAACTACGCCAAGCCAATTTGAACGGGTAGTTATTTTTTTATATATTTATATTTATTATAGTTAATTATAAGATATTTATTTTTATTTTAAATATCCAACTTGAAACTCCTCTATTTGAATGGATAGTTTTTCTTCTCTTTTTTTCGTTTATTTTAAAACTCCAACTTGAAACTACTTTCTCGATTTGAATGGGTAGTTATGACTGGGGTTTGTGACTTGGTCCATCGCGAACGAGAATAATACTATATTGGCGATTTAAACGCACTCTGTGTTGAATATATATATGGGCTTTATGCCATATTTGGGGTCGTGTGTCGACCTGTAGTATACTTAGGGGATAGGTATCATTGTGATAGCATGATTTGTGAAATCATTGATCTTAGTCCTAGGTTAAATCACTATTATGAACTGTTAAGTCACTTTTTCCTGAATTTAACTAAAGTATTTCTTCATTAATGAATTGGAAACAAATAAGTTGAAATTGTTATGTGACTCATATGCATATTGTGGACTAAGTATTAATCGGGTATCACGCCGTAGCGAATGATATGAATATTGTGCTTGGGTTAAAGGAGCCCCTCCGGAGTCTGTAAACACCCCTAGTGAGCGGCATCAACGTTAAATGGATCGGGCTACACGCCGTAGCGGTCATGTGCATTGCATTCATGCATTGTTAATTACTTGTGTTATTTGTGGTTTGATGTTGTTGTTAGTTCGTAGTATGTATCAGACTGTTAGTCATAGCTTTACTTTGTGGTATTTCGTGGATTTCTTGCTTTCAGCTATTTTATATGCTTTTTACTCACTGAGTACTTAGTACTCACTCTTACTCCCTGCACCTTTGTGTGTAGGTTTAGGTACGCTGGAGGTTTAGCCGAGCAATTTCGTTTTATTCAGAGTTATCCGAGTTGCTGAGGTAGCTGCTGGCGTTCGTAGGACCTGGCTTCTCTTCTTATTTCAGTTTATTTACATATATACTTTCAGACTTGAGTATTTCGTTCAGATATTCTTATTATTATCCAGTTTTTGCTTAGAGGCTCTAGACTCGTGACCCCGGATCTTCGGGAGTGTTATCATCGGTTTTTCGCACTTCTCATTGTTACTATTCTATTATCATTACTGGATCATTATTATAAACTCTTATATTCTTCTTGAATTGCCATTTTCGGGACTTATTGTTAAATATGAAACGACTGTTGGTCTGGCTAGCCTAGCTTGAGGGTTGGGCGCCATCACGACCGAGTTTGGGTCGTGACGACATTATAGACCTGCTCGAGAACTAAAATCATATCAAACAACACCAAAATCATGAATTACACCTCAATTCAAGTTTTATGAACTTTGAACTTTCCAACTTTTATTTTTGATGTTTAAACCTATCAAATCACGTCCCATTGACCCCAAATTTTGCGCGCAAATCATATTTGACATTACGGACCTATTCCAACTTCAGGAATTCGATTCCAACCTCGATATCAAAAAGTCAACCCCCGATCAAACTCTCCAAAAACCTTCAACTCTCTAACTTTATCCAAATGGCTTCAAAATGGTCCACGGACCTTCGAATTTACTTCCGATCGCGCTCCCAACTCCAGAATCACCATACGGAGCTACTCAGATTCTCGAAATCCCAAACGAATACCGATAACGCTGAAATGCACTTCAAGCCAAACTTAAGGAATTTCTTCAAAAATGCTAACTTCCGCAATAGGCGCCGAAACGCTCCCGGGTTATCCAAAACCCGAACCGGGCATACGCCCAAGTCTGAAATCATCATACGAACCTGCTGGAACTTAAAATTCTAATCCTAGTTTATTCTTTCAACTTTAAGCTTCTCAAATGAGGATTTTCTTCCCAAATCAACTCCGAAATTCCTGAAATTAAATTCCGGCCACGCATACAAGTCATTATACCTAAAATAAAGTTGTTCATGGCCTCCAACTACTGAATGTAGCACAAGTACTCAAAATGAGCGGTTGGATCGTTACATTCTTCATCCCTGGATCAATAAATATCAAGTGTTGTACCTCAACAAATCCTATCACTTTAGTGTATTCTATACATAAATCAATATAAGAGAGATAGTCTACTTCATAACCCCTCAACAGGTGCACATCTCTCTTAGTATAAGATAGTGTAGGTTCCAATATCCAGTCACCCTCATAATTAAATACAAGTTAACTTTGTCCACCATCATTCGGATAGAATCACATGCAACAACAATAAAAAAAAGTTAAAATGGGACCACAACAGTAGTATTCAAGGCTTAAATAATAAAAATATAAAAATATGAAATTCCACCATCAATTAATTATACAAATCGATAAAAACTCTAGCTTTAATATGTATGACCAACACGACAAGAACCACCAAAATTAAAAGTAACATAAATAAATCTAGAAAGGTATAAAAAATATCTCAGATAACGAAAAAAATATCACTTGCAACAGACATAAACTTGACAGTTCCCGAATATTCCCCAATCATCCAATTTAATAACTTAAAGTTGTAAATACTTACTTTAATCGAATGATATTGCAAGATAGTGCTGGAATCAAAGGTATTCCTATTTTTTGCGCATCAAATCGACACTAAACCACGAGCCCTAAAGAAACCCTAAAATCGACATTTGATAGTTTAGATAGAGGAAATGAGAGAAATGAAAAAAAAAATATTTTATCATTGGGTATAAGGTAAAAGAACAGACCCATATAAAAAAAGATTGGGTTGGATTGGCTAAATGGGTCAAAAATTATCTAAATACAACGTCAGCCCTACCGAGCCACATAGACAAATGAAAGAACACCACATCATTTAATGAGAGGCCCACATGGAGTGTCGTTAGTAGCGGGGGTAAATTTGATAATAGAATTAACGTCCTATATATTTTCAGACGGATAGATGGACGGGGGCTATTACAAATTATTTGTCATATGATAGGGGCATTTTAGGTCCTTTTTCGATTAAAATAATTGAGCCATAACAAATAGGAGTAACTGTTATAACTCTTGAAGAAGTTAATTACTTTTTACTATTATGATTGTATCTCCTATAAATTCATAAACTCTTCTGTGACTTCTCTTCTAATCTCAATGGTTAATGACGTGTTCATGAATTTATGGCACCCTATAGTGTTTTTACTTGAAAGAAATAACAAAGTTTTCTCTTCTATTTTTTTTCTATATCTATTTTCTTATTTAATATTGTTACTTTGAGTTAAATTTCTTAATACGTTATCGACACAAATATTCTAACCTGAAGGTTGACTTTTATTTCTTGCGAAGCCATGTTCTGATTAATCTCATTCTGAAAATTGGGATAGAATAAGCAATTACAATATATTGCTTAAATATGCTCTCCGTCTATCAACCATATGAATGAAACGGAAATCTAACCAGCTAATAGGTAAGTTATTAAATGTTTAATTATTTGTCATCTTCTTTTTTGTGCTAGCACAATGTCCGATACAAAATCTTCGTATGCATATATGTTCGAGTAAATTTTATGGATGGTCATCCAACTTTTGAATTTATTACACAAAAAACATTATTACTTATTCTATTACACAAAAATCCTTTCACTTTGTTTCTGTTATCGCAAAAATTATTTTGGTCGGATTCTACAAATGACGTGGCAGCCTTAATTAGTGAATACTTATTAAATATGATTAATGTACTAAATCCATTATACCCACATAATTTATACCCGACCCAGTATTGACTATAAAACAAAATTTTACCCACCCATTTCCCATAAAATTTGATTTTCCCAGTTCTCTCTCTTCGTTACTTTTTCAGTTAGGACTCAATGTTCAAATAAAGAACTTTCCTTAAAAACACATGGACTCCTCTACAGGCAATAAATTAAGCAAGTCTTTGAGCTCTTTGCTCGCATTTTGTATCGTGGTCCCTATGGTAGTTATTGTTAGGTGTTATTGCATACCTTTTAATTTACGATTTTATGTGTAGTTATTTGTTTATGCATTTTCTGCTAGAGTCACTAATGCTCTTTTGTTGTTTCTTTTCTTTTTTTATTTCTCTTCTCTTTCGCTTGAGCCGAGGGTCGATTGGAAACAGCCTCTCTGCCCTTTCGGGTAGGGATAAGATTTGTGTACGTACTACCCTCCTCAGATCCCACTTTGTGGGAATACACTAGGTGTTGTTGTTGTTGTTTGAGCTCTTTGTTCCCATCATCGTAGCATGTTACTATTGTGATTAGAAAGAAGTCTAGGGATCTCTAGGAAATTGAAAATTATGAAGGAGTGTTTTTGTATTAAATTTACAATTGAATGGCACAGAATGTGCATTTTTGTAATTTCCAGCTATGAGATTCATTCAAAGTGGTTGAGTTAATTTGCTTCATTAAATGAACTAGAAATTTGCTTAATTTGCAGTTTAAATGGGTCAAGAAATACATTCGGGCAACTTGGTCAGGTATTTATGGGTCAAAACACGAGTTAATATATTTAACCAGCTTAATCAATACAAAACACTAATTAAGGGTGGCACTCACTTTTCATGTGATAGTTTTATAAAATTCGGCTAGAATGATTTTTGTGATAACTGGAGTATAGTAAAATAATTTTTATATAACAAAAGAATAACTTTTGTATAATAAATAAAGTTGGATGACCGCCGATAAAATTTACTCTTACATGTTCTTGCCAAATGAACCGCGGCTTTGGTTTATCGAAAGTTCTGTCGAATTTTTTATAATTGGTTGATAAAGGACTATATAGTTTTTTTCAAAAAAAATATTTTGTATGTATATATATTATATTAATACCCCTTGCCTTCTTCGTAAATTTATTTCTCTATATTTTTAAACTCATTAATGAAAATCTTGATTTCACAATTATTGTTAATGATGTTTTATAAGGTTATAGTGAGAATGGATCACCATTCCAAAATTAATTTGTGAGTTTGCTTAAAACAATTAAAAAAGTCTCGTCATCATTTTGATATTTCATGAATGTCCACATGCTTTCGTCACCCTATATTCCAGCATGTATTTCTTTTTTATGTTTTGTCGTATTCATTCGGAATATTATTTTTACTACTTGTTCCAAAAATGAAATCTGTAAAGTAATTCAACTTTTTCTGCAATAATTTTCATTATGTCAAATTTATAAAAGCTTAAATTTGTGGTTATACAAAATTTTGCTCCATTTACTGAAACGAATAAGACAAGTTATGATGAACATTATATTAGGGTAAGATATCGTGCATGCTTGAGTCCTAGTATACCATGATAAGAATAAGACACATATTTACATTTTCGTGCATCATGTTTAGTAATTATATAAAATAAAGGTTCTCAAGTAATCCTTCAAAAGGTGAAAGTAATATTTTATATTTATTATTAATGTAGCATAAAAAAATAATAAAGCACGTCCAAATGATTATAGTCCATTTTTTGAAGAGAATGTGACTAGTGATAAATTTGTTAATATAGACTCATTCTTGAAAGTAAATGTGGCAATAAGTGACAAGTTATGAATAAGGATATGTTTATGCATGACCGGATAACTACCACACGATTCGCTTCTATGGGAGGTCTGAGTGAGCGTTATAATTAAAGAGAATGAATATTATTGTATAGTCGTATTTGAATATATCATTGGTCACGTATCTATGATACTCAAAAATATTCTTCCAGACCTTATAAAATGCTAGCAAGAAACATGTCTTGTCTATAATAATTTTGACCATAACAATAGTAACATAGTTTTCTCCGTGAAGGATACGGCATTCACCGTATGAATGGTGTCACAATATATTTGAGAGTACAAATTAATTTAGAGTGCCTGAAGAGCTAATTTTGTCACAATATATTTGAGAGTACAAAATTAGTTTAGAGTGTCGGAAGAGCTAATTTATTATTACTACATTGTGTAATAAAATGGTTCATAGTATTGATGTAGTAAGTCTCAAACTTATTAAGTTCCAAAGGCATTACCAAAATGACTATTATATTGAAACAATTAATGAATTTTTTTAATATTTTCATATTACTACAACAAAAGCGGTGTAGAAATATATATGTTATGCCTACTTTTTTTCTCTGATTTGTACTACAATATTTATATGACGGAATTATATGCCATAGTAAATTTGAAGTTTATTATTATAAATTATAAATTATTTTATCAGTTGACATGACCGATTGGCCATACCGGTTTAATAAGATGTGCAAAATAATTAACAGTTCACATTAGCATATAGTAAAAAAAATATAAGATTCCTCACGAATTCTTAATTTCTTATATCCTCTTATTTTTTAAACGCATAAACGTTGATATGTATATGGCTCCAATCACCTGTCATATGAACTATTTACTATTATATGAATTTGAATAGATGTATCTATGATCACATGTGCGTGTGTTAGCAACTTGCAATGTGATTTTTGCAAGGTTATTTGTTCAAATTATTATACCACATATTCAAATTATAAAATTATGATTGCTTATCTTAATAATGTTGGTTTAAATCCAAATTGATTTAGCAAAAATTGTATATCTCCAATTATAACTGAACCATTAGTTATGAGAACAAAACTTCCAAAAAATAATTTAATATGAGATGTGTTATTTAATATGTAGTACCACTTGTATGCATCAAGCCAACAAGTTATAATAAATTTTTCTATCACGATTGGTTCAGGGTAATTTTCATCAAGAAATAAGAAGATTGGAGATATATGTTGAAGATCGCACAAAGATAGATCCCAAAGAAGGTGGAGATATGTTTTGGTGATCCAACATTAGGGGACGAGAATAAGTTATACATGAAATGATTTATTTAGATCTTCGATTCCTTGTATAAAAAAATATGAACTTAAAAGTTCAAGATATAATTTATTACTAAATATTGTCCGACATATTTGTTAACTCAAAATTAAATATTATATTTCAGCAGCAAATACTTCAATCCTAAAACTAAGTCCTTGATGGACAAATCATTTGATATCAAAGATGAAACTTCTTCAAGAATCTACATTCCCTTGGTTCTCTTCAATTCTTTGTATATTAACTGAGTGTCATCCGTTGCTCATTTGTTTTCGTAATTAATTCCCTCGTTTCTCTGTCTCCTATTTCTTTTGTTTAGCAGACAACTAATTTCCTTTGATTCCATTACTTTCTCATTCAATTTTCCAAAGCTTCATAATCAAATTCCTAATTGTTCCTAAATTCCTCTATAATTCTCAATGCAAGTAAATCCAAATAGTCACTAATTCTCATTAATTCAATATTCATCCATTGATAAAGAAACTATCCTCAACCATTCCAATAACTTATTCCACTCAAATCTCATGTAGCTCGAGTTTAATTACTGTTTGACTCATAAATGTTTGCAAGCATTTATGAATTCAGAACAATCAATGAAAATGAAGGGCCAATCATAGCAAGTCGTAACATATCTAAAATTTAATAAGAGAAAAGATAATGGAAATACTTGCATGGACAACAGAAAATATTGGTGATCTTTATTCATGATAATGGATTAATCTGCCTCTCCATGAAGAGGTTCAGATCTTTAGCTCGAGTTTAATTACATTACATTCTTAAACTTGAATTTTGGCCGTAGTTAGTTATAGATATTAACAAGACTTTACAGTTGCACAATCTATTCCAACATACAATAATATATTGAACTACTTCAACAAGTCTACGAGTGAGATTTCTAAAGTCTTGATGTTCGTACAACAGTATCTGTAAATATAATTCCACCAGACATATAGCTCATCATTCTAATAATTGAGAACTTACATTCTTTAACGCCATATGTCCGCATTTTTTACTAACAAACAAATTTCTAACAAAACTATGAAATTCCTAACAAACATTAAGCATAATGTAAACATACCAATGTGACGATACCACCTAATGGCATTATCCATGACGGTTCTTTCTTCCATTTTGCTCTATTTTACACTAAATATGCATAGATTTCATGAAAATGCAGGTTAGAATAATGCCAAGACAACCACGCATTAAATATGATTCCAAAAAATAAGAAATTTAAGAGAATAGCAGAAAATTGTACAGAACATCATTGCAATACTAGCAACAATTACGATGGTTAGTAGGATCCTAACTCGAAGCGCACAGCATACACACTGTAATTCGCCCATGACTCGAATAGCATTCTGTTCTTTAATTCGCCCATCACAGAATCTACTGGCACTTGAACTAAGTTAATGGAGTAAGAATTGGGCAAATCATCTTTTGATGTTTACGTGCAGCCAAAATCCTTCATATTATGATTTAATTTACAGAAATCTTCAAGCTTGAACTGAATCTGAGACGCTAGAAGCTGTTGAATGTGCTTTCCTTTCTGCTTGAAGCGACCTACACAATGCTTCAAGCTTTTCTTTCTGGTTCCTTGTTTTCTCCAATTGTTTCTTTAAATGTTCACGCTGCAGAAAAATCAAGATAGTTCAATATTCCTACTGTGAAAACAGAGCTCTACTACACCTACATGATTTGAGCATCAAGCCATATAATGGAAAAAGATAATGTTAATCCATGATAAGACGCTCTCGATGAAACAGAAATGTCATGAAATGGCAATATTGACCTGGGCTACGAGGAAAACAGTTAACAAGCTTCACGGTTTCAACACGGATCAACACACAGAGAATAGACAGCAGATAGATTGTGTGAAGCATATTGCAAAAAAGAATCATGATTTTTGTTATTATGATTAGGCAGCTGGTAGATGGCTTGACAGTTTCAAAAATGGTGAAAACATGTATTACCGTTCAGAAAAGAGTTAGTAATTATCTATTACTAATAACATATGAACAAATAAGCATCTTGTACTAGTTTGATTTTGGACTTGCTAGTTGCTACACATTCGACTACGACTTCTAGTTTACATTGTGGAAAGGAACAATAGACTTTTCAGGGATGTTGAAGCCACTGCATACATTTAAATAGTTATATCCCACTTCACGCACAAACCTGATCAGGCAAATGGAGAAATTTCCTTATTTTACCAATCTTCAGTTTTTGTTAGAGCTAACTTTATGCAAATGAATCATTTGTTTACAGACCCTCATGCTGGTAATTGTACAAGGAGGCACCCCTTTAGTACCATTAAACATAAAAATACCACAAATACACTACTCTCTTTTTCAGAGTTTAACTTGCACAGAGTTTAAGATGTTAACTTTGACTTATGCATGATATAAGTGTAGTGGGAGAAAATAGTGAAGTAATAGTTGAATAGTTAAATTAATAGAGAAAAAGATCATATCAAAGTTTAAAATTCGAAATAATTTAAAGGATTTGAATTCTGGAAATTATGAAAGTTGGATAGAAATGGAATGTGGTCAAACATTTTGGAATGCCCCGAAATGGAACAGTGTCGCGTAAATTGAAATAGAGGAAGTAATTAACAAAAGAAACCAGCAGTACAACGGATAGGAGTCATAGGTACAGTTGGGGGAAAGAAACCAGCACTCAAAAATAATGAGTTAAAGTATACATTTGTAGTATCAAAAACCAGCAATCTGAAGAACATCAATTCGAACCTTAATTTCAAGTTCAAGTGGTTCATATTGAGTAAAGTCAGTGATATGCAGAATATAAATTTGGACCTTAATGGTGTCCAGTTGTCTTTAATGCTTTTCTATGTTGTTTCATAATGCTACTTTCAAGGGTTATTATAGCGTTTCCAGTTTTGTGATTACAGCATGCATATATTAGGAAACTTACAGTAGATTGCTTTACTTGGAGCATTAAAAGTTAAGAAATCTAGAATTTCAGTAACCACAGTTGTGATGTTAAGAGGAAAAACAGCTTATTGTCTTAAGTTGCTATACGACTTCATTTTCATGGAAAATCTAGTCTTCGCTGGATATCATGTACTCGATGTTGCTTAGTGTTCCTTAGATCGTCTGCTGCACCAGTTTTGCATCATCACTTGCAGACAACTAACAATAGGAATAACCAAAGACAACTGAGTAATTTCCTTTCTTTAAAGAGGAGTGATAGAGATAGTATTACCTCCTCAGCGAGTTCAATGAGAGTAACATCTGTCTTGTCACATTTGCCCTTCAAGAAAACATTCTCCTTCTTGAGTTCTTTTATTGATTTTGCCATCTAAAATGAGAACCGAGTAAACATTAAAAAAGATAAATATTGCGAGAGTAGATCTCAATGGAATAGCACCTGACTTGGCAGAATGACCGCAGCATGAAGGTGAACTACTCCCTCTGCCCCAATAAACCTGACTTCTTTTCCCCATTGGTCCATCTCAAATAATTTGACCTCTTTCCTAAAATGAAAACTTCATTCCCTTCAACAATTCAAACTTAAGTAAACTAATACTACTTAACATAATTTCAACTTTGGTTTTTTTACCTCTTGCCTGATGATTCCCCCTTTTCATTTCTAACCAATATTTTAATCACCTTACTACCGAATTTGAATAATAATCTACTCAAGCACTATTCTAACTGTGCAAGCTAAACTATATAGTTTATCAGGACTAGGGGTGGCAATTTGAGCCCAAACCGATTTAACATGCCCAAGGTTGGGCTGGTCATCAACCCGCACATTTGTTGAACTCGGCCTATCTTGACCCAACATATTTCAGCCCATTTAAAGTTGGGCTGATTTTTAGCCCAAATTGATCCATGAGTAACTTTGTTAAAATATTTTCAAAATAACTTTTTTTTGTTTGATATATTATATACGACCATAACAAAAGAAAAAAGAGTATTTTTCAATTATTATACAATTTATAAAAGAACAATACACATTAATTAAAGTTTGGTAAGAGTTGGACGGGTTAGGTTATGACCCAAATTTTAGCCAACTTGACCCAGTCCATTTTTACTTTTGGGCTGGTCATTGACCCGCCTATTATTGACTCGGCCCATTTTGACATGTTCAAAATTAGCCCAACCCGTCCATTTGACACCCCTAATCAGGACGAACTTTCGAGCTCTGGGAAATTGAAATCAAGTTGAAGAGAAAAATGGAAGTAAAACCTTCTCAATATCTTGCTTGAACGTTTCGAAAACCTCATTGCTCTTCAGCAAAGCTTCCTGCAAGAGTAGAACAAATAAGTTTGTTTTTAATGTTTCATTTTCCAACTTCTCATGACACAAACACTACAAGCAGCTAAATATAGAAACATAATCCTGTCCATTTTGATTTAGAACAATTGGTTTGTCCGATAATTTGATACCTCTAAGAAGCACATACTGCAGTTCACTTGAATAAGACATATACATACAAGGAAACTTGCTTTATCAAGCACTAGGGAAGTGCGTATTATATTGCTCTAAAACTATGTTTAAACAACAGGGCAACTAGTTTTCATTCCAAAGGTTGGATTTCATTCCTAGATTCTACTTCCTTTTGCTTTGGTATTTCATCAGTTCATAGAATGGACAGCAGTTACAGTCATATGGCAACCTAGACAGAACCATACCACTGCTTTCAACCCATGCTAAGCCATCTCAGACCCACAACATCCATTAATTAGATGCACAGTTACGTGAGAGGAGTAAAAACCGATTAACAAATCCTATAGTAAAAAGTTTAGCAGAGAGGAAGGCATAGGGATGAGACAGGGACAACATGGAGATCCTTGAGGTCTGTGGAAAAGGCACAGCCTATAGCACCACCATTTAACCTTGTTTAAGCACTTCAAGTTCAAGGTGAATGTGGAGACCGGCAAAAACAATCCTTCTCAGGTTTATCTCACCCCTATGAATCAATTGGCTCCCAGAAGTCCAGAAGGCATTCAGTTCAAAAACATTCTATTATTTTCTTGTCAATATAAAATATTACCAAATCAGATAAGTTTTTTTACCTTTCGTGCATTTCAACTCCTCTAAAAAGGTTTCTAAAAACCTTGATAGAAAAGAACAAAAACAGATCCCAATAACAACAAGCCATATCAATCGCAAAGGGAATGTAAAAATTATCTCGTTTCCAAGTAAAGGAGGGTACTGATCCTTTTCGAACAGATAAAAAAGGAAGACTTCCCAACAAATAGGACAGATAATATTAAAAAAATAGAAAGGAAAAAGACCCAAGGAAGTGAAAGCTACCTAAGATCCTTAAACTTTCAACTCCAACAAAACAAAGGGAGCCATATCCCTGATACTTCCCCAATACATCAGAAAACATAAAGGAACACTTCTTTGACCCAAATATCGGCAGAAGTGGTATTCACTAACACATGCAGTTCTCTGATATCATAGCAGCTCTTTTCCAAAAACGATTTCGAGTTGAAAGGTAATATAACTTGGAAAAACTAGATACCTTCAAATTTCTTGTAACTTAGTCAAATTTTTGTCACATATACTGTTCACCAAGATCAATATCTAAAGCTAAAGATCTAATCAATACTTCAATATAACCAAAGATATGTTGGTCATTCGCCTAATCAAAAACCTTTTTTGAAGGAAATCAAATACTTTGAGGCATGACAGCCAATACAAATTGTCCAAAAGAATGCCTATACCAACAGAAACTGCAAACCAATACCACAAGTAATCACAGTCTTCCTGCATTTGATCTCACAACTGTTAGACATCTTACTGGATATGTTTGGTGGAGCGACTTCAGTTTGTCACAAGTCATAGTATTGTAAGACTAACAGACTAACCTGGAATTGCTGGAACTTTTCTCCATCGGCTGTCAATTGCAACCGCAAGTTCTTCTCTGTTGCTAGTAATTGTGATACTTGGTCAGCATATATTTTCATTTGGGACTGTTCCTGCTTTAATTTCTCCTCATGTTGCTTAGTTTTCAAATCAGCAAGCTGAAGTTCAAGATTCTTTTGCTTCAACTGCAAAGAGAAAGATATTCATCAGACCTTTATTCAAAAAGAAAAAACATTAACATCTGCAAAGATGTTTTATGAAATTAATAATACTAGGAAATTAGAAATACATAAGAGCACATGTGAATCACCTTGTTTGCAAATTGCTGTTCTGAGAGAGTATACTGATCTGCAAGTTGCTTCAGCTTGCTCTTTAACCTGCAGTTATTGAAAGATAATAGAAGTATTCAAAAGGCTAATCCTTTGATCTTAAACACTTCAATTTAAAAACTAAATTGACCCCCATTTTCAACTAAACAATTCACAAAATTTGTGGATTTCGTCAACTAACCCCAATTAACAGCAGAATTCTTGCTAGAAAACATCACACCAGTCCAAAAAGAGGGTGGCGATGGAATATATAGGAACAAAGCATGATAAAAGCGCTTCTTCATTACACTAAAGAAGCCCGTGCATGACAGAACTGTCATTCTTTTTAAGAAAAAGAAACCTTTGCCGTGAAACAACCTCTCTACCTTTGCCGTGAAACCTTTGGATTTCATTCCTAGATTCTTCGTCCTCCTTTCTTTACTTCACCTTTTGTTGAACCGGGGGTCTACCAAAAACAACCTCTCTACCTTTATCAGTTCGGGGTAGGTCTTCGTACACACTACTCTCCCCAGACCCCACTTGTGTGATTAGGCTGAGTTTGTTGTGTTGTTGTAATATCACATAACATGCGGATATCGTCTGCTAACAAAAGGTGTGATACTCTTGATACTATCCTGCCCCCTTGATTGACTGAACCAGTTCAAAAGACCTCTTGCTACAAATTTATTCATCAATCTACTCAACGCTTCCATTACTAGAATAAATACCTTTAGAGATGTCGAATCACCTTATCTCAATCCTCTTAACATTTTCCCAAACAATGCATGTGCTCTGTCACGACCCAATTTCCAAGCCCGGTCGTGATGGCGCCTCTCATGGAGACAAGGCCAGTCAACTAACCCAAATCGTCTCATTAACAATTTTTGAACATAGTGAATAGAAAATACGACTTAAATAGCATTTGGTTAACAATATTTACAACTCAACTCAGCCCCACCGGGGTGTCACAAGTCACGAGCATCTAAAGACGACTGAACTCAACTGCAGGGCCAATAATAATATGCAAAGTAAAATTCTGAAATCAAAGGACAAAGTCTGGTGCCGCGAACGTCGACGGTCACCTTACTCAGCTACAATAATATACCTTCAATCAGCTAATGGCCCGCTACCGGGTGAACAATACCTGCAACCTCTGGTGCAATTACAGGTGCACCTACTAAGGTTGAGTGAGACTATCTCTGTCGACCATCGTATCCGTGGGCGTTAAGGTAGTTGCATGGCATTCGCAGTCCTAATCCTCCCATCTATCCTATTTATTTTATTCCGCATTTTCTTTAGAAAAATATGTAGTAGATTGACACTCGTGTATTAGAGGCTCAGACTTGTGACACCTGATCATTCAGGCCGTGTGGTAGTATTTCTACATTGGGTTTTTCCTCATGTTTGACTATATCTCAGACTTTCAGTATGATGACTTAGTAATTAATTGTGTTAATTGAACCATTTATTGTAGAGATTGAAAGGTGGATATTTGATAGGATTTGTTGGTTGGGTGTGAATGGTGGTCACACATGTGTACTTGTTGGATTGCTCCTATATGATATGCTTGGACTGGAGGTCTGTGACCGTGCCATGTGGATTATGTTATTGGCAACTAAGTTGATCGTGAAGTTGATGTCAATGTGAGTTATAGAAGAGCTGGTTATTATTATTCCATTCATGTATCTTGGTTCCACAATGATTGATGAGCTCATAGCATATTGTTGTGCTATGGTACCAACTTGTCACGACCCCAAATCCTGGTCGTGATGGCGCCCAACACACTACTAGGGCAAGCCCGACCAGGTTTTAATACTATTTTTGCAAACTCAGTCATTTTTCTAAGATTTGAAAGCTTAAACAATATTTTATTCACGTTTTGAGTTGGGGACTATCATGTTAATATTGCCCAAGTGGCTTATGTGCATTTCCGGACTGAGCATGGATCAGGTTGTGCGCCGCAGCAGTGTTATAGTGATTTCTGAATATATGGATGGCTCGGGCTGCACGCCGCAGCGATGATATAATGATATCGAAGCCGAGAGCCTGTTTGATGCCACGATATGGCTGATATTGTGCTTGGGCTGTAGGAGCCCCTTCGGAGTCTGTACACACCCCTCAGTAAGCGCCGTCGACAATAAATAAATGGGTGGCTCGGGCTGCATGCCACAGCGGGTACTAGAGAGTACCGGTTTATGTGTTGCATTGCATATTTGACTGTCCTTATTTATTTCTTTGTTGCAGTGTTATTAATTTCGTTGGTTATCTTAAATGATGTTACCTGGTGAACTGTTGTGATTATAGCTTATCTCGTGCCTATTTAGGATTTCTTACTATCAACCCTTATTTATGTTTATTACTCTCTGGGTTGGAAGTACTCACTTCACTCCCTGTACCTCGTATGCAGATACAGGTGCACCTACTAAGGTTGAGTGAGACTATCTCTGTCGAGCATCGTATCCGGGGGCATTAAGGTAGCTGCATGGCGTTCGCAGTCCTGATCCTCCCATCTATCCTATTTGTTTTATTCCGCATTTTCTTTAGAAAAATATGTAGTATGTTGACACTCGTGTATTAGAGGCTCA
Source organism: Nicotiana noctiflora (assembly GCA_032618575.1). Lineage (NCBI taxonomy): Eukaryota > Viridiplantae > Streptophyta > Magnoliopsida > Solanales > Solanaceae > Nicotiana > Nicotiana noctiflora. The sequence goes on from JASVEL010005578.1 coordinate 125,699, forward strand.
GAGTTGTGACACCTGATCATTCGGGCCGTGTGGTAGTATTTCTACATCGGGTTTTTCCGTAAGTTTGACTATATCTCAGACTTTCAGTATGATGACTTAGTTTAATTGTGTTAATTGAACCATAAATTGTAGAGAAAGAGTTTTGATTCGTAAACTGGTCGGGCTTGCCTAGTAGTGTGTTGGGCGCCATCACGACCGGGATTTGGGGTCGTGACATGCTCCCATTTACTAGAATAGACAATTTCACTGTCAATGTGCATAACTCTATTTTCTATTCTCCACCTTAATTACAAAATCAAGAAAATCTCAATTCAAGTGGCTATGAACTTTCTATTTTGGAGAATGTAAGAAAAAGGTATTATTGATCAAAATTTGAGCTGTGAGGACACTTCAAGAACAATTTCAAAACTCATTTATATGATAGTATGAGGAAATCCATTAAACTATCTGCACCATATGTATGTTCATATTGCACTATAAACACAAAGAGGAAGACGACTAGTTTTTAGTTTGTGGATGCCCTCCTTCTTGCTTTCGGGACATCTCTGATCTTTTTCCTATATGGTCCACCATATATACTTGGCAAGTATGGTCCCCCGCAATCTTTTCTTAACCTTCCCAAATCTAATCCCACTCCACTAAAAAAGAAAACCCTTTGTTGTCCTTGGCATGATTCAATTTAGCTTCCAATTTGTTGAGATTTTCCCCCTTTCCCCTATGTTTCTAGAATACACTACCTCATTAGGCTAGCAGTGCTGCGCTCAGAATATGTCTACCTTGTATGAACACCTTATGAGAATTTAACAGTCTCATCTAGCACTTGTTTTGGTTAAAATATCGGAAAGCACCTTAGAGATTCTCTTTTAGATACTTCCCACTGCAGACTGCATTAATAAGTATGTAATCCTTACCGCTTGTTTGCTTGGTACAAGTTCAAAAGAGGATGCATTGAGACACTTTCAAATTCCTTGGACTCCTCGAATGGCTGTCGTCTCGGGGATCTCACCTTTAACAGTGTCATAGCATCACCAAAAGAAAGTCACTGTAAAGTCATCTGACCTTGGCACTTTATCCCTGCACAACATACTGCTTCCCTTACCTCCTACACCATATCCCTCTCCAACACACTCTTATCTCCCATCCCCACCCACCCCCTCAGAAAAAAAGGATTTTGACACCTACTAGCACTGGTACTCATACCTCCACTTCATTGTATAATTGAGTGTAAAACTCCACAATTGCTTCTTTTAACTCATCCTCTCCCTCCCATAGAAACCCATTGAAGGGTATCACAGCTTAAAGAGCTTCAACGTTTAACTACAAGAAAACAAGTTATGTAGGGGTAAGGTCTTTGTACACTCTACCCTCCCTCGCCAGACCCCACTTGTGAGATTTTACTAGGTTGTTGTTGTTGTTTGTTTACTTTATTTACAAGGACACAAAATAGTTTCCTAACTAATACAGATTAATCTACTGTTCAGACATATTTTGTTCAATGAATATAGACATTTTAGGCACAATAAATTTGGACATCTATCTTCTTTTTTTTCACCAAGAAATCCATCACTGCCAATCCTTGGGACCGCACCTAGAGACGGATCTAGACTTTTTATAACATGGGTGCACCATTAAAGAAAGAAGAAAAAAGAAAGTATTAAGTGCAAATTGATCCCTACTCCTCTAGGTAAAAAGCTAAACATTCAACCAAATGCAACATTTAGATTCTTTAGAAAATGAGTGCCGGCAAATAATATTAGATAAGTTCTAGCAAATATGTACATAAAATACCTAGTCTGACGAATAGACCATGGGTTCACGTGCCCCTAAGGCGTAAGTTAGGCTATAAATCCACCCCTACCCATAGCCTTCGAAACCCAGGATAATGGGCTCGCCCCTCTACCCTTCTCCACATAAACACGAAGCTCAGTTCAAATGGTGCAAGTTGGACACAGCTCTAGCTTATTGTCCCAAAATAGGCTCTCACAAATCATAGCATTTAAATATCACTGATGCTTTTACATGCCATTTTGGTATAATAGGTGATTCCGAAATCACGACGATCTGTTGTTTGTTACTTCTTTGGGTTAGTTAACAAGCTAGAAAATTAGAGGTGGATTTATTGACCCTCGTCTGGCTGTAGAAAATGAACCTGGTTAATCCAGAGATCCTCCCTCCCACGGCAGTCCTATCCCTCCAATCAATGCATCAATCCCATCTTTAAACCATTCCATTTACCCTCAGTGCCATACTCCATCCTCAAACCTTAGAGTTTATGGCCAAAAACATCCTTAAACTATATTCCAAATCTGCACTACATCCTTAAACTACGACATTCACAAAAAACATCCTCCAAGTATCCAATAATTAACAAGATTCATCTCCCAGATAGGTGCCAGTTAAAAAATTAACAGACCCACCAACATGTGCAACTCCTGCGACTTGCCATTAAAGTTCTCCAAATTAGAGACCCGCATTGTCTTCTCTATTTTCTTGAGAGAACAAACAAAAGCGGGAAGAAACAAAGAAACTGAATCTTTTCTGAACAAGTATCCCGAGTTATCAACATATGTATGTGAGCAATTGAAATAACAAAATTAAAGACACAAAACTCACTCAAACCTTGAATAATAACCTCCACAAAGTAGAAAACAACGAACAAACAGGACTAAGATCACCCCAGTGATTTTACTGTGCTTCTTCAGTGGACTGAGGGATGAACTGTTGTGGGTTTTCGCTAAACCTCGTTCAGTTATTGGCATAGATTCTTATTATTGAGTTGGCTGGGTTTTTTTCCTGAATTTTCTTAGATTTTTCAAAAGTCTAATTTGAGCATTCTAAAAATCGATCTTCGTTTTTGAGGTAAATACAATACCCAACATTTGGGAGTAAAAAGTATTTTTGGCCTCCGAGAAACTTGGCCGAACATGCTCTTAATTTGTCTCTCATCAGTTATGTACATGGTTCACTAACAAAATATAATTTCTATGTAGTGTATTGTTTGAAAGAGGAATAAAAATCTTTTGACGTTCTAGGAAAAATTCATAACTTTTAATCATGGCATCTGCGAAATGGTGACATGCAGGCTACAAATTGCTCAACTATTTGTGGTATAGTGGAGAACTTAGCAAGGATGAGATGAAACTAGAATAAAATAAATGCAGCATTTATTTTATAATATTGGACAAAAATTATTACTCCATATATTAATTCTTTACCTTCCAACGCCATTGTAGTCCTGTGGATGTTTTTGTTCACGGGAAAGCCCATCATATCTTCGTTTCTTAGGGAAGAGAGAAGATAATTGTAAATGTGCAACTCACTTGAGTTGCACGTGATGGGTACCTCTGTTAACTATTCATCAGAGCCCTAACGGAATGATGTTTTTCTCAAGCTTTGATTACTTGGAGGATGTTCTTTGTTCAATGTAATAGTCTAAGGATGTAGTTTAAGTTTAAGGTATAGATAAGGGATGTTTTCTGCCAAAAACTCTCAAACCTTACACAGACGCCCACTAACTTTATAGCCTTTTTTATATAAATTTTAGGCCATCTTCCAATCCCATTAAATAAGACCACCGAAATTAATTAAATGCCACCCAAAAATTCCCTTAATGACCACCCCTCCTATTCCCTTTGTGGTCACACCATCTACAATCTAATACTACTCTAATTCCCTGTCCATGTCAAGCCACATGTTTTGGTCTACATCATTATTTTCATAAGTGTGCCCCATATATATCATTGACAGATATAACCAAAAACATGGCATTGAAACGCTACTAACATATGATAAATAAACATGATAATCTTACATCTCATTCTCCTTCAACTGCAATAGACATTCATCTTTTTGCTCTTCCAGCTTGTTGCTAACTTCCTACATGAGGAGGAAAACGAAGAAGGAAACTGTTAAGATACAATTCAAGTTGACCAACCTTTGAGGCGAAAACATACTTTGGAATTCTAGTTTCAAGATATGTATAGTTTCCAAAGCCACTCTAACCCCACAAAGGCCAATCCATTGAAGTGAGCTAACAACCTTTATCTTTATCTTCCTTATTCTCTTCTTTTTCCTTTTCGTTTTAGGTTGGATGTACAGGTGGAGGGCAAAGAAAAAAAAGTTCGTTTATTCATGGAGGAATAGATAATACAAGACATTGGCGGAATGCATAACAAGAAGGAAGATAAAAATAGAATACAGAAGAGAGTGAGCCTCTCTCAACAAAGATAACCAAAATTCAGATCATTGCACAGATGATGCTAAATGAATTTATTTTACCAGCCTAAATACTTTGACAAAATGGTTTCCTTGATGCACCTGCATAGTCAGGCAGCAAATCCAATTTCACATGGAAAATACCAGCGTTAAAGAGAGGTTCTGCTAGATTACTGTAATGGAGTCACACTTGGGGGCCACGAGCACTCATCAAACTAGTGTGACCACTATGAGAACATGGAAACATGTTGAATACATGCTAGGAAGCACGCACAGCAAATGCTATGTAACGAATTGGACTATGGCACTCGAGGGGGGGGGGGAGCTCACATACATCTGATATGTTTGTTACTTTATTGGATCAGGTGCCACATTTTGATAACAAAGGGACATTTTGTGCCAGATTCAATTTGATGCCTTAGCGTGACGGGAAGAAAACATAGAAGTAAAGATAAAGTTATAAACAATTTTGCCAATTGAGTTTGTTAGATAGTTATGGGTAAATAGTCCTAGTCTCATATGTAGTAGGAGTAAAATATGTCCTAGTCCCACGTGTAGGAGTAGAATATGTATTATATATAGGGCACATCATATCATTGTTAAAAAAGAATTCTCCGATGCATTCTCACATGGTATCAGAGATTCGGTGAGAAAATTATCGTTGTGCGTCATTCCAGCAACATCCGGGAAAAAAGATTTCAACACCGTGCAATTTCCGGCAACTTCGTCTTGTTCCCAGGGTTCATCACTGCTACAATGGTACTGTGCATATACCATGAAACCCTTGTGCGACCAAACCCCACAAATTCCAATCCCATCGGACAGAAAAGTCAGTCACCGTGCGTCTTTCCGGTTGACGACTCAAGATTGATTTGTGTTATCTCCTCATCGGTAAGTATTGTGCGAAAAACCAACACTACCATCTTGTTCGAGAAAGTCAGGCGACCTTTCGGCCAACTTCTGTATCCTGAGAAGTCTAGTGGCCTTATATGTTGAATTATCAGCTTGCAAATATTTTTACCAAGTCCCTCACTGATCCTCGTATTAGTTACATATATAACAAGCTCGTTACATATGATTTGTAAGCACCGGCTTGAGGCGGAGTGTTAGATAGTTATGTGTAAATAGTTCTAGTCCCATATGTAGTATGAATAGAATATGTCCTAGTCCCACATGTAAGAGTAGAATATGTATTATATATAGGGCTCATTGTGTTTAAAAAAATAGATTTTTCTCCCGTACATTCTCACATAATTTAACTGTTTTATTAGGACAAGTGGAAAGGAGATCAGGAAAGGCCTGCTGCTGTGATTACAGATGTGGTTACTAACGGCAATGATAGCCAATGGTGTAGATGTACTGCACCTAATTCATAACCCAGGGGGGTAAGAGAGGGCTGTTTCCCTTTTCTTTTTCTCCCTTCCTCCCTCCTTCTCATTCTGCTTCCAGAGCCCAAAGTGCCAACACCTTTTATTTTCTGCTTCTTCTTCCTCTTAATCCTCCTCTTCTTCTTCACGGTCTGCTTCTACATGAGTGGGTGACACTTTTCCCTTTTCTTTTCTTTTCTTTTCTTTTCTTTTTTTTGTTTATATGGGAGAAATCCCTTGTGGTTTTCTAGCCCAACTCCACTTAGTGCACTGGCTTAAAACTCCGGGGAGTATAGGTGAAATCTTTATTATTCAACTTTTCTCCGTATCAAAAAATATTATTCAACTTTTCTTATATTTTTGCTATATGATCTTTTATGTAATATCAATAAGAATGCGGATTGCTGAAATGTTGTGTTTGATGTTATGTTGCCTTGGGTGGTGTGATGTTGACATTTGATATCTGACATTTTCTTGGATAATTTATTGGTACTGATGGTTTCTGGAATATGTATTTTTAGTTTATAATTATCTTTTGCATTATCTATTCTTGGCTCAGGTAAATGTGTCCAATTCCTAATGTCCACATAGTTTTGGAAAATTCATGTCTGCATGTCCAGAGACGTGTCTAACATAACTACTCTATTTGTATCTATATCTGCATCTATTCCACTTAGAGATACGCTATAAGAGGCAACATATGAAATTCTGCAAGAATTTTTGACTTTATGTCAAAGATCTAGTTGGCTTTTTCAGCCTATCATAATTGTCTTCTTCACAGGTAACAAAAATTAAGATGGTACCTAGTAATTAAGCCTGCTGGAGGCAGATGAAGCACAAGAGAAATGGAGATATGTGACAAGCATAACTATAGAACCTTCATCATACAACAGGAAGACTCTGTAACAGAAGTCCTAACAACAGGCAAACGACAGAAAGTTAGAGAAAATTGCCTATTAAGATGGTAGATAAAAGACAAGGCCTTTTTCAATATTTTACCATGAGTTTTTCTAGTAAAGTCCTTACACATACAAAATTTACTCACATTTTCTTTATTTTCAGAAATTTCTTAAGGGTAATATGATGCACGGGATAAGGCTAAGAGTAAATGACTAGAGTCTACTTGAAAGCAAAGACCACGTCTACAAAAAACTTGCCAAATCTTCAGAAGATAGGCCTTCTCAGAACAGTAAATATTCAGACCTTAATTGCATCTTGAAACCTGTTCGATAAATCCAGCCTCAGATTTTGACCCTCAGTCGATACCCGTTTGCATTCATCCTGCAAATTACAGAAAAAGGGCAACATTAAGCCATAGAAACCTACCTGTAATTAAGGCCAAAACAAAAGATTAACATACACTGGAGACTCATAGAAAGTTATCATTACTTGGTTACCTATATCTAAGCTGAGTGTAAAGAGTCAATTTAGAACCTGCCTGATAAGTAAAATAGGAGACATCACATTGAAACATAGAAACAACCAATAAGCAAACCCATGAAAAGCCAAGAATAAATGGCACAAGTAAACAACTGCAACCCTACTTAATACAGATTTTATCCACCATAATATAAAATTGAGAAGAAGGCCATTCTTATGCAAAAAGGAATTTATACTGACCATTTAAGAACACCAAAATGTAAATGATAACGATCTTGACAACTGGAAATCAAAAAAGCAGTGACCAACTTTGAAAAAAAATTGAAAAAAGAAAATGGACATCTCTGATGTCATCTAATTAAAAAAAAGGGCAGCCCGGTGCACTAAGCTCCTGCTATACGCGGGGTCCGGGGAAGGGCCGGACCACAAGGGTCTATAGTACGCAGCCTTACCCTGCATTTCTGCAAGAGGCTGTTTCCACGGCTCGAACCCATGACCTCCAGGTCACATGACAGCAACTTTACCAGTTACGGCAAGGCTCTCCTTCTGATGTCATCTAATTAAAAGATAATTTTTTAAATGACTGTCGGCTAGAGATGTAAGTGCTCTAAGTGTGCTGTTCAATGAAATTCACGGTCACTATCTGGTTAATGACAAGACAGACCACCATCAACGACACTAACCCTGCAATACTATATTTAGAAACTCAATCTAATTCGGCAAAGCAGTGACATTGGGTTATATACTACTTATTAGTATCCATTGTTACAACTTACAAGTCCGAAAATCTCTTTGGACTTGGAGCTTCCAGAAAGCTAGTCATTAAGGAGCAAAAGATAACAGATTTCAAGAAGATGGAATACTGTTATGTGCCAAAGGAATTTTATATGTTATGTAAGTTATGTAAAAAGCGAGTCTTCCATACTCTTGGCACTTACTAAACTACCAGACCTAAGATCCACCATACATATGGTGTATAGTCACTGAGAAAGAGATTCTTCTTGTCCTAAGTCTGGAAGTGAGATTTTGGTGCATACTACCCGCCTAAGAATAAACAGAACCTACATTAGGTATGCGGCAGATCTTACCATTAAAACTTTGTTTTGACGCTGCAACTCGCGGCACAATGACTCCAGTTTATCCCGAACAGCAACAGCTGAATTAAACGAAAGAAAGAAGTGAGTAGTTTTTATGCCAATTGGTCAGATGGCTTTGCCTCCGACAAGGTACATATACCTTAAAAATACATCCGCTGTAGATCACCAAACAAGTTCTCCCAAATGAATGGACAATTCAAATGTGAAACTTAAAAATAACATAAAATGGATTTCTGTTTAAATTGCAAAATAGGAAAAGCTTTTAACCTAACAGATTATATTTCTGCATAGTAATACTTGCACTTCATAGACTATGTCAAATAATGGTGGGTGGATTTGCATAGCATATATCAAGTAGTTGTATGACATCAAATCCAACAATTTATCATCGCTCGTCAAAAAAATATACTTAATCCATGTTCAGAGGAAATAGGGAAAACAAATTCTGAAAAGAAGGAAGCCCGACTATGAAAAAATAGCAAAGTTAGGAATATAACAAGGCACCTGAATCTCTTTCTGCAAGAACTTGCTGATACTTCAAAGTGAACTCCAGAAACTCTTTTTCAGATTTAAAGGTACGTTTTACGGTCCTCCGTTTGGTTTCAGAGGCTTCCTAATACATGAATATAACCAAAAGAGTGAAGTTACAAAATTTTCAGAAAAGAAGGGAACCTCCATATAACTTGGTATGAGAAACAAAATCCAAAAATTTGATAGCAAGAAAGGAAAAAACCATATAAACACAGTTTTGCTAGTAATGGGGGGAAATGTAAAGGAAAAGCAGAAAAGAAGCACCTAGGGGAAGCTAGCTTGCCAGCCAAATGACTTGTGGGGTGAATCTTAGTAATAGAGGAGGAATTTTGCAGTTCATATTAAGACAATCTCAGGGAGTTGGTGGCATTGAAGCACGTAAACCATAATGATGGTAACTGCTAAGGTGGAGATACTCCTATGACGAAGCTGAACCTTCCCTCTATTTTTGTCATTGTCAGACTAGTATTTTCAACAATAGTGATAGCTTCGGAGTTATACCGGGATTATACTGGGTTTGTTGTTGTTGTTGTTGCTGCTGTAAAACCAACGTGTTTAGATTTGTTAGGACGCAATCTCTTTTTTTTCTTCCAAAAACATGGTTTGTATCATAACGCCGATACATATATATTATATAATTAGTTGAATATAGTACACATATGATCTTTATTTCAATTCATATCTATCCTCTCTCTTTCATGGCCCTTTCTTCCTTTCCTCTCCTTAAAAACTGATTCCCTTCCTAGTTAACTGCAAAACCTACCTTTTTAACATTATTTGTTTTTAGGCTTGGAGGGTATATGATTCATAAGAGTTTAAGCCCAAGAAACAAGGTAAGAGGGCAAACAGCACCCTCACACAAAAAGATTGTCAAAGCAATCTCTTTGAGATTTCAACAAGTAAAACAAAGAGTTTCTTTCTGCCTTTACTGAAGTGATGATAATTTAGAAGCTCCAGCAAAGAAGTAGGACCTTGGTCCAAGAACACCACTCTAGTTGAAACCCTCTGCTTTTTTAGTATCCACCTTTAAAGCAGAGGGTTTCAATTCTTGCTAGAGTTTCTAAATTATCATCACTTCAGTAAAGGCAGAAAGAAACTCTTTGTTTTACTTGGTCATCAAAAACAACAACAACAACATACTCAGTATATTCCTACAAGTGGGTCTGGGGAGTATAATATGTACGCAGACCTTACCCTACCTTGTGCAGGTAGAGAGGCTAGAGAGGCTGTTTCAGAAAGACCCCCGGCTCGGTTAAGCACAGTAATCACCAGTAAAGAAATGCAATATATAAAAATGAAAAAGTTATGGGGCGGAACCATAAGCAATAGTGACATTTAAACAAAACGAACCAGAAGCAATAATAGGTAATAATATGCAAAGAAGGTCATCAAAAAAGAAAAAGAAAAGGTATATCTGATGTAATTTCAGTGAACCTCTCCTTCACGCATCTTCTCAAATAATCATGGTGATTTAAGACTTCCCTCTACAATTGTGATGCAACACTACACTTTGCGGTTCACACCCTTTGAGTTTGACTTCTGTCAACCATCTTTTAATCTCTAAAACCCGAGCATAGCTCCCATTTCCTCGTTGCCCATTTTCCTCTCACTAATTAGTTTCCTTTCTTCCGATTTTTGTAATCTTATTGCAAATTCTTCTCACCTCTTATCAACATATATCCTAGGATGACGATAGAAGACTTTCTCACTCCTTTCACAACCACAATCTTCAGATATCTTCAATCGATTGAAATGGCATTATAAGAGGATATTTGATTTTCCATTTTCCATATCCTATGATTCTTCCATGTTCCTTCAGAGGACCAGCACAAGATTCTACATACTTCCTGTAAGCTCGCCATATCCATCATCATTCTACTCATCAAATTTCTTCTTCTCTTAATCAAGGCATACCATCTTGAAATATTGCTATCCATGTCTCTTAACTCATATCACTTACTTACAGCCTGAAAGAAGGTTTTCCTCTCATCGCCTAACCTAGGACTGAAGTTACTTTGTAAGCAAATCGCGATATCAAAGAGTCAGTTGGAGCACAATATGGCTTAAATGAAAGAAAGAACAAAGGACCTGTGGGGACTGCAGAGTGGATAGAAAGTACTATTGGAAATAGTGTACAATAGGAAAGTAAGTGGCGTAGAATAGATTAAGCTGGCATATGGGAAAGATGATTAACATAGCAGGAACCAATTTAACAAAAAAGGTGAATGAAGATAGGATAGAACTGGCAGCCTGGAACACATCCCAAAATGAAAGAAATATCCATTTTACTTAACTTGGTAGAAAACCAGAGGATTTAATCTGAGAGGTAGAGGGTTTACCATAGCGCTACACAGAACCATGACTAGAGTGGATCAAAAAGAAGGAAATTGATACAGTCAAACACAATAACAACATAAGGAAAATGAAATTGATGTTTACGGACTACTTTTTTGTTTTCAACACTCTCTGTTAATGATATCTCCTTCACAGTTGGAATGTTTTGATTCAACTCTCCTCCAGCTGCAGGAAAAGAAATAACACTTAGGACGGACTGAAAGCTTAAAATAATCTAGCTGCAACATTGCTGTAACAAGAAACATCACGAAGCAAAGAACTGAAAATTATGGTATATGCAAGTCAATATTCATTCAGATAAGCCACCACGACCAGAAAATCGTATCAGACATTTCTCGAAGTAAGGAACATCATCATTTAAGAAGATGGTATCAGTCACTTCTCCTTTCTAATGGATATATCTATTTGAAATATAGTACTCAACACTGAACCTGACACTGATATGAAGGTTGTTTTATTTGATTTCACAAGATAATTACTGGAAGACATAGCATGCTTTGGAAGCTCCAGTATTTTGCTTAATCAGGCAAATGGAACAGTAAAATAGTCTATCAAGTGGTCACATCTTCCACTGTTTTTGAACTGCTCCAAGATTTCTAAATGTTTCCGTTCAATTTTCCAATCTCAGTCACGTTTTTCCCTCATTTCTAGAAATTTCTATCCCCATAACTATTCATTTGACTAAAACGACCCATTCTAAAAGGTCAATGAAATCTACAATGAAGCTAATATCTTTATATTACACTCTGATAAGCAACAATCTAATTTTAACCTCAGAAATAACAGTTCCCAGCCCAATACACTAACACTTATATCTACAACAACAACAACAACAACAAACCTAGTGACGGTGTAATCCCACTAGTAGGGTCTGGGTAGTGTATACACAGCCTTAACCTACTTGGGAAGGTAGAGAGGTTAGAGGTTGTTTCTGATAGACCAACAGTAACACTTGTATCTATGCGACATAAATATCAACAGTTAACAAAAATCCCAATATAAGCTCACAGTAAAAAAAAGAGACATACAGTTGTCCAAGTTGTGACATTTCACTCTAACTTGATCCTGTCCCATATTTGCCTCTGCACTTCTACACTTGCTATCCTCGCTATCTTCATAAGCATTTAACTCGGGATCGACTAACTTTTCTTCCTTATAATCAATCACCTCATGGCTCAATTTTTCCTGCTCGGGTTGTGGTGTTTTTGGAGCCAATGCGTCTGTACTTGAGCTGTCACCGACGAAACCATCGGGCAATGATTCTGCTTCTGGCAGCTGATTTGCAGCAGGGTTTTGAATTGCGTTCTCATTTTCCATCTTCACCTACATATAAACACAAAAAGAGGAACAAATAGAACTCAATCCGAAAGACCTAAAAATAGAGATTTTCGCAAAGGCCCAAAAAAATGTGGACTTTCATGAATAAAAATTGAATCTTTGCTATAAAGAGAATATGCGTAGACACAAAACACAATATATGTGACAGTTCAAGGGAAAATACGCTTAAATATTTAAGTGTAGAGAGTAAAATATGTAAATGTTTTTGAAGTGTGAAAGATGGGAGCAGAAGCATACCAGAATGCCTATTTGTGATTCTGTTTTAGGGATGTTGAAGATAAAGGAAGGGAGCAAGAGAGAGGGTTAAAGCCTGAATATCAAGAGCACACAAAAATGGCTGCTCGTTGCACTTTAACTTTGTCTTTCTGCTTTGATTTGAAGGTGCCCCCGACTGTCCTCCTTACAAGACAAGATGCAGGTTTCGTCTTGCACACGTGACATCATTTTGATGATCATTTTCTTTCTTTTTTTTTTTTGGACTTTTACATGTAAATACCATGAAGCAAACATTATTACCAACCATGTTTAAGGTTTGTGTTTATTATACGGATATGCTCATTAGCCTTGCAAGTGTGCCTATATGAGTGTTGCTCGTCCGTCAGCACCGAGCTCGCTACACGATGTTCTGAATCGATTCCTCGGATTTTAAGATGGTCAACTAACAAGGGACAGATTCGGTTGACTGCAATTGAAGACAAGATGATCAAGCCTGAGTGGTTGAAGGTATGTTTTTTCCATTCTTGTATTATTCTACAATTAAAGTTATAGTATATACAATTCATCTACATTTTTCTTTTCACTTGAATGAACTATAACTTCCATCATGCAGTTCACAAACATGGTTGAATCTCGAGAAGAGCTTAAAGTGCTTAATCTCCTAGAAAAGATTCAATATGAACATGAAGAAGTTGCTCAACCATCAAATGTTCAAACTGATGCTTCTCCAATAGTTGAACCCAAAGAATCTACTTCTCAAAAGTCCATGGAATTTGTCAATAGTAAGATTAGCCAGTTGGAAAAGAGAATTGAGCGGGTTTTGTGCAAAACTACAAATTTTTGACATAATTTACTACAACTTAAATACATTACAATTTTTGTGTAGATTCTTTGTAGTTTAAATGTAGCAAATAGAATAAGCTTACAAACTAATTCTTCATATATATTTTTTTTTTTAGGTTGATATAAAGTTAGATGGTTTTAAGAAAGATGTTGTTGATGAACTCTCAAGCCTTCGAGAGTTCATAGATCAATCTTTGAAGAGTGCTATGAGTGCAATTAACAAGAGGTTTGAGTTGGATGATTCAAAGGTAAGAATTTACGTATCAAAATTAGGACAACTCTATATAAGACATATCACAAAAAAGCTTTCTCAACTATTCCCCAAAATTGAAGTTTGCAGGTAGTTCAACAAAATATAATGACCAAAATCAAGGTGACAAAAATCAGCATTTTCAGTTTAATGTTGGTGATCAACTTTATGCAAGCACTAATAATATAGGTATCTACATTAGTCCTATATACATATCTACAATTCTTAAGAGTTGTTAATCACTTTTTAACTATGTTTTGCAGATCCCGCTTCTACACAATATGTTCAACCACAAGTTGACTTGTATCCTGAATTCCAAAAAGCAGCTGATGCATTTAAAGCAGGTATAGTACCATAACTTCTTTGTACTTACATTTTGAAAAAATTTAAAATAATTTACTCGTAAACTACAAATACCTACATATAACTACAATTTTATTATACTATTGTTCATTCCAGCTCCAAATTCACCAGAATATGTACAAGGAAATGTTGATGAAGAACCAGTAGTTGATAAAATAGATGTTGAACAACAAGCGGGTAATGTAATCTCTAAGTTTCTACAAAAGATCCATATATTGTTCATAACTACATATCTCTACACTTATCTACAAAAGGTCTAATTATCACATGGGTTGTGCCACCAGTGGTTGATCAACCAGCAATCCAGCAAGGATCATATGTTTGAATATAGCAATCCATAGTCCCCAATACATGGTGTAACATTGACTGAAGTTGCCCAGGAAGGCATTCATAAAAAAGATGAGACCGAAGTTGTGCCTGAAGGCATTGAAAACAAAGGTGTGACATTGGATGATTTTGAGCTTCCATATAACTTATCAGAGTTGGTCATTTTTAAGGACCCACTACCAGATGAATTAACCCCCCTTCATCCTTTAAGAACAAGGATGCCGGAAAAACATGCACGATCACCATTCACACCCTTGTATAGTACTGAAGGCAGCACATCTGCTGAGCCCAAATATTTTTACCCGAAGCACCCTTTCACAAGTGTCATAGGCGAAAATGTAGATCCTGATTTGATAGATAGGTTCACAACCTGGTTATACACTCGCACTGACAAAGGAAATAGGAGATATGGTTGCTTTAATGTATATTGTCCATTTACCCTTTTTACACTTCAAAGGTTTAATTCCTTTTGTGTTTTTTTTATTTAATTCACTCTTTTGTTATTGTAAGGCCCCGAAAATTTTTTTCGAGTTATTTAAGATTTCGTCGTGCTAATGTAGGCTACATTGTTTTATCTCGTGTGCAAATAAGGATTCATAATATTATGGATACTAGTTAGATAGTTTAATAAGGGTATAAGTCTTATTATAAGTGATTTGGGGTCTAAGGAGAGGCCTAAGCCTAATCCAAGATGGAAAATTGCATATTAGACGAAATCTGTAAAAGAGTGCGCACAAGACCTCACTTTGAACGATCATATCTCCAGTTATATAATGAGTTGTGTGAGGATCAACCTATCAAATTAAAGCCCTTTGAGTCTAGTTTCCAACGCAACAAACCGTTCGTCATTCGGAGGTGTATACAGAAAGTTATGATCATTTTACTCGTCAGGTGTCGGATGCGCGAAGTCCTGCGCGAAGTGGACTTCGCGCACACTTCGCGCACCTTAGGCAGAATGCTCAGGAAAATGCGCGAAGTCATGCGCGAAGCTTGCACACTTCGCGCACCTGGGCAACACTTCGCGCACCTGGATAGTTTTAATACCCCAAAGACCGGCCTAGAGTGTTCCAAACTCATTTTTGGGGTTATGACTTGCTCTCTCAAGAGGGTTTCATCCCAAACTTTATCCCTATGATCTAAGGTAAGATTTTATAGTTCTTTGAGTAATTTCTACCCCTTAAACACTTATACTAACAAGGATTAATCTTCAAAATCCTTAGATTTTCCTTCTAATTCTTGAATTCTTCAAGAACACCTCAAGTGGAGATTCTTAAAATTCTTACTACAAGAGGTATGTCTATCATCTCCAACTACTCTATGGTGATTATTTATGTAAGATACATACATTAGAACTCATGGGAGGGTGATTGTGAGCCATGGGTTCCTAACCTAGGTTATGTTAGTATTGTAGAGGTTGTGAGATGTGTTATTGAGGTATGATTCTTGGTATGGTAGTGTTATGTATGCATGCTTGTGCAAATAGAGTTGTGGGAAGATTGATGAACATAAATAAGCAAAGATAGGGTTAGGGAATGAAGTAATTCTTGAAAAGGGGATTTGAAATCAAGATGCACAACTAGTATTTGATAAAATGCTCAAATGAGCTAGTTTCATGAATATCTTTCTAATATGTGTTTAATTTTGTTATGTCTCATAGTAGATTGGAATTGCTAGAGTTTTGGAGTGTTGTAGTAACTTAAGGAAAGCTCAATCGAGGTATGTATGGCTAATTTTGATTCTTGTGAAATCGCCCTTATGTGTAAAATTGTTTGGCATGTGTTGATTTGAGAAAATTGTATGTGATTAATTGATGTTGTTGTTGGATATTCAAAGTTGTTGTTGAACTATGAGTGTTGTGGTATGAAATATGAACCGAAAGGTAAATGAGAGTTGAATTGGGTAAAGAATTTGTGAATAATGATTATGATAGCCTATATGGCACCTTGTGGAAAAGAAAACGAAACACTTGAGAATTGGTTTATTGTGGAAAGAGATGAAACACTTGAATTATGGAAAATTGTTGAATATACATGTGTGAATATTCTTGAATGTGGAAACATTGTAACTTGGTTGTGATATTGGCTTGAGAAGTAATTGAGAACATGAAACAATGTGCAAGTTGCTTATTTGAACTTGTTGAAATTGTGTGTAGTACCTTATCTGCTGTTTGAAATTGTTGTGTTTTAACCTGTAAGGCGGGGTCGTGTTGCGCGCCGCAACGTGGTGAAATAAGGTGTGGGTTGGGGTGATAAGGGTGGCCGAGGTAATAAGGGTGGTCGGGGGCAATAAGGATGGAAAGCGATCGAAATCGCTATTGAAAATTGATACATAAATCAATAATGTGAAATTGTGAAAGGAGACAACAGGAGAGTTTGCAACCTGTGGGGCACTGATTGCCCCTTTGTTTGACTACTTGTTCTTTACGTGATTGATTGGTTATTGTTAAATTGGTTGATTGTAGAAAGTGCTTTGTGTGAGAATTATTTGAAATGAGGAAAATGTGGAAACATGGTTGGTTGGCTTAATAAATTGTTGATGTAATTTAATGGCTTGAGTTTACTTGGGACAAAGTTTGTCCATACATACCAGTACAATTCAAGTGTACTGACGTCCCTTTTGCCGGGGACACTACATTCGTGTTATGATTGTAGGTGGATCAGTAGCAGGCACTTCAGCTCATCGGCAGTAGTATCCTTCTCCTTCCACCGCCCGTTTTGGTGAGCCCCTTTCTTCCTCGGGGCCTTGTGTGGTTCATGCCACTCGATTTAGATTTCATTTTGGTTTTGTAAGGTATAGCCGGAGCCTTGTTACCGGCAAGTATTGTATTTCTCTTTTTGTATCCTAGAGGCTCCGTAGACATGTAAATTGTGGGGTTGTGGCCTATGTATATGTATGTCGGGCGTTGTAAATGAAAATTGTGAATCAATCACATGGTTATGTTTATGCATTGTGAAATCAGTCATTATTGGTAAGATATTTGGTTAATGAGTAATAATCGACACAGGGGTAACACGTGGGATATAAAGGCACTCAGGTCCGCTTGACTGGGGCTACTCGGTCAGGCGCCGGTCATGTCCCTTGTTTTGGGGCGTGACAAACTTGGTATCAGAGCCTAAGGTTTGTAAAGTGTCCTAGGATGTCTCGGAGCCGTGTCTAGTAGTGCTCTTCTTATAGGTGTGTTGTCGACCACATCATATAAGTAGGGGGCTACACGGACATTTAGGAATATTACCCTTCTTCAACATTCCAAATCGTGCGATAAAGCTTGACTATAATATTGTTTTATAACACGTGCGTTGAGATTCAAGGTAAGTTTAAATGCTCTTTCGTCTGTTTCATGTAGTGTTGTCATATGTCATGACCAATGGGAAAAGACATGGGTATTATGGAGATTGCACATGTATCTTGTTGAATAAACAGTATGAATATATATATAGTATAAGTACATAGTACTACAAGTATGCTTTATTTGAGGAAAGGATTAAAAGTGATTACCCGCACGAAGGGGCATTGATTTGATAATTGATATGTAAGCTTGAGTAGCACACGTGGTTAGTGCGAGAAGTATATAATTGATCGCAAGGTGTGAAAGAATATTGGTTATATAAGCACGTGATATATGGGAGAAAGACTAAGAGATTAATGGTGAGAGTGTAAGTCTCTCACATGAGTTAAAAAGTTATGAAATGAGACTCAATTGGACCCTAGGTGAGAAAACCCTTGTCTTACGAACATTATAAGGACCCAGAAATGTACGAGGTTGCGTTACACTCATAAAGGATATGCGTGGGGACTTGGAATCCCATACCTACATGGCTGAATAGGAATAGGGAACTTATGAGATCAATACTATGGTGACTTAAATTTTCCTAATAGTCGAGTATATATAAGAGGGATAGATATATGAGGCATATGTTGCTAAAGTTTCTACACCCAAGACTTGTGTGAAGATCCAGGACATTCGCCCCATGTGGGAGAGGGAGGGCCATCGTAAGGCTACTTAAATACAATGAAACAAGAGTGAGACCATGTAGCTATGATATTTGAATATTTTGGTGAAGACAGGTGTGGTCTAGAAAAGAGATAATGGGTAACATGACTCTCTGAAAGAACATGCTAATGATAGACAACTAGCATCCCAAGAGATTAAGGAATGTAAATTCTTCACGCATTGCAATGTGAATGATAGGGTCAACGATTCTAGAAAATAAGAGTATGTTTGTAAAGAGACTTTTACTTGTCATAAGGTCAGGAGAAATGGAACCCAAGGAAGTACCATATGTCAAATGTGAAAGATTGTGAGTACTTGGAATGGGCTAATAATAGATTTGTGATTTAAACAAAGTTTCGGGATACTAAGAAAGTCAGAACGAGTGGGAGAAATAAATGTGTTGCCACAACAACCCAAGATGGTAATTGGGGCTTGATAGAGAGCCTCTAAAGAGTCTTACAAATAGATAAGTGTTGAGTGATGTTCAGACGAACGCTCTTTGCTACATATATCCCAATAAGAGTTAAGGGGTGAGCCGGATGAAATACCTAAGTTAATGGACCACGTAATATATGGAAGAGTGCGTGGCTATTCGCTAACTAGGAAGAATGAGGTGAGAAGAAATGGGGGAAAAACCTCTAAATTGAGATGGTCATGGTAATCTAAAACAATTTTTTGCATCAGAATGGTGGACTCACTTAGGGCACAAGTGTTAATAAAAATTATAAGGGATTAACCGCAATGCAACCGACTTGGGTGACACTGAATATCAACTAAAGGGTCTAGAGATAGTTCGTGTCTACACACAATGGGAAGCGAGATTATCGTTGGTGAAGTTGTGGTACTGTAAAATGATTAAACAAGATATAATGATTTTTCAAGTTCACGGGAGGCAGACAAATGTGTGGGACAATAAAGCTATTAACTATGCACTATCCGCAAAACAGGATGGGAATGAAAGGTTCGGAATAGATTGAAAGAGGATGAACACTCGTGACGGACTAGACATGTTTAGCATGATAAATCTTAAGCCGCAATATCAGGGGAACTTTATTGGTAACTATAACATAGGGAATAAGGCGAGTTATTCATCGGAGATAGAATCAGGTGGACTAAGCCTTACACTTAAAAGTAAAACCAAAAGTTGTTGTTGAAGGATTGAGGAGGATATAAAGTTTCAGAGAATACCCTTCTCGGGCTAGTGACCCTTCCTAAATCATATGCATATAAAGGTTGTTGATATATGTTTTAAGAGGTGTTTGACCGTAAGGAGGGATGGTAGGAATTTTCATTCACGGGGGAAGTAGTGCAGTTTCTTAAATTCTATAATGTACATATGGGGAGAAGAGGTTGGTTAAGAAAAGTTAGAGCACAATGTTACCTTACATTTGATGCAATGTCGTGCAAGATAGTGTTATTCGGGGTACGTGTGCAAGTTAGCCAGTGCTATTCATTTGAGATAGGAGGTCATATGAGAAAACTCCTTCAGTAATGCCTTTTGTTAAGAATTGTGAAAAGTTAGTTGAAATTGTTCACATGGGATCGTAACAATATCAAGGAAATTATAGTAGAACTCAATTCGTGGAAGGTCTTATGTAAGAGGAATATAATAAAGATGTTCCGCTAATGATGTAAAGTGTTAAGGTGATAGTTATGCCTCCAAGGTTGGTTGATGCAACACGGAAAGGTTATAGAGTATACTTTGAAATAACTCAAGAATCACGAGAAGAATTATCCGACACATGATTTGGAACTCGCGACAGTTGTGTCTGCTTTGAAATATGGCGGTATTATCTTTATGGAGTTCATGTAGATGTGTTTTCAGACCACAAGGGCCTCCAATATTTGTTCAAGCAGAAGGAGCTAAATCTGAGACAGCGGCGGTGGTTAGAATTACTCGAGGACTATGATATGGACATATTGTACCATCCAGGGAAGGCAAATGTGGTAGCCGACGCTCTTAGTCGAAAATCCATGGGTAGTTTGGCTCATTTGGGTGTGGATCAGAGACCCCTGGCTCGAGAGGTCTACCAATTAGCCAGCTTGGGGGTTCGTATTTCGGCGTCGGACGAGGGGGATATCTTGGTGCATAATGGAGCAGAATCATCATTGGTCGCGGAAATCAAGGAAAAACAGTTCATGGATCCAGCACTGGTTCGGGTGAAGGAAGCAGTCATGAATGACAAGACCTCAGCATTTGTACTCAGCAGCGAAGATGGTGTATTGCGGTGTCAAGATAGGCTATGTGTTCCGGATGTGGACGAGCTTCGAGAAAGAGTGATGGCAGAGGCTCATACTTCCAGGTATTCTGTGCACCCTGGTTCAACGAAAATGTATCACGATCTCAAGGAGATTTATTGGTGGAGCGGTATGAAAAGGGATGTGGCAGGCTTTGTAGCTAAATGTCCGAACTGTCAACAAGTGAAGGCCGAGCATCAACGGCCCGGTGGATTAACTCAACTTATAGAAATACCAAGGTGGAAATGGGAGATGATCAATATGGATTTCGTGGTGGGGTTACCTCGCACTCAGCGTAAGTTCGATTCAGTATGGGTGATAGTAGATCGACTCACCAAATCAGCTCACTTCCTGCCTGTCAAGTCCACTGATACCGCGGAGCAATATGCAAGATTGTACATCAAAGAGATAGTAAGGCTTCATGGCACTCCACTTTCTATTATCTCGGATCGCGGGGCTCAGTTCACCGCTAACTTTTGGAAGAAGTTTCAGCAAGGTTTGGGAACTCAGGTGAATCTCAGCACAGCTTTCCATCCACAGACCGATGGACAGGCCGAGCGGACCATTCAGACGCTTGAAGATATGTTGCGGGCTTGTGTCTTAGATTTCAAAGGTAATTGGGATGAACACTTACCACTGATAGAATTTGCTTACAATAACAGCTATCATGCTAGCATTCAGATGGCCCCGTTTGAGGCATTGTACGGGAGAAGATGTAGGTCGCCAATCGGGTGGTTTGAGGTAGGTGAAGCGGAATTGCTAGGGCCGGATATGGTGTACGAAACTATGGAAAAGGTCAAGGTTATTCAGGAGAGAATGAAAACAGCACAGAGTCGTCAAAAAATCCTATGCAGATGTTCGCCGAAGGGATTTGGAGTTTCAAGTTGATGATTGGGTATTCTTGAGGGTATCTCCTATGAAGGGAGTCATGCGATTCGGAAAGAAAGGGAAATTGAGTCCTAGGTATGTTGGGCCATATCGGATCGTTCAAAGAATCGGGCAAGTTGCTTATAGGCTGGAGTTGCCTCCTGAAATGTCATCAGTGCACCCCGTGTTCCATGTGTCCATGTTGAAGAAAGTGATTGGAGATCCATCCACCATCATGCCGGTCGAGGCTATTGAGGTTAATGAGGATTTGTCATATGAAGAAGTTCCGGTTGCCATCCTTGATAGGCAAGTTCGTAAGTTGAGAAATAAGGAAGTTGCCTCTGTTAAAGTATTGTGGCGAAGTCAACAAGTTGAGGAGGCCACGTGGGAGGCAGAAAAAGAGATGAAGGAAAAGTACCCCCATTTGTTTGATCAAGCTTAGTAGAAATTAGGGGATCCTTCTACTCCCGGTAACTATTGTCTTGTCCAAGTTGTTTCCCTCTTAGTGTTAGTCAAGTTTCCTTCATTTGGTAATGAGTTGTATGTGTTGTTACCTTGGGTCACTTAAACCTTTCTTGATAAATGAAAGCCTTAGAAAGATTCATGTGTTAAGTAAACAACTAATAGTAAGTGTAGATTGATAATGGTTTGTTTATGTGTACATGGTGTATTGAGACAGTTAAATAAGGTAAGGACTCATTGAATTAGCTAGTTTATGCGCAAATGTAACAATGTGATAGAATATGTGTGATCGTTGAGGTAAGGAAGTGTATACAAGCTGTGGAAAGTGTTGTAATTGTGTATTGTTGTTGGAATGTATTTCGGGGGCTCTCTAACAGGTGGATATGTCCATATTACAAAGAAAACTCTGGCGAAAATTTCGGAAATTTAAGGAGTTAGCCAAATTCGTGGCTATTGATATATTTCATGTTGTGAACAAACTAAAGTTACATAAGGAAGGCTAGTGAATGGACCTCAATCCTCATTCGAGGACGAATGCTCCTAAGGGGGGGAGAATGTAAGGCCCCGAAAATTTTTTTCGAATTATTTAAGATTTCGTCGTGCTAATGTAGGCTACATTGTTTTATCTCGTGTGCAAATAAGGATTCATAATATTATGGATACTAGTTAGATAGTTTAATAAGGGTATAAGTCTTATTATAAGTGATTTGGGGTCTAAGGAGAGGCCTAAGCCTAATCCAATATGGAAAATTGCATATTAGACGAAATCTGTAAAAGAGTGCGCACAAGACCTCACTTTGAACGATCATATCTCCAGTTATATAATGAGTTGTGTGAGGATCAACCTATCAAATTAAAGCCCTTTGAGTCTAGTTTCCAACGCAACAAACCGTTCGTCATTCGGAGGTGTATACAGAAAGTTATGATCATTTTACTCGTCAGGTGTCGGATGCGCGAAGTCCTGCGCGAAGTGGACTTCGCGCACACTTCGCGCACCTTAGGCAGAATGCTCAGGAAAATGCGCGAAGTCATGCGCGAAGCTTGCACACTTCGCGCACCTGGGCAACACTTCGCGCACCTGGATAGTTTTAATACCCCAAAGACCGGCCTAGAGTGTTCCAAACTCATTTTTGGGGTTATGACTTGCTCTCTCAAGAGGGTTTCATCCCAAACTTTATCCCTATGATCTAAGGTAAGATTTTATAGTTCTTTGAGTAATTTCTACCCCTTAAACACTTATACTAACAAGGATTAATCTTCAAAATCCTTAGATTTTCCTTCTAATTCTTGAATTCTTCAAGAACACCTCAAGTGGAGATTCTTAAAATTCTTACTACAAGAGGTATGTCTATCATCTCCAACTACTCTATGGTGATTATTTATGTAAGATACAAACATTAGAACTCATGGGAGGGTGATTGTGAGCCATGGGTTCCTAACCTAGGTTATGTTAGTATTGTAGAGGTTGTGAGATGTGTTATTGAGGTATGATTCTTGGTATGGTAGTGTTATGTATGCATGCTTGTGCAAATAGAGTTGTGGGAAGATTGATGAACATAAATAAGTAAAGATAGGGTTAGGGAATGAAGTAATTCTTGAAAAGGGGATTTGAAATCAAGATGCACAACTAGTATTTGATAAAATGCTCAAATGAGCTAGTTTCATGAATATCTTTCTAATATGTGTTTAATTTTGTTATGTCTCATAGTAGATTGGAATTGCTAGAGTTTTGGAGTGTTGTAGTAACTTAAGGAAAGCTCAATCGAGGTATGTATGGCTAATTTTGATTCTTGTGAAATCGCCCTTATGTGTAAAATTGTTTGGCATGTGTTGATTTGAGAAAATTGTATGTGATTAATTGATGTTGTTGTTGGATATTCAAAGTTGTTGTTGAACTATGAGTGTTGTGGTATGAAATATGAACCGAAAGGTAAATGAGAGTTGAATTGGGTAAAGAATTTGTGAATAATGATTATGATAGCCTATATGGCACCTTGTGGAAAAGAAAACGAAACACTTGAGAATTGGTTTATTGTGGAAAGAGATGAAACACTTGAATTATGGAAAATTGTTGAATATACATGTGTGAATATTCTTGAATGTGGAAACATTGTAACTTGGTTGTGATATTGGCTTGAGAAGTAATTGAGAACATGAAACAACGTGCAAGTTGCTTATTTGAACTTGTTGAAATTGTGTGTAGTACCTTATCTGCTGTTTGAAATTGTTGTGTTTTAACCTGTAAGGCGGGGTCGTGTTGCGCGCCGCAACGTGGTGAAATAAGGTGTGGGTTGGGGTGATAAGGGTGGCCGAGGTAATAAGGGTGGTCAGGGGCAATAAGGATGGAAAGCGATCGAAATCGCCATTGAAAATTGATACATAAATCAATAATGTGAAATTGTGAAAGGAGACAACAGGAGAGTTTGCAACCTGTGGGGCACTGATTGCCCCTTTGTTTGACTACTTGTTCTTTACGTGATTGATTGGTTATTGTTAAATTGGTTGATTGTAGAAAGTGCTTTGTGTGAGAATTATTTGAAATGAGGAAAATGTGGAAACATGGTTGGTTGGCTTAATAAATTGTTGATGTAATTTAATGGCTTGAGTTTACTTGGGACAAAGTTTGTCCATACATACCAGTACAATTCAAGTGTACTGACGTCCCTTTTGCCGGGGCGCTACATTCGTGTCATGATTGTAGGTGGATCAGTAGCAGGCACTTCAGCTCATCGGCAGTAGTATCCTTCTCCTTCCACCGCCCGTTTTGGTGAGCCCCTTTCTTCCTCGGGGCCTTGTGTGGTTCATGCCACTCGATTTAGATTTCATTTTGGTTTTGTAAGGTATAGCCGGAGCCTTGTTACCGGCAAGTATTGTATTTCTCTTTTTGTATCCTAGAGGCTCCGTAGACATGTAAATTGTGGGGTTGTGGCCTATGTATATGTATGTCGGGCGTTGTAAATGAAAATTGTGAACGTGTTACTAAATCAATCACATGGTTATGTTTATGCATTGTGAAATCAGTCATTATTGGTAAGATATTTGGTTAATGAGTAATAATCGACACAGGGGTAACACGTGGGATATAAAGGCACTCAGGTCCGCTTGACTGGGGCTACTCGGTCAGGCGCCGGTCATGTCCCTTGTTTTGGGGCGTGACAGTTATTACAGGAGGAAAGATTTCTATTCAAAGAATGATAACCAAATAAATCCTGAGTTGGATTTTGGTTGTGAAAAGATTGATAAGAAGGACTGGTTCTATGACCTAGCTCACCCCGGACATGTAATCAATAGTACTGTAAGTATATAGTATTTTGTCTTCAATATCTGTTTTGTCTTCAAATGTGTTGTGCACTTGTAGTTTTGAAAGTTTCTATGATGTGTCATTGTAGTTATATTGTAGACATTATATATATGTTATTATATTTAGTCTTCATCTGTAAAATTGGGTTTTTTTGGACCTTATACAATAAGTGTGAAAATGTAGTTAATATGTAGTTTTTTTTTTGTAGTTGTGATGGGTGAATTGTAGATCTCGTACATGTTCACTACTGTTCATGCTAACTACCATTAAATTGCATTTGGTGAGGCACTTGGTGTAACTGTCATATATTTGTAGTTATTGTGTAGTTAAAGTGAAGCAACCTGCTAGATTTTTTCAGAAATTCTAATATGTAGTTAGTATGTAACTGTCTGTAGATATGTGTGGTTATGCTGTAACTTACTATATATTCCACTTTTAATTTGGCAGCACATTGATGTTATTATATACTATCTGAGAAAAAGGAGAAAATATGGCCCTAACATCAAGACGAGGTTTACAACAATCGATTGCTTGTTCAAAACAAAGATTGAAGGAATCTATGGGAAGTTCACTAGTTCTCCACCGGATGTAAGGAATTCTGTTATTAAAGCTGAGGATGATATTGGGGAATATATTCTGGGTTACAGGATTCTTGCAGATATTCCATGGGATGTTGTTGACTATGTGTTCATGCATGTTAATAGTGTTGATAACTTTCATTGGTTGTTACTAGTTTTTGACATAAAGGACTGACAACTTTATGTTTATGATTCATTGGTAAGAGCAAACCGTAATCAAATAGTTCAGACAATGGTTGACAAATTTGCAAGAATTATTCCTCTTTATTTGTCATGCAGTGGTTTTTATGGTAAACGCAAAGACATTGACTTCAAGACTTCAAAGTCATACATAGAAAAAGCAGTTATGGATCCACTCGACATACAATGGCTGGTTGCTGAGATTCCACAACAAAAGGAAGGCTCACTGTAAAAAAACTAATCTCCCTTTCTATATGTTTAATACTCTTTTTTTAATACTTTGTTATATAATGAGAAATTCTAATCTTATGGAGGGATTGCAGTGTATATGTTGCTGCTTTTGCAAAATATGTTAGCCGTGGTGATTTTTTTATCCCAAAGTAAGATCTGACTAATATTGTCCCACATCGTATACGCTATGGAGCTCTATTGTGGGACTACGCCACAAAAAAGCTAGAAGATGGCTCAATTAGTGAGAGTAAGGTTATTGGCAGGCTTGCCAGAAGGAAGGGTGCACCGGCAAAAAATGAGAGGACTAAAGTTCAACGAAAGAAGAAATAAATTATGTTCTTCTTGGTTGGGTCTGTGTAATTTGATAATTGTATTGGAAAATAATGTAGGAATTAAGTCGTTTAGTTTCTGTACAAAAATTATTTTTGATAACAGATGTTATACTCGCGTACTCGAGTTCTCTAATACCTTCAGGTGCCATTTAACATATTTATATAACTGTCAGTTGTTACAAATCATAAAGATGAATTAAATACAGGTCTCCTGAAATTCATGTTCATAAAAATTATCAATTTACCTACAATTGAACTACATTCCAACTACAAACTGTCAATAAATATTGTAGATGACTACATTTACACCACACCCAAACTATATTTTAAACACAATCTGAAAACATTTTAAATATTGCGTTGATCCCTCCTTGCTTCTGACTGTATCGTCATTAGCAGCTGGGTTGGTCCGTTGAGGTCATCCTTATCTGCTCGTACCTCAGCACAGTAAGCAAGATCTCCTCCCATGTGGTGGGAGGATACTTCAGGAGTCGGCTCAGTAGCTTTTCGGTTGCCCTCGAACCATCTCTGCTCAGCCCGTTTTGGAAAGTTGCGACCGCCATGCCTTTCGATACATTTGGTAGGCTCATCCTTACTCTGTCGAATCTAGCCAGGAAGTCCATGAGTCCCTCACCTGCAGTCTGTCTGACGGCGAAGATATTGTTGACCCTGGCCTCTACTTTTTTTTGCTCCTGTGTGGGCAATGATGAACTTATCCGCCATTTCTTCGAATATTGATATCATTCTGGCTGGCAACTGTGAGTACCATGTTTAACGCCCCCCGTTAACATTTCTCTGAACTTTTTCAGCAGTACGGATGGTACTTCCTTTGACAGATCGTTACCCTTCATAGAGGTCACATAGTGGATCAGGTGGTCTTCGGGGTATGTCATCCCATCATATATCCTTAGTAAGGTGGCATCTTGAAGGTTTTTGGGATCGGGTGAGGGGAAACCTCTTTGCTATATGGTTTTTCGACAAATCTTCCTATGTCGCGCTTCGGTAGTAACTTAGGAGCACCGAAAATTTTGTCTACTATTTCCTCATGCTCTTTCATTTGATCTTGAAGTGCCTTGTTTTCATCCTCCATTCCCTTTATTTTTTTAAGGATGGTTGCAAGTGTGTCATCGCTGGTCTGGTTATTGGCGTGGTTGTTGTTTGTATGTAAGTATCGGGTTCACTGGTAGTAGTGATATCTATCGTCGACGGGTTCTTAATGTTGCTTTGGGTAATGTTGCTTTGGGGTGATTTTTCGAGCAAGCTGCCTAGGGTGTTCATCAGCCATTCTTCCAGTAGTTTCTTAACCACCGGGGGTGGTGTTTCTTTGACTACAGACGTGGAAGCTCCCTTTTCGTGCAAGATCGTCAGATCTTCGGGTGAGATTTCTCCCTCCTGTGTTCTACTAGGTGTTGTGCTCAAGATATTTTCTCTACCGACCTCGTTGAGGGGGCCTATGAGGTTGGTTGTGACGCATTCTTGCGTCATTTTCTGTTGTTTTTCGATTTTAGTAGGGTGTGAAGGATGGCGGTTTATTTTTGATATTCTAGATGCAAACTATGATTTCGATTGCCGAAATATCCACAAGCGGTGCCAAATTATTTAACTCCAAAAATAACAAATACTTTGCAAGTGAATATAATCTAAATAAATCAAGGTTAAATCGTAATCGAAGATAATGAGACCTAGAAATGTGAATTATATATCTTATTGCTTTTGATAGATTGAATATTCAAAAGAGGAGAGATAGAGAGAGAGAAAGCTTGTATTAGAAAAGATCTGATCCCTTTTACAACATTAGGATCCTCCTTTATATAACAGGAGAACCCCCTTGAAATAATAAAATAATACAGAGATAGGTCACGTGCTTTCAAGGAGACGACGAGACCTAATGGTACGCTTTTATCCCGACATTCTTAGGTCGTACCCTCGTTTCAACTATTGCTTAGTCATGGGTTGTTGCTACCGTAGTGGGCAGAATTTGACCCCATACACGTACCGGAACGTTACCGAACCAAACAAGAAATATCGAACCATACCACTCTACTTTAATACAGTATTAGTATGCACAATTAATAAATCGAATACCAAATTAATATCGAACCGAAGTTCTTAAATACCGTAGCGAAGTACCGATGCCCAACATGTGGGCGCACTTATGAAATAATTTGTTAAATTCTTTGTTTTCTCATTTTTTATATTTTTTTATATTTTTTTATATTTTGTATACACATATATATTTGTCACCCATTAAAATATTTGTAAGCTCATCTAAAAAAAAGTTTATGTAGTTTTATAATTAAATTTTACTTAAAATAAAAGAATATTAAATGATATAATTACAATGGTACGATCAAGGAAATTATAGTATAGTTAGTTTATGTTAAGCAAATAAATTACTATAACTGTTACTAGAGGTGTTCATGGTTCATTTTAGATTGATTTTTCCCTAAAAAGAAACTAAATAAATTAAGTCGGTTTATCAAATATTAGAACCAAACCAAACCAATTAAGTCGATTTTTTTCCGATTCGGTTTATGTCAATTTTTTAGTTTTTCCGGTTATTTATGGGTTTTATCTTAAATATAAGACATACAATACTAAACACACATTTTAGCGATCACATTTTCAACGTAACACTATCAAATCAAGTGCCCTTTGAGAAATCTATTATTTATCAAAATATAGTGATGATAATTGAATCAAATAGCGATGAATAATTTAAGGACTCAATTAAAAATATATTATTTTTAACATGAAATATATTCTTACACTTAACAAAATAAAACTACCAATTAAACTAGAATGTAAAGGTAATGGACTGTACTAAAAGTGCAAACGAGTAATATTTACTATAAAAATTTTAAAACTTTGTATAAAAGTATACATATATATATGTATAATAATAAATTTAAAATAGCTACTCTTATATTGGGTTTGATTCGTTTTTTAATTAAAACCAAAACCAAACTAAATTTAATTATTTTTAAATTTCAAGACCAAAACCAAACTAAGCCAAACCAAACCAAAAAATTTAAAATTCTTTGATTGGTTTGATTTGATTTTCGATTCGGTTGGAATTTTCGAATTTTTACTAACACACCTAACTACTACACTAATTACTAACTATAATATATAATTAAACAACCGAATAATTACACGTGATTTCCAAACGGACCAAGGACAAATCACAAATGCTATAGATATATTTGGATCTTTTCCTTTATTTTATTTTTTGTGAGAACTCTAGAAAAGAAAAAATAAAAAAGAAAAAAGAATAAAAGAAAGACTCGAGGAGAACTGGGTGAAGCCAGACGGTAAACTGGAGATTTGGTATCCTCAAAATAATAGTATCATATATCCATTTCAGACAGCGATCAGAAAAGAACCGTCAGAATCCCAATTCGGCAAAAGCTCTGCGGTATGCAAGCCTGAATCTATTCAATTCAGTGTTTTTTTGGGCCTCTTATTTCCGGAAATATATATGAATTCATAATCTAATGAAAATGCGATTAATATTTATGTTTTTAATTCAATTCCATCCAATCAATCGAAAGTTCACTCCATTTGACCTCTTCATTATTTTCTGAAAAATTCACCTTCAGGTTATAATATATCTCATCTGATTTTAAATAAGTTGGTAATTTTATTAGTTGTTACGTGAATTACCGCGTAGTAATTTGAATATTTGATTGATGCTTGATTGTTTTTGCCTTTGTAATTGAAAGGGCTTCTTTTTTTCGTTTTTGAATAGTAAGGACTTAGATATTTTGCTTTCTTTTAGTTAGTTCAGTTAATCTTAATCTCTCTCTTTATGATGTTAATTGGTTTTATTCTTTGTTTTAGCCATTTTGTTCGTGGTTTTTGTGCCTTTTCTTTTAATGGATTTTGAGGTCTTATTGTGGTACTGGTATCTTATCTGAATTTCAGAATTTAGTACTTTTCCATCCTTTTTGCTTGAATTAGCTCGGAAAAGTTTGACGGTTTGGTCTGAAACTAGCCGATTGATTCCCTGCATTTTTTCCCACTAAGTAATGAAGAGAGGTTCCCTTTTTAACTCTGGATAACAAGGACTTTAAAACATTTTGCTCCACGATTTAGCAAGTTCAATTTTTGGATATTTTTTTATAATGGTAACATAGTTCAATCTTTGAAACCATTGCACATCAGAAATAATGTTGAACACTTAGTGTATATACATATACCGGGTCCAGTTTCAACTGTTGACTATATGCTATATTCATCATTGTTTTGCCGAGGGTCTATCCGAAACAGTCTCTCTGCCATTCCAGGGTAGGGATAGGGCTGCATACATCCTACCCTTCCCAGTCTCCACCAGTGGCATTATGGGTTGTTGTTGTTGCATCACTGTTTTGAGCTCCTTTTTTGTTGGTTCAATTCAGATCTGCCAATTTATGAAATTAATTAGTGTCTAATAGTGTCCTATGATTCAAGAGAGAGATGTATGTTGGGGGGGGGGGGTTCACCTTTTTGGATCTCTTTCTTTAATTTTGTAGGTTGAGTTTTTAGTTTTCTTCCTATCTTTGGTAAAAGTATGTTAAATGCATTTCAGGTTGTTACCAGATTGTTGAAAAAGAAGTCTAGTCCAGATGGATAATTTACCAGATGAACTACTCTTGGATATTTTGGGAAGGATTAAGAGAACCATGGATAGGAGTTCTGTATCCCTAACTTGCAAACGCTTCCACAAATTGGCTAATGGGCTGAGGACATCTATCCGCGTGGGGTGTGGTTTACATCCTGCCTCTGATGCGTTAACTGCTCTATGCAACAGATTCTGTAACTTGGAGAAAGTGGAAATTATCTACTCTGGTTGGATGTCCAAGTTAGGGAAGCAGTTGGATGATCACGGCCTTCTCATTCTTTCAAGTCATTGCCCTTCGCTCAAGGACCTCATGTTGAGTTATTGTACTTTCATTACGGATGTTGGTCTGAGTTACTTGGCTTCATGCTCGAAACTTGCTTCCTTGAAGTTGAACTTTGCCCCCAGAATTACTGGTTGTGGCATCCTGTCTCTCGTTGTGGGCTGCAAAGGCCTCACTGTGCTTCACCTGATTCGGTGTCTTAATGTCAGTAGTATGGAGTGGCTAGAATATCTTGGAAACCATGAAATTCTTGAAGATCTTTGCATAAAAAATTGTAGGGTGATTGGAGAAGGTGATTTGATTAAGCTAGGGTCTACTTGGAGAAAATTGAAGAGACTGCAATTTGAGGTTGATGCCAACTACAGATACATGAAGCTTTATGACCGTTTGGCAGTTGATCGGTGGCAAAAGCAATGGATCCCATGTGAGAACATGCTTGAACTTAGCTTAGTGAACTGCGTTATCAGCCCTGGGAGAGGGCTTGCATGTGTTATAGGCAAGTGCAAGAATTTGGAAAAGATTCACTTAGATATGTGTGTTGGGGTGAGGGACTGTGACATAGTATGTTTGGCCCAGAAATCAAGCAACCTTCGATCAATCTCTCTCCGGGTTCCATCAGACTTCTCCCTTCCTCTTCTACAAAACAATCCGTTGCGGTTAACAGATGAAAGTCTAAAGGCAGTGGCTCAGAACTGCTCTCTGCTTGATACAGTTAGGTTGTCTTTCTCTGACGGGGAGTTCCCCTCATTTTCGTCCTTTACATTAAATGGAATACTAATGTTAATACAAATGTGTCCAATAAGAGAACTTGCTCTTGACCATGTGTATTCTTTTAATGATGTTGGAATGCAAGCTCTTTGTTCGGCACAATATCTCCAAATCTTGGAACTTGTGAGGTGCCAAGAGATCACAGATGAGGGCCTGCAGCTTGCTGGCCAAATTCCTCAATTGTGTATATTACGGCTGAGGAAGTGTTTGGGAGTGACTGATGATGGGTTAAAGCCTCTTGTCGGATCTTACAAGTTAGAGTTGTTGGTTGTGGAGGATTGTCCACAGATATCAGAAAGGGGTGTGCAAGGAGCTGCAAAGTCAGTCTCCTTCAAACAAGATTTGTCATGGATGTACTAAGTTTTCCCATTTGTAAATATTTTTCCAGATGTTGTACAGGTTAGGTTATTGTGTCTGTTCGACCTTTTGTACAGTCACTCGTTTCATTTTGTTCCATAACTATTCTGTAATCTGCATCATGAAGTTCGATTTGTCCACATGTTGCATAATAAACGTTAACCTGAGGTTCTCTTGTGAAGCAGCTTGTCACTACTTTCTACTATTATTTGTGTATCTTGTTGCATATTGAGGATGCCCTACTTGTGCTCATCCTATAACATGTTTGGTATGACATTGATAATGGAAAGAGTTTCCAGAATGAGCATTAATGATGAAAGTTGCTTTCAGATGATTATCAACCTGTTTTTAGATTTTTCTTTTGATCAGTATCAACCTATTTTTGGATTAGTTGATTGCTAATTGATTCACTACATGACTGGAAAAGAAAGGAAAGAAAATATCAGATCAACAATTCATTGATTCAATCCCATCTTTTATATATACATGGTAAGAACAATGGATATATGGATGAAATATTTACATGATTTAACTAATTTCCCCTATTTAGTGTCCTCTTTACCCAGCGTTTATTGCTTAGATTTCAACTCCATCTAAAGGTACTTGTTTCCCGTTCATTTGGATGTGCTTTTTCGGTCAAAATGGTTTTTTATTTAACTAAATGAAGTTATGCCTACAAAACTTGAGATTCCCCTTGCTAAAGCTGATTCTAAACACTGGACACTCCTGGATTATTCTAGGGAAATTGCTGTAGTACAGAGGAATAAAAAAAATCCCCAACCCCCAGCCCCAACTTGTAAAACTGTCTTCTGGCTTTCAGGATGCTCTCCACTCGTCAGTCTTTGTGTTCATCTTTCATTTGTATTCGGTTGTACCTGGAGTGCTGCTATGCAATCTAGGATAACAAACAGTTTTGTGCTGGTAAGGTAAGGGTATTCTTTGGCTGCCCGACATATATATGTTGAAGCAAGGAGAATTTCTTTTCTACTTTGTGTGTGAATGGGGGTCCTTAAGCTTGATTGGCTGATACTAAACTTGCAGATTTTGTGCACTCTGGTCTCAATGTTGGATCTTGCAAATTTTGTAGTGGTCTAAACCTTGTAATCGTTCTATTTTCTAGAATTGCTTAATTTCTCTTACAGTGTTATCAGTCATGTAAATGCTTTGTGTTGGGGAGTCTGCTTTGATGATTCCTCGATGCACTTCTGGATATAATAATGACGGGAAGGGGGATTGTAAAGCTTCTTTCGCCGCTATCATAACACTACAAAAACAAAAAAAATAGCAACTGTGGTTCGGGTGCATCTTTACTGCAAGAGTATATCTTGCTTGAAGATTTATGGTGTCTGTTTTTTTAGCATAAATGGTTAAATGAATTGGCTCATTTATAGTACAGTCAAACCTCTCTATAACAGCTTCGTTTGTTCCGGATGTTTTTGGTTGTTATAGCGAAGTTTGGAATTTACCATAGCAGCATTTATCTCAGGACAAGTCATAGGCTCTAGGGCTGAACGGCATAGGCGGAAAGCAGTTGCAAGTAAAAGAATATGACTCCTACTGAAAACTCAACTCCCGTAAATGGTCAAGCTGGTTGATGGAATTAGAGGTGGACACTGCAGTGAGATTATTGATTGGAGCAAAGGTCCTCTGCAGATTGCTGGTACCTCTTCAACAACCAGTGTGTTTATCTGATGCTTGGTATGTTTGATGTTGTAATGATTTGTTTCATGAGGTCGAATTCCATCTGTATGTTCTTTCTATCAATATACAACATTCGGCAATTGAAAATAACGGACGGGATGAGCATAGTTTCTTGTTTAGGAACAGTTGATATATTCATGAAATTTGAGGGAGACTGTTTTCTGTAGCAGAATACGCCAAAAGAGATTTTTTATTCAAGCTTTGATCTGAATGTGTACGTTTCTGTGTTTTGACAATAAATTGTTTTTCCTGTGATACGCGTTGCTGTTAATTGACAGATCAGATGATTGTCACCTTCATGATGATATTGATACTGAGTAGATATAGCTCTTTTCAAGAATATATAGCCTATATATGGAGTAGGTGGAGCCTATAAAAATGGAAAAGAATAAAGTTCGAGTGGGAAATGTTGAAACCGTGTAAACAGAAACGTAAAGTGATACGTTTTCCTTCATCCTGTTCATTGTTCAAAATTGGCAATTTTAACTTTGTCAAACTTTTGGTTTAATATTTCTCCATTGTTAGGACGAAGTCTTGATTGACCTTGGTCTTTAATGGAGCTTCGACTTGAGGGTAATTCTATAGTTAAAAGTTGAGAGGTAAAGTTGAAATTTTTTTCACGATAAAATTGGATAGGTGAAGTCACTTATTTCACGCTGGAGTTTCGTTAGTGCAAGAGTAAAACGAAATGATTTATTAACTGAATATGAAAGGACGAAAAGTGTAATTACACATAAAATTAAGTAATTTTAAATAGTAGATGGACAAATTTGAACCTTTTTTTCTTTAAAAAATGTGACAAATGAAAAGAAAAACTAAAGTTACCTCTGGTTAAATGTTCTGTTCAAATAAGCAACTAGACCATGTGGCATTGATTGAAAATTTGATAGTTTCATTCACTTTATTTAGTTGAGTGGGTAGAAATTACACGTGGCAATAGAGTGAAAACCAAACACTCAAGACTATATATACTTTGGATTTTGTTATCTTCAAGTTCTATTCGTCTCTTTTCCCACTTTGGTTAAGAGCTCTCTGTTTTCAAAACTCAGTAAACAGTAAATTCTTCTGCAGTTTGGGGTATAGGAGTATTTCTTTTCTACTTCACTTGAATTGTCTCATGCATGCATGCTTTTTATGGCCAAACATTGTGGATACAAACATTGTTTCTCATGTTTATGTTGCATGCAATATATATATATATATGTGTGTGCGCGCGCGCGCTCTTTCTTTTGGTCCTGTCAATTGTTTCTAATTCCTCTGCTTCTTCCTTTTTTCTCTTTAAACCTCACAGAAAGATGCAAATAGGAAAGGGTTCAAGGGGAGATGGCACTTGGTTAACCAACACCCCAGTAAGGCTAAAGGCTGACTCCCACAGTAAGCATATTTATTACTTCTACTATACTTGAAGTATTATCCTCATAGCGTCTTTTATATGAATTTTTGGTACTGTTCCTTCTTGTCTATATTTTCATTAATGTGGTGCTTATACTTTCCTGACCCGAGTTTCTATTGGAAACAACCTCTCTATCCTCACAAAGTAGGGTAGTGCGTACACACTACCCTCCTCAGACCCCACATTGTTGGATAATACTGGGTATGTTGTTCTTGTTGTATCCGAGGGTGTACCAGCAACAATCTCTCTACCTCACACAAGCAAAGGTAGGAGTAAGGTCTACGGACACTCTACCTCCCCAGTCCCCAGACCTCATTGAGTATGTTGTTGTTGTTGTTGTTACTAGCTACAAGTACTTAGTTATGGAGTTATATTATTCAATTCAAAAATTAGACATCATCAACATAGTATACATGCAATAACACTATTACTGTTCAAATTTATGAAGTTAAAAATCATATGCATCGAATAAATTTCTGTTTTGTTGCAATATCCTTTCCCGGAAAATTCTTTACCATAAAATGATGAGTATTGAGCACAAAATGAGCGGTAAATTGATGAATTCAGCAATGCTGAAGTGACTGGATTATCTAAGGCCTAAAAATAACGTATATCATTCATACTCTTGATTGGTTGTAGAGTTGTAGTCTCTAAATTCATGCATTTGGGGTTATTGTTGTATTACTGGGATTTCATCTATATGCTAAGGGGTCTTTTTTCCACAGATAATTATTGGCTTCGACCACGTAAAAGAAAGGAGATATTTAGCTCGGGAGCAGGTGATTAATCTAATAAAGGTTCTGTAGTCCTGGGATCAACAACAACAACAACAACAACCCAGTATAATCCCACAAGTGGGGTCTGGGGAGGGTAATATGTACGCAGGCCTTACCCCTACCCGGGGGGCAGAGAGGCTGTTTCCAGGAGACCCTCGGCTCAAGACATCAACAAAAAACAATGCATTAGTACTATCAATAGACTCATACTGAAAATAACATAAAATAACAACATAACACAAAATAATAAAGTAGCAGCAGTATAAGAAATATAAGAAATACGAAATAGGAAATAGATGAAAGGTATACTAATATCCAATAAATAACTCCATGTACTGATCAATAACCTCCTACTATTACCTCCTAACTAGCTAATATCACTCTAGTGCGCTGTGGAATTATCCACAACTTCCCCCTAACCTACAACTTTAATGTTCGACTTCCACAATCCCCTATCAAGGGCCATGTCCTCAGTAATCCTAAGACGCACTAAGTCCTGCCTTATCACCTCTCCCCAATACTTCTTAGGTCTTCCTCTACCTCTTCTCATGCCTACCACAGCCAGTCGCTGGGATCACTCAGCTGAAAGCATTTTTTTTTGACAGATAAATATTCTCTTCGTCCAAGGAAAATAAAGCAAAGGTTTAGTGTGGGAGCAGGTAATGAATTCAATTGCACATTGTTAGGTGAATAGTGGGACAAGTTTTGCACTATGGGGATAAATCAACTCGATCTATATGATTGCTACCTTTTTATTAAAACCATATTTTGCTTTGATTAAAGAGAGGAAAGATTCAGACAAGCAAAAGTTTAAGTTAAACAACAACAACAACGATAACTATCCAGTATAGTCCCACAGAGTGGGGTCTGGGGAGGGTAGTACGTACGCATGCCTTACCCCTACCCGAAAGGGCAGAGAGGCTGTTTCCAGCCGATCCTCGGCTCAGGAAAAGGAAAAGAAAAAACCAAAAGCAACAGGGCATTAGTAACTCCAGCAGAAATCACCTAAATAATTATGTAAACATAAACCATAAATAGCATGACATACAAAAGGACAAGATACACAAAAACAACAACCGAAACAAAGGGCATAAGTAACTCAGCAGAAATCACATAGGTAATTTTGAAATCATACATCATAACTAAAATGGCATGCAATGCAAATACACAAATTTACTATGTAGAGCCCTACCAAACCCCAGTCCTGCCTCGGGGAAGAAGTGCGTGAAATTCTAGAAGCCCTTATCCTACAACCCTGATACTAGACCTCCAGCCTTTCCTGTCAAGGTCCATGTCCTCGGAAATCCGCAATATAACCATGTCCTGCCTAATCACCTCTCCCCAATACCTCTTGGGCCTCCCTCTTCCTCGACTCGCGCCAACCACCAACAGCCGCTCACAACTCCTCACCGGGGCATCAGGGCTTCTCCTCCTCACATGCCCGAACCACCTGAGCCTCGCTTCCCTCAGCTTCTCATCCACTGGGGCCACCCCCACCTTCTCCCGAATGACTTCATTCTTAACCTTATCCAATCTGGTGAGCCCGCACATCCACCTGAGCATCCTCATCTCCGCGACCTTCATTCTCTGAACATGAGAGTTCTTCACCGGCCAGCACCCCGCCCCATACAATATGGCTGGTCTAACCATAGTTCTATAAAACTTCCCCTTGAGTTTCTGTGGCACCTTTCTGTCACACAAGACTCCCGATGCAAGCCTCCATTTCGACCACCTTGCCCCTATATGGTGAGTGACATCTCTGTCGATCTCTTCGTCCCCTGAATCGCCGATCCAAGGTATCTGAAATTGTCCCCCTTGGCGATGACCTGAGAACCAAGCTTCACGTCCCTAACTACTTCTTCGCTCGATTCGGTGCTAAACTTGCACTCCAGGCATTCTGTCTTAGACCTGCTTAGTTTGAAACCCTTCGATTCGAGAGTCTATCTCCAAATCTCCAACCTCTCGTTAACACTGGCCCTCGTCTCGTCTATCAAGAATATGTCATCAGCAAATTGCATACACCATGGCACATACCCTTGGATATGACGAGTTAGAGCATCTATCACCAAAGCAAATAAGAGAGGGCTAAGCGCACATCTCTCCGTCAATCACCGATCCATCACCAAAGCAAAAGTTTAAGTTAAACAATGCCTCCATATTTTTTAAAATTTGCAAAAAGTTTTATACTTTTTTACATTCTTGTTACAAAGGGTGAATGCTAGTGGACTATGCATATGTGAGGTCTGCTTTATGGCAGAATATAGGGATGAGGAAAAATTTGATTGAATTCAAGAAATGTTACATAGTTATAGTTGTGGTTATTACTTAGGGGTAGACTGTCTACATCGCACCCCTTGGGGTTTGGCCCTTGCCCCTCCCCCCCACCCCACCCTGCGTAAATGCGGAATGCTTTGTCGCAGTACTACACTTAAATCTCTTTTAACTTCAACATCCAATTTTACATTTTGGGACAAAATACTTTAGGTCATGCATGCAGTATTTTATCTTCTGTCATGCACATTGGATTCGTGGGAAGCATGAGAAGTCGTTTGTTAGTATAGAACACACAAAAGATGTATTCCTGGTTTTGTGATTTCTCAATAACCATGTCCCATTCATATCTACTTAATAAACCAAGTCAACTATTTTTGTGCTTGATAATTATCTCAAGATTGAGCTTGTTCCATGTGATATCTATAACTGTTTCTATTGGAGATTTAGAATTGATGCCACTTTCCAGAATATTACCAAATTATGTTTTAGCAGACGATGAAGGGAAAAACGATGAAGAAAAAGATGAATACGAAGGCTTGAAATTTAACAAGACACTGGGGAAAAGAGCCGAAACTAAGAATTACAGGCCAAAAGTAGTGATTGAAGATAATCTTGTTAAGAACTTTAGCCCCGAGACACCAAAATGTGCTACAGAAAGAGTAAGAGAAGAGTTATTGGGAGATGAAGAATCTTTGGAAAGATCCTGTAAGCGAGCTTTGGGTTTTGATTCTAGGAATATTGAGAAGGATGATCTAGTTGCTGAAGCTGTTAATATCCCTGTTTATGCGATCCAAACTGCTTATAGTTTCCCATGCTGTCAAACGTTTTCGGGGGATCCAAGCTCCTCAAAGAAGCTTGGTCCATCGTCAGTTCCTTCCAAGATTCTCCAGGCAAAACTTTTCCCTTATTTATTCTGCCAATCCTGCAAATGTTATTTCACTATAATCTCTTCCGTTTCTGATCCCAAGAGTGCTACGATTATCCGTTGCAGGTTTACCATAGAAGATATGAGAAGAATCAGAGACACAATAAATGCATAAAAGTTCAGCCATTCTTTCAGGGGCATAACAAGCCTTTCCAGGCAAAAGCTTGCCCTCTATTTGTTCAACTGTTATTACTACAAATGTTGTTTCACTGTTGTCCCCATTGTTTCTAACCCCAGGTATGCTACTTCTATTCATTGCAGGTGTACCACAGAAGATTTAAGAAGAAGAATCAGAGACATAACAAGTGCATAAAAGTTCGCCCATTCTTTCAAGAAAGGCAGAACAAGAAGCGGAAAGCATCAATATGTACTATGAAGGGTAATGAAGATGGTGGTTTGCCGTGGTTATACTACTTCCTTGGATTCATAAGTGTGGCATGCCATTTAACAAGAAATGGTATATTCCTTTTGATGTAAATTTTATAGGTATAGAGGACAGCCAAACCAGCCTTGCAATTCTCAAGAAACCAAAGCTTCAAGTACCTCGCAGTGAAAGTGGAGCGATAGTGAAACATAGTAAGAGTTCTCAAATACGTCACAAGCAGCAAGATGCACTTGTCCCAATCAATGAAACAGCTAGTGACACAGACAAAATGATCTTAAGAGCAAAAGTAGTCCTTGATGAGGAGACAATACGAGAGTGGAAATTGCTGATGGAAAAACTGGAAGATGAAGGCTGTGAATCAGCCAAATCTGATAAGTGTGATAAAACGTGGGAAACAGAGAGGCAATTGTTCCGCGGACGGGTGGCATCATTTGTTTCTCGCATGCATCTTATCCAAGGTATCATATTATGCTTCTATTTTATGATTCTATGGTTCTTTTCTTATTTATCATGGTATCAAGATGTGATAATCCAATTCCTATATGCAACTCTGAAAGATAAAATTTTGTCCAGCATAAATGAAGCCATAGCCTTAATTTATCTCCAGAAATTTCAAGTCTAGAATTCAGAATCATCGTCGGTAAAGTGGAGCCGCAGCATTGCCCGCAGATAACTAACATTATTGAAAAATCACTTTAGCAGGTCAAATTCAAGCAGAAAAACTGCTGCTAACTGTTTTTAAAGCGCAACTTGATGAAATGCTTGTCTCAAAACATCGCCAAAGCTAAACACTATCACCTAAGATGAAAACACTATACTCATTAATGGCTCCACCTTTTGAAGTATCAAAATGCGAGTTTATGCATCACATGATATGAATACAAATTCAGATGTTTCAGGGCAGCAGCGGAACCAGAATTTTCACTAATGGGATTCAGAATACACTGTTGACTAACGTAGCTAATTCTTAGGGATTATAGCTGATTCTTAGGGATTATAGTTGATTCTTAGGGATTATATTCTCGTATTTATTATTTATTTCTTTCCTAGTTTAGTCTACTTAGGGTGTATTTAATAACATGTAATCTTCACTATTCAATACGAGAAATACAAGATACATTAAACCTAATTCGTCCTCTCTCTTTCTCTCTTCTCTTCTGTTCTGTCACCGCCGCTGCACAACAGCAGCCGGCAGCACCTTTCCGCCTCTTTTCTATTTCTGGCCTACTGTTATTAGGCTAAATTCACATGGTATCAGAGCCTATTAACTCTCACCTCCCACACCACTGAACTACCCACCCTCCGCCGCACCTACCGTAAAAATTTCGCCGCCTTCCGCCGTCCCACGCGCCGCCACGCGCCGCCCCACTCTCCACCGGATTTCTTCACGCGCCGGCGCGTGAGCCACCTTCCGGCCACCTTCTGCTCCGGCCGCTTCTTGACAGTTTCACCTCCTCTCCGCTCCGGTTCCAGTGGTGTCTTCGGATTAATTTTCCGACAACTTTTATTCCGGATCGTCTTTCGTCCGTCTCGATACGATGGCTGAATTATCAGGTGATGTCAAGCCTTTTTCTAATTTTCCAGCAATTACTACTGTTAAATTGCAAGGTAGTCTCAATTATGTTTCTTGGGCTGCCTCGGTTGAATTATGGTTTATGGGCCAAGGGCATTTGGACCATTTGGAGTCCGATGGTTCTAAAGTTGATGAAAAGAAGAAACATGAATGGGGGAGAATTGATGCACAACTTTGTAGTCATTTGTGGCATTCACTTGACCCCAAACTGCTTCCGATGTTCCGGTCTTGTAAGACATGCTTTAAAGTTTGGGCCAAGGCCAAATCTTTATACACTAATGATATTCAGCGTATTTACAAAGTTGTTTCAAATATGGTTCATTTGCAGCAAAACCAACAGGATATGGCGAGCTATCTGGGTCAAGTCGAGACCTTAAGAGATGAATTCAATGCTCTTATGCCACCCTCAGAGAACGTTTCTGATCAGGAACTTCAACGGGATAAGTTCTTTATGGTTCTTTCTTTGATAGGGTTACGAGCAGATCTTACCTCTGTCAGGGATCAAATTCTCACCAGTCCCACTGTTCCTACTCTTGAAGAGGTATCTGGTCGACTTCTCCGACTTTCGACAAATCCAGATCCTGTTGTCGAGACAGAATCCTCTGTTCTAGCAGCCCAGAGAACAAGTTATCGAGAAGATTCCAGAAAAGGCAAAGGTTCTCGACCCTATTGCAATCATTGCAAGAAACATGGTCACGTTCGTGACACTTGTTGGATCTTACATGGTCGCCCTCCTCGCAATAATCAGTCTACTGCCCATATAGCTCAGGCCCGAGGAGATGGTTTGCTTCCTCTCCCTACCAAGGAAGACAACAAATCTGTTACTCTATCTGGATCTGATTATGATGATTATGTTCAATATCAAGCCTC
The DNA here is from genome assembly GCA_032618575.1 of Nicotiana noctiflora. Lineage (NCBI taxonomy): Eukaryota > Viridiplantae > Streptophyta > Magnoliopsida > Solanales > Solanaceae > Nicotiana > Nicotiana noctiflora. The sequence continues at coordinate 168,066 of JASVEL010005578.1, forward strand.
AAAGCAACAATCTTCCATCATGGTTTCTGCTGCCTCACCTGGCTCTTCCTTTGCTTGCCTCACTCAGTCCTCCGCCAATAAGTCTTGGATACTCGACTCTGGTGCATCTGATCATATATCTGGTAACAAAAATCTTTTTACTACCCTTAATTCTCCTCTTACTTTCTCTACCGTAACCTTAGCTAATGGATCTCAAACAGTTGTAAAGGGTATAGGTAAATCAAATCCTCTTCCTTCCATGCCTTTATCATCTGTCTTATATGCCCCAGACTGTCCTTATAATTTGATTTCCATTACTAAACTGTCCAAAGAACTTAACTGTAAAGTCGTTTTTGATTCCAATTCCGTAGTTGTGCAGGATCGGAGTTCGGGGAAGATGATTGGCGAAGGGTGTGAGTCACATGGATTATACTACCTCTCAACCGCACCATCAACCTTTGCTTCTGCTACCTCCATTGATCTTCTCCATAGTCGCCTCGGCCACCCTAGCCTTTCCAAGCTTCAGAAGATGGTCCCCGGTCTTGCAAAACTTTCCTCTTTAGATTGTGAGTCGTGTCAGTTTGGGAAACACACTCGTTCTTCTTTCCCAAAACGAATAAATTCTAGAACTTCTTCTTTGTTTAGTCTTGTTCATTCAGACATTTGGGGTCCTTATCATATTAGTACAACTTTGGGATTTCAGTATTTTGTTACTTTTGTTGATGATTATTCCCGTTGCACTTGGTTATTTTTAATGAAACAACGTTCTGAGTTATTTGATATTTTTAAAAAGTTTTATGCTGAGACTCTTAACCAGTTTGGTGTTTCTATAAAAATCCTTCGCAGTGACAATGCCCCAGAATACAAAACTTCTAAACCTATACAGGATTTCATGAGTTCCCAAGGTATTATTCATCAAACCTCTTGTTCCCATACCCCACAACAAAATGGAGTGGCCGAACGCAAAAACCGTCATCTTATTGAAACCGCTCGCACCATGCTTATTCATCAGAAAGTACCTATTCGTTTTTGGGGGATGCTGTTTTAACTGCCTGTTACCTTATTAACCGTATGCCTTCTTCTGTTTTGCAGAACCAAAGTCCTTACTCTCTTGTTTACCCGGTCAGCCATCTTATCCTCTTTCAATACGTGTCTTCGGGTGTACTTGTTTTGTCCACAACCTCACTCCAGGTAAACCCAAACTTCAGTCCAAGGCCATTAAATGTGTCTTCTTAGGTTATTCGCGTCATCAGAAAGGGTACAAATGTTATGATCCCACTACCCAAAAATACTACATCTCTGCCGATGTCACCTTTTTCGAGTCTTCCCCTTATTTCTCGTCTACACCTTTTGATCCCAAAGATGTCGATATAGCCCTTCCTATTCCGATCTTTCCTACACCTGCTCCACCACCCCTTAAGGTTTACACTAGGCGACACCCTACAAATCCCTCTAATAATCATTCTGCAGGTACAGAACCAGTCCATGTTCCAAGTGCCACGCCAACTTCTCCACCATGTGACACACTTCCTCCACAATCATCTTCTCCAACGCCGGTCATGCCTCCTGATGACCCCATTGCCCTTCGTAGAGGTACTCGTACTTCCCGCAATCCTCATCCTATTTATAATTTCTTGAGTTATCACCGATTGTCCCGTGCCTATTATGCCTTTACCTCTACTTTATCCAATGTGTCCATTCCTAAGCATGTGAGTGCAGCAAAGGCAGATACAGGTTGGCATCAGGCTATGTTGGAAGAATTGGATGCTCTTCATGCTAATCATACTTGGGATCTTGTTCCTCTCCCACATGGCAAAAGTGTGGTTGGTTGTCGGTGGGTATACACAGTCAAAGTCGGTTCTGATGGTAAAATAGAACGACTTAAAGCCAGACTGGTTGCACAGGGTTTCTCACAAATTCCTGGTCTTGATTATGGCGAGACTTTTTCTCCGGTTGCCAAAATTGCCTCAGTACGTTTACTGATCTCTCTTGCTGCAATGAATTCTTGGCCGATTCTTCAACTGGATATTAAAAATGCTTTCCTTCACGGAGACTTATCTGAAGAGGTCTATATGGAGCAACCGCCAGGCTTTGTTGCTCAGGGGGAGTCTGGATTAGTGTGCAGACTTCGAAAGTCTCTCTATGGTTTGAAACAATCTCCAAGGGCTTGGTTTGGCCGTTTTAGTGTTGTTATTCAAGAGTTTGGGATGAAACGCAGTGAGGCAGATCATTCCGTCTTTTATCGACATACAAGTCATGGGAAATGCATCTACTTAGTGGTATATGTAGATGACATAGCTATCACAGGGGATGATCAAGAAGGCATTTCCCAACTCAAACAACATCTCTTCGGTCATTTTCAAACTAAAGACTTGGGAAGATTGAAGTATTTTCTGGGTATTGAGGTTGCACAGTCAAAGGCCGCGATTACTATCTCCCAGAGAAAGTATGCTCTGGATATTCTTGAAGACACTGGTATGCTTGATTGTAAGCCTGTGGATACTCCTATGGATCCTAATGTCAAGCTTGTTCCGAATCAGGGGGAGCTCTTAAAAGATCCTAGTCAATATCGAAGATTGGTTGGGAAGCTCAATTATCTTACTATCACACGACCCGACATCTCTTTCGCGGTGAGTGTGGTTAGTCAATTTCTTCAAGCACCATGTGATAGTCATTGGGAAGCAGTGATTCGTATTCTTCGATACATCAAAGGTGCTCCTGGACAAGGATTATTGTATGAAGACAAAGGTAACACGGAGATTGTTGGTTACTCAGATGCAGATTGGGCAGGATCTCCCTCAGGCGATCTACTTCCGGATATTGTGTTCTACTTGGAGGGAACCTCATATCATGGAAAAGTAAGAAGCAAGATGTCGTAGCAAGGTCAAGTGCAGAAGCAGAATATCGCGCTATGGCTTTGGTTACCTGTGAGCTTATTTGGTTGAGACAACTATTGCAGGAGTTGAAATACAAAAATGTTAGTCCTATGAAGTTGATTTGTGATAATCAAGCAGCCCTGCACATTGCTTCGAATCCAGTGTTTCACGAGAGAACAAAACATATAGAGATCGATTGCCACTTTGTGAGACAAAAGATCGAGTCAGGATGCATCACTACAAGCTTTGTCAACTCCAACGATCAGCTAGCTGATTTCTTAACTAAAGCTCTTCGAAAACCTCGAATCGAATATATATGTAACAAGCTAGGAGCTTATGATTTATACGCTCCAGCTTGAGGGGGAGTGTTGACTAACGTAGCTAATTCTTAGGGATTATAGCTGATTCTTAGGGATTATATTCTCGTATTTATTATTTATTTCTTTCCTAGTTTAGTCTACTTAGGGTGTATATAATAACATGTAATCTTCACTATTCAATACGAGAAATACAAGATACATTAAACCTAATTCGTCCTCTCTCTTTCTCTCTTCTCTTCTGTTCTGTCGGCAGCACCTTTCCGCCTCTTTTCTATTTCTGGCCTACTGTTATTAGGCTAAATTCACATACACTATTTATACGTAACAATTAACTTTGACCGTATATCTGCAGTGTAGTTTCTCAGTTAAGGGGGTGTGGATGAACCTCCTTATGCCCCCTAGCTCAGCCCATGTTACAGGGTGATTTCTCTTGGTGTGAGTCAAACTTTGGCTTTGATTATAATCTTTTCTGACTTCTAGTGTTAGCCTATAAAGAAAACATGATAAGAACATGGGAAATGGAAACTTTTAGATGTTAAAACTGCTATTCATAACTGGAGTATTTTATATTATCGTAAAGAAGGTTTTCCACTTCTGTCTCATGATCATATAAGAGAATGTGTAGTCGGTGTCGGAATTAGGTACAGGAAGACATAACTGGGTGCAGCTTATATATTTTACAGGTGATAGACAATTCTCACAGTGGAAAGGTTCAATTGTAGATTCTGTGGCTGGGGTATTTCTGGCTCAAAATGTGGCTGACAACTTGTCAAGGCAAACTAATTTTGTCATTCACAATGAACTTTCCAAAATGAATTCTTATTGTGTCCATTTTCCCAAAAAATAAAAGAGTGAGAATATCTGAATAGTAATCTATCTAATTGTCTATGCTGATGCATTTGCAGCTCTACTTTCATGTCCCTTGCTGCTGAATATCCTTTTAATTCAACCTCCGCTGAAAATGTTACAACAAAAGCAGAAAGTGATCTGATGTCAAAAAAAGCTACTGAAAATATTTTATCATGTCAATCCCACAATGCAAAAGCAAAGATCAAGCTGGAGAAATCATCAAAAGGAAGTGCTAATACTTTGAGACAGTGGCTAAACCGGATAAAAATATTGAATCGGTGTAAGAGGAAAAAGGAGGAGATAGGAGATCAACAAGCTGAGCCAGTTTTAAGAAGGAAAAATGAAGACTTGAAAAGTGTAGCCATTAAATGGGATAACATACTGAAGTCATCTACCTTTGTTAATCCCAAAGAGAGAAGTGATAACACGTTCGATGCGATAGATTGGCATGCAGTTCATGCAGCAACAGTGGATGAGATATCGAGAGCTATCATGCTGAGGGGAATGGACAAAAAACTTGCACTAAGAATTAAGGTAAAACAATGTTGTAGACAGGTATGCACTTCTTTTAAGGCATGAAAACTAAAATGCTCACTTCATACAGAATTTTATCAACCGCCTGATGCTGGAACAAGGGAAAGTGGACCTAGAATGACTACGTGAAGTTCAATCAGAAAAGGCAAAGTAATTTCTGCACCTCCTTTTATATGAAATCGACAAAGCCTAGATAGTTGGTGAGATAGGCAATGCCAGGGGCGGAGCCACAAGCCTCCATACGGGTTCGGCAGTACCACTAGCTTTGGTTCAGAGTCAGTATTTTTGGTTAAAAAAATCATTTAATATGTATAAATAATTTATCTAGAATCGCTGCCATTTTTTGAAATCCAGAACCCATAAACTTAAAATCCTATCTCGGCCTCTGGGCAATGCAGAAGTTAACTGAGCTTTGAAAGTGTACTTCAAGAAGTTGATGATAGAACTCTGTCTGTTACAGAGAATACTTGCTGAGCATTTATGGTTTGGGAGTGAAAAGTGTAGAATGCATAAGATTGCTCGCTCTCCAACACCAAGCCTTCCCGGTAAGTTTATATTATAAACGTGTGCAAACACCTGTTAATGTGGGTCTGAAAGCTTTCTATCATTAACTGCATTTATTATTTGATTAGGTTGATACGAATGTAGGACGAGTACTCGTGCGGCTGGGTTGGGTACCTATTCAACCACTTCCAAGAGGACAAGAGATGCATTTTTTAAAAATGTAAGAATTTGGAATTAGCAATTGGAGCTGTCAAATTTTCATACTGTAAGTTTTTCTCCTTGTTCCTGATATGTCATGAAGAGATGCATTTTTTAAAAATGTAAGAATTTGGAATTAGCAATTGGAGCTGTCAAATTTTCATACTGTAAGTTTTTCTCCTTGTTCCTGATATGTCATGTTTTAGGTACCCGAATGTGAAAGATGTTCACAAGTATCTCTGGCCAAGGTTATGCACACTTGATTATTTAACACTGTAAGGATCGACTTGTGAAAAGCTCATCTTTAGACTTACAAATATATAATGATTGATTTATTCCAGCAGAAATATTAGTGAAAATCATTCCGTATTCCTTTGTGATTGCTTGTAGGTATGAATTTCATCATCAGATGATTACCTTCGGGAAGGTTAACTGTCATTAATCTTAAATTGTGGGTTTCTATTTTCTTTAATGAATAGGACTTTGGGACTGTAATTTGGTTCCTTACAGGTATTCTGTATGAAATCAAGCCCAAATTGTAATGCATGTCCGATGAAAGCAGAGTGTAAACACTTTGCAAGTGCTTTTACAAGGTTTGCTCTTTCCGCATTGCCTTGATTATTAACCATACATTATATATCCCTTTTCATTGATGCATTTATATATTTTTCAGACAAACTTAACATTTTTCAAAACATCGATTGCAGTGCAAGAGTTTGCCTGCCGGGAGCTGGGGTAAGGAGCTTTGCAAATACAGATACTGCTTTAGCACCTGTAGAAAGTGTGGCCGCCGGTACTTCTGTTTTCAATCAAACAGAAATCGTTCCCTTATTGGGGGAAGAAGCCTCAAGTTCAGAACATTTGATTGGAGATCACCGAAATGAGCTTATTACCTATCCAGCACTTCAATGGATTGGAGAAACAGAAATTGAAGATCAATACGCCGATGACATACCTAGAATAACATTTGATGGCAAGGCATACATGGAAATTTGATACGTTACATAGATGAGATTGATCTCTCGATAAGGGACACAGATATGTCTATGGCTTTGGTCATTGCCACTCAAGAAGCAGCATCTATCCCTTTGCCTAAATGGAAGAATGTAAGCCGGTTAAGGACGGAGCACCAAGTGTAAGTATGTAATAAGTTTCCATTTATTTTCCTCACTTGATTGACCTTACTTGGGAAAGCAATGTGACACTGTAAGCAGAATCTGTAATAAAGAGGATGTGGTTTCCCAGAATTCTACGCAATGCTGAAGTGTTTAACTAAGATGCTCATTAACTTCTTTTTTTCTGTCTGCTGCAGCTATGAACTTCCAGATTCACATCCACTTTTAGAAGGGGTAAGTTAAGTTACCGACATAAAAGAATGATTGTAAGCATGCCTTGTAATTTGGTTAAGTTTTGACTAAATTCAGCATGTAGATGCAGCTAGAGAAGCGAGAACCTGAAGACCCGTGCCCGTATCTACTAGCAATAAGGATACCAGGTCTTGAATGAACTAAGTTTCCAGAAAATTATGCAGAAAAAGCACCATGACCTCACACTTATAATTCAAGAACCCTAATGTTAATAGCATGTGATCTACTTGGTACAGGAAATGCCGCTTCCGCAGAACGTCCAAAAGAGAAGTGTGAATCCTGTAATTCCGCTGAAACTCTAAACAAAGTAGAGAAGTGTGGATCCTGTAATTCTGATGAAACTCAAAACAAGGTCGCTGTGTTAAAAAACGAACCAGGAGACAATATCGAGACAGTCCATGGTTGGGAAAATTTAACCTTCTAAATTCTTTTCAGACTTTTGGCATTTATTTATCCATTAAAAACTAACTCATGAGACCATCTTCAGATTCCGTGTCGAACAGCAAACAGAGGGAGATTTCCGCTCAACGGAACATACTTCCAAGTAAATGAGGTGAACTTTGCCCTCTATCCTTGTTAATCTCATGATAATATAGAGTCATGTTGTGGTAAATAATATACTCATTCATGCAACCATTACCATACATGTCACATTTAAGTTGATTTCATCGTGAAATAAAAAAGTGATTGGCACAGGTTTTTGCAGATGAAGAATCCACTAAACAGCCAATTGATGTTCCTAGGACATGGATATGGAATTTGCGGAGAAGGACCCTATATTGTGGCACCTCCACCAGAGCAATATTTAGAGGTAGAGACACAAGAGCTGTTAAATAGTAAAAAATGCAATCCATAAATTGGAAACTTGTCTTACAAAATGTCTTATGTGAAATCAGGGATGTCAACAGAACAAGTACAAAATTGCTTTTGGAGAGGTATGAAGTGATTTTTTCATAAATAAACAATGTCTTTTTCATTATTCAACATTCTTACACGAACAAGGTCAGAACTAATAGTACCTAAGTATCTAAAAAATCGAAAATGTAGATCCGCTGATCTAGGATTTCCGAGGACATGACCCTTGATAGGAAAGTCTTGAGGTCTAGTATCAGGGTTGTAGTATAAGGGCTTCTAGATTTTTCATACTCCTTTCCCGGGGTGAGTGAGGCATGGTAGGGCCGCCCATAGATGATTAGTTTGTGTTCTCTTTTGGTAGTCATTTCTGGTAGTTACTTATTTTGATATCATTGCATGCCTGTTTATTTATGGTACATATGCATCTTATGTTTAGATAATTTTTATGAGATGTATCCTAGAGTAACTAATGCGGTTTTTGTTTTTGTTTTTATTTTTGTTTTTGTTTGCCTTTTTTTTCCCATGCGCCGAGGGTCGATTGGAAACAACCTCTCTGCCCTCTCGGGTAGAGGTAAGACCTGTCTACATGTTACCCTCTCCAGACCTCACCTTGTTTAATTAATCATTTCGAGCTTCCGAGGCCTTGAAAACCTCATTCTATGTTGCCTCGATTTACGTGCACGATCCGAGCATGTAGCCGGAAAGATTTTGTGATAGAAAATATGAATTCTATGAGAAATTTGGATAAAAATGATATTAATATTGATATGGTTGACTTCGGTCAACATTTTTAGTAAACGGATCCGGACCCGAGATTGGATGGTCCCGAAAGGTCCGTAGGAAAATATGAGACTTGGACATGCGTCCGGAGTCGAATTCTGAGGCCTAGAGCCCACGTTATGAAGTTTTCTGTGAAATTGTTTTTGATGTAATTGTTAAAGGAAAATGAATTAATTGACCTTGGTAACGAGCTCGTATTTTGGTTCCGACTCCCGGTACAAGTCTTAAATATTATATAAGTGCTTTCGCAAAGTTTGGTGACATTCGGATGTCGTTTGATATGTTTTGGACCTTGAGTTCCAAGTTTGAAAGTTTTGAAAACCAAAAGTATGAAAATCATGAACTTGAGGCTTGATTTGATGAAAACGATGTGATATTGGCGATGTGATCGCACGAACAAGTTCGTAATGTGTTTTTGATGTTGTGTACATGTTTGGTTTGGAGCCCGGGGGCTCGGGTAAAGATTTGATAGGCCGTTGGATTAAATTCTGAAATTTTGCACTGCTGGTTTTTCACCCAGCTGTTGTCTTCGCAATTGCGAAGCATTTCTCGCAATTGCGAAGGTGGCAGATCAAGGCAGGGTTCGCAAATGCGAACCCTTGGTCGCAAATGCGAAGGGTGCCCAGGACCGTTTGGGTTCGCAAATGCGAACCAAACCTCGCAAATGCGAGGCCTTCAGTGAAAAGGCATTCTTCGCAAATGCGAAGTCCCCTCATGCCCAGCCTTGTTCGCAAATGCGAACATCCCAATATCTTGCATGTGTTCGCAAATGCGAACTTCCCAATATTCTGCCTGTGTTCGCAAATGCGAACAAAAGTTCGCAAATGCGAACTTCCCAGCCTTAGCTTATTTTTCAAACTCCAGAAATTGGTCGGGGTTCGCAATTGCGAACCTATGTTCGCAAATGCGAACACAGAGACCTGTAAATCACGATTTCCAGCTTCATTCTTCACATTTCACAACCCAAAAACACCCATTTGCGATTCTTCACGGACTCCCTCTTCTTCAAAACAATTGTAAGTCACTTTTTACTTAATTCTTTCAATTCCTAACATCATTAAACATATTTTTCAATAGAAATCAAAGGTTTTCATGGTTGAATTTCTTGTTTTTGGTAGAATATAGAGTTTTTCATAAATTGGGAAATTGGACCTCGAATTGAGGTCCGATTTTGAAACGAATCATATACTTGAACTCGTGGGGGATGGGTAACCGGATTTTGGTCCGAACCCCGAGTTCCGACCATGTGGGCCTGGGGTCGAAATTCACTATTCCGGGCAGAATGTTGTAAAAGTTGTAATTGGCCTTATGAATTAGTTTGTTGAGTAGTATTGATGATATTAAATCAATTGTGTATAAATACGATTGGATTGGAGCCAAATTTGAAAGGAAAAGGCATTGCCACGGATTGAATTGTTCATAAACATTCGAGGTAAGTGTTTGTTCTATCCTAGCTTGAGGGAATAGGATTATGTGCTATGTGCTAATGTGATCGAGTGCGGTGTATGAGCTGTGGTGATGAGCATCCATATTCTGGCGTCTAGCATGACCGTGAGTCGTCGTTAATACTTGTTGTGGGACATATTTGAATATAAATTGTTGAACCCTTGCCGGGTTGTAGAAGTGTTATTGTTCTCCCTTGTCGAGACTTGTTGTGAAGATGATTGTTAATTGCCCTTGTTGGGACGGTTTATGATTTACTGTTTCATTCTTTGCCCTTAACCTGTGATTGTTATTTGGGTGAGGAAGAGTGATAATGCACGAAGGGTGATGCCGTGCCTTGATTTATTATTTATGCACGAAGGTTAATGCCGTGCCTTGATTTATTATTTATGCACGAAGGTTAATGCCGTGCCTTGTTATTGATTATGCACGAAGGTTAATGCCGTGCCATGTTTTATTGATTATGCACGAAGGATCATGCCGTGCCTTGTTATTGAACCATGTACGAAGGATCATGCCGTACTATGGATGTGAGGATGAGAGTAAAAGCACGAAGGGTGATGCGCCGTGCACTTTATTTGCTTATTTGGTGAGGATGAGAGTAAAAGCACGAAGGGTGATGCCGTGCAACTACTTGCTATTCATTGACTTGATATTACTTGTGTTTTCATTATACTTTGTTTTCCTTGTGAACTTATTAACTGTTGTTAATTGTTGAGTTCTTTTGAGATATTCCTTATTGTGTTATTACTTGGTTAATTCTTGTTATTTGTGGTATACATATATATGGAACTGCACAGGTTTATGTGGGTGTATGGTCCTAGGCTTGTCACTACTTCGCCGGGATAGGCCAGGCACTTACCAGCACATGGGGTCGGTTGTGCTGATACTACACTTCTGTGCGTTTTTGCACAGGTCCAGGTTACGATCAGGAGCAGCAGCAGTAAATCTTTTGCGTGGGAGTTGATCATATTTGAGACCGAGGTAGCTTGCAGACGTCCGCAGGCCCGACGTCTCTCTCTTTACTTATGTTACTAGTTGTAGTCTCTTTGTTCCGAGACAAACAGATTATGTTATATTTCTTTCAGACTTTTATGTGTAGTATTCAGTAGTAGTTCGTGAGTTGGTGACTCCACGTCTTGGGTAGAGGATTTCAGTATGGTTTTACCTTGAAACTGCTTAATACTATTTCGATAAAGTCTTCCGCACTTATTTAATTAAAGTTATGGTTTGTTGATAAATTAATTATGAAATTTTATTAAAAATAGGATAGTATGAATACAGTGGCTTGCCTAGCTACCACGAGTAGGCGCCATCACGATCCCGATGTTGGGGGAAAAAAATCCGGGTCGTGACAAGTTGGTATGAGAGCTCTATGTTACATGGGTCTCACCACTCACGAACAAGTTTAGTAGAGTTTGAGAGGTAGGTACGGAGACGTCTGTACTTGTCCTCCAGAGTCTATTGAGTTAGGAAATAATCTCTCATTTGTTCTTTCTTGTTGTGCAACTTGTTCCTCAATTACTGATTGAACTTCTATTCTGTCCTTTCGCAAATAGTAAGGACACGCGCTTCTTCGTCCGCTGACCAGCAGCCCGAGCCCCAGGCAGCTCCCGTGAGGGGCAGGGGCCAAGGCCGTATTAGAGGCCGTGGTAGGGGTAGAGATCAGCCCCAGGCAGCTACTCTAGGGGTGGAGCCTCATATTGAGATTGACGAGGAGGTTCCGGTTCCAGCAGCTCCAGTGGGCCCGGCTCAGGTCCCAGGAGAGGCTTTATTTACCCCGGATCTCCGGGAAGCTTTGGTCAGGATAGCGGGATTTATGGACAGCGTTGCCAGAGCAGGCTTATTATCAGTTGCACCAGCCGCTTCTCAGGCTGGAGGAGGGGCCCAGACTCCTATTGCTCGTACTCCGGAGCCAGTAGCTCCTCAGCCTCATGCACCAGTGGTTCAGCCAGCTGTGGCCACTCAGTCAGGTACTACGGCTCATGCCGGAGATGGAGCGGCCATGACTTCTGATTCTTTATGGAGACTTGATCGGTTCTCCAAGCTGTTCACCACTACATTCAGCGGTGCCACATCAGAGGATCATCAGGATTTCTTATTCAGTTGCCATGAGATTCTCAAGACTATGGGGATCGTGGAGTCTAATGGGGTTGACTTCTGTACATTCAGGCTTTCAGGATCCGCCAAGACTTGGTGGAGGGATTATTGCTTGACTCGACCAGCAGGGTCCCCAGCTTTATCATGGGATCAGTTTGCAGAGCTATTTCTGGAGAAGTTTCTCCCTGCTACTCAGCGGGATGCACTTCGGAGGCAGTTTGAGCGCCTCCATCAGGGCACTATGACGGTCACTCAGTATGAGACGAGATTTGTTGATTTGGCTCGTCATGCAGTGGTGATACTCCCCACAGAGCGGGAGAGGGTCCGCATGGCAGGTTTATAGATGGGCTTAATCAGCCAATTAGACTCCAGATGGCTATGGGCGTGGGGAGTGACATATCATTTCAGGAGGCAGCTAATGCAGCACGTAGAGTTGAGATGACTCTTGCTCGGGGAGGTGGTTATTCTTCAGACAAGAGGCCTCGTCATTCAGGCAGGTTTAGTGGTTCTTCTTCTGGTGGCAGGGAATCTTTTGACAGAGGCCAGTCTTCCAGGCCTTTCCATTCCGCCCTTCAGGCTTCACAGGGTGGACCAGGTGATCGTGGGTTTCGTGGGCATTATTCAGATCAGCCTCCTATTAATGCTCAGCCTCTTCAGAGTGTTCGTGGAGGCCATTCAGGTCGTCAGGGCCAGCAGCCCTATCAGTCTAAGAGTTGTTACGGTTGTGGTGACCCAGGTCATTTTATCAGGAACTGCCTTCGAGCAACGGGCAACTCTCAGCAGCGGGGTCCTCGTCCTATGATTCAGGCCCCAGCTGACCCTCAGCCTGCCCAGCCAGTCAGAGGCGGGGGTAGAGATTATAGAGGTGGAGGTCGAGACCGTAGAGGTGGAGACCGTCCAGCCAGAGGTAGAGGTCAGCCAGTTGATGGTCGTCCTAGAGACGCAGCTCAGAGGGGAGGTGCAGATCCCCGATTCTATGCTTTGCCAGCCAGGCCAGAGGCAGAGGCATCAGATGCCGTGATTACAGGTACCATTCTTGTGTGTGGCAGAGGTGCTTCAGTATTATTTGACCCTGGATCTACATATTCATATGTGTCTTCCTACTTTGCGCCGTATTTGGCCGTGCCCAGCTATGCTCTGGATATTCCAGTTTATGTGTCTACACCGGTAGGTGACTCCATTGTAGTTGACCGAGTGCATCGTTCGTGTGTAGTTATATTTGGGGGTCTTGAGACCCGTGTTGATCTGTTGCTTTTGGACATGGTGGATTTTGATGTCATATTGGGGATGGACTGGTTGTCCCCATACCATGCTATTCTAGACTGTCATGCTAAGACTGTGACCTTGGCCTTGCCAGAATCACCCCGACTAGAGTGGAAAGGTACCTCAAGCCACTCCATTCGCACTGTTATTTCCTATGTTAAGGCTCGACGCATGGTCGAGAAGGGGTGTCTAGCTTATCTGGCTTATGTTCGTGATTCCAGCGCAGAAGTTCCTTCTATTGAATCGGTCCCTATTGTACGGAACTTTCCTGAGGTTTTCCCTTCAGACCTGCCGGGCATGCCACCCGACGAGGATATTGATTTCTGTATTGATTTGGCACCGGGCACTCAGCCCATCTCTATTCCACCCTATCGTATGGCCCCGCCGGAATTAAAAGAATTGAAAGATCAGTTGCAAGACCTTCTTGAGAAGGGCTTTATCAGGCCCAGTGTTTCCCCCCAGGGAGCACCTGTATTACTTGTAAAGAAGAAAGATGGCTCGATGCAGATGTGTATTGATTACCGGTAATTGAACAAAGTGACAATAAAGAATAAGTATCCACTGCCGAGGATTGATGATTTGTTTGACCAGCTCCAGGGAGCGAGGGTATTCTCAAAGATAGACTTGAGGTCGGGCTACCATCAGCTGAAGATCAGGGCGGCTGACATTCCTAAGACAACCTTTCGCACTAGATATGGGCATTATGAGTTCCTGGTCATGTCCTTCGGGTTGACCAATGCCCCAACAGCATTCATGGAGTTGATGAATCGGGTATTCAGGCCTTACTTAGATCCGTTCGTGATAGTCTTTATAGATGACATCCTGGTATACTCCCGCAGCCAGGAAGAGCACGAGCAGCACCTCAGAGTGGTTCTTCAGACTCTGAAAGATAACCAGCTATATGCCAAATTTTCTAAATGTGAGTTCTGCCTGAGTTCGGTAGCATTTCTGGGTCACATTGTATCGGTGGAAGGTATTCAAGTAGACCCAAAGAAGATTGAGGCAGTCCAGAATTGGCCTCGACCAGCTTCAGTGACTGAGATCCGGAGTTTCTTGGGATTAGCAGGTTACTACCGTCGATTTGTAGAGGGGTTTTCTTCTATTGCAGCCCCGATGACCAGGTTGACGCAAAAGGGTGTCCAGTTCCAGTGGTCAGAGGAGTGTGAGGCGAGCTTTCAGAAGCTCAAGACAGCCTTGACCACCGCGCCAGTGTTGATACTACCTACGGGTGCAGGGCCTTATGCAGTTTATTGTGACACATCTCGTACATGACTTGGAGCGGTATTGATGCAGGATGGTAAGGTTATCGCTTATGCTTCGAGGCAGTTAAAAATACATGAGAAGAATTATCCGGTTCATGATCTTGAGTTAGCAGCAGTGGTTCATGCCTTAAAGATCTGGAGGCATTATCTATATGGTGTGACATGTGAGGTGTACACTGATCACAAAAGCCTACAGTACTTGTTCAAGCAAAAAGAGCTAAATCTACGACAGCGGAGATGGTTAGAGTTGCTAAAAGACTATGATGTTACTATCTTATATCACCCAGGTAAGGCCAATGTGGTGGCCGATGCATTGAGTAGAAAGTATGCCAGCATGGGTAGTCTTGCATACATTCCGGTCAGTCAGAGACCATTAGCTCTAGATGTCCAGGCCTTAGCCAAACGGTTCGTGAGAGTAGAAATTTCTGAGCCTAGCAGGGTGTTAGCCCGCACGGTCGCTTGTTCTTCTCTATTAGAGCATATCCGTGAGAGGCAATTTGATGATCCTCATTTGCGTGATTTGAGAGTTACAGTACAGCGGGGAGGTGCCACAAAGGCAAATCTAGATGATGATGGGGTATTGAGATTGCAGGGTCGAGTTTGTGTGCCCAATGTTGAAGGGATTCGAGAGTTGATCTTAGCGGAGGCCCACAGTTCGCGGTATTCTATACACCCGGGTGTCGCGAAGATGTACCGGGACTTACGACAGCACTATTGGTGGCGCAGAATAAAGAAAGATATCGTTGCATATGTCGCTCGGTGTCTAAATTGTCAGCAGGTGAAATATAAGCACCAGAGGCCCGGTGGTGTATTCCGGAGGATTGAGATTCCCGAGTGGAAATGGGAGCGGATCACTATGGACTTCGTTACTGGAGTTCCTTTGACTCGGAGGAAATATGATGCTATTTGGGTCATTGTTGATAGGTTGACCAAGTCAGCACACTTTATTCCAGTATCTGTCTCCTACTAATCGGAGAGGTTAGCGGAGATTTACATTAGGGAGATTGTTCGTCTTCGTGGGGTGCCAGTATCTATTATCTCTGATCGGGGTACACAGTTTACCTCGCGGTTCTGGAGAGCAGTCCAGCGGGAGTTAGGCACCCAGGTTCAGTTGAGTACAGCATTTCATCCTCAGACGGATGGCCAGTCCGAGAGGACTATTCAGATTCTAGAGGACATGCTTCGAGCCTGCGTTATTGATTTTGGAGGCTCGTGGGACCTGTTTCTACCATTAGCAGAGTTCGCCTACAACAACAGCTACCAGTCTAGCATCCGGATGGCCCCGTATGAGGCATTGTATGGTAGGCTATGTCGATCACCAGTCGGATGGTTTGAACCGGGAGAGGCTCGGTTGTTGGGTACAGACTTAGTTCAGGAGGCCTTGGATAAGGTCAAGACTATTCAGGAGAGATTGCGTTCAGCTCAGTCCAGGCAGAAGACTTATGCGAATCGTAAGGTTCGAGATGTAGATTTCATGGTTGGTGAACGAGTATTGCTCCGAGTGTCGCCTATGAAGGGCGTGATGAGGTTCGGGAAGAAGGGCAAGCTTAGCCCTAGGTATATTGGTCCATTTGAGATTCTAGACAGAGTGGGAGGGGTGGCTTACAGATTAGCTTTGCCGCCTAGCTTATCAGCCGTGCATCCAGTTTTTCATGTATCTATGCTTCGGAGATACCACGACGATCCCACACATGTGTTAGACTTCAGTACTGTCTAATTGGACAATGATCTATCTTACGAGGAGGAGTCGGTGGCCATTCTAGACCGGCAGGTTCGACAGTTGAGGTCGAAGAGTTATCCTTCTGTGCGTGTTCAGTGGAGAGGTCAGCCTCCTGAGGCATCGACTTGGGAGTCCGAGTCTGATATGCGGAATTGCTACCCACATTTGTTTCCTGACTCAAGTACTTCTTTCTTTTGTCCGTTCGAGGACGAACGGTTGTTTTAGAGGTGGAGATTGTGACGACCCAAAGGGTCATCACTTATTTAATTAATCATTTCAAGCTTCTGAGGCCTTGAAAACCTCATTCTATGTTGCCTCGATTTGCGTGCACGATCCGAGCATGTAGCGGAAAGATTTTGTGATAGAAAATATGAATTCTATGAGAAATTTGGATAAAAATGATATTAATATTGATATGGTTGACTTCGGTCAACATTTTTGGTAAACGGATCCGGACCGAGATTGGATGGTCCCGAAAGGTCCGTAGGAAAATATGAGACTTGGACATGCGTCCGGAGTCGAATTTTGAGGCCTAGAGCCCAAGTTATGAATTTTTGTGTGAAATTGTTTTTGATGTAATTGTTAAAGGAAAATGAATTAATTGACCTTGGTAACGGGCTCGTATTTTGGTTCCGACGCCCGGTACAAGTCTTAAATATTATATAAGTGCTTTCTGCAAAGTTTGGTGACATTCGGATGTCGTTTGATATGTTTTGGACCTTGAGTTCCAAGTTTGAAAGTTTTGAAAACCAAAAGTATGAAAATCATGAACTTGAGGCTTGATTTGATGAAAACGATGTGATATTGGCGATGTGATCACACAAACAAGTTCGTAATGTGTTTTTGATGTTGTGTACATGTTTGGTTTGGAGCCCGGGGGCTCGGGTAAAGATTTGATAGGCCGTTGGATTAAATTCTGAATTTTTGCACTGCTGGTTTTTCACCCAGTTGTTGGCTTCGCAATTGCGAAGCATTTCTCGCAATTGCGAAGGTGGCAGATCAAGGCAGGGTTCGCAAATGCGAACCCTTGACCGTTTGGGTTCGCAAATGCGAACCAAACCTCGCAAATGCGAGGCCTTAAGTGTAAAGGCATTCTTCGCAAATGCGAAGCATTCTTCGCAAATGTGAAGTCCCCTCATGCCCAGCCTTGCTCGCAAATGCGAACATCCCAATATCCTGCCTGTGTTCGCAAATGCGAACAATAGTTCGCAAATGCGAACTTCCCAATATTCTGCCTATGTTCGCAAATGCGAACAAAAGTTCGCAAATGCGAACTTCCCAGCCTTAGCTTATTTTTCAAACTCCAGAAATTGGTCGGGGTTCGCAATTGCGAACCCATGTTCGCAAATGCGAACACAGAGACCTGTAAATCACGATTTTCAGTTTCATTCTTCACATTTCACAACCCAAAAACACCCATTTGCGATTCTTCACGGACTCCCTCTTCTTCAAAACAATTGTAAGTCACTTTTTACTTAATTCTTTCAATTCCTAACATCATTAAACATGTTTTTCAATAGAAATCAAAGGTTTTCATGGTAGAATTTCTTGTTTTTGGTAGAATATAGGGTTTTTCATAAATTGGGAAATTGGACCTCGAATTGAGGTCCGATTTTGAAACAAATCATATACTTGAACTCGTGGGGGATGGGTAACCGGATTTTGGTCCGAACCCCGAGTTCCGACCATGTGGGCCGGGGGTCGAATTTCACTATTCCGGGCAGAATGTTGTAAAAGTTGTAATTGGCCTTATGAATTAGTTTGTTGAGTAGTATTGATGATATTAAATCAATTGTGTATAGATACGATTGGATTGGAGCCAAATATGAAAGGAAAAGGCATTGCCACAGATTGAATTGTTCATAAACATTCGAGGTAAGTGTTTTTTCTATCCTAGCTTGAGGGAATAGGATTATGTGCTATGTGCTAATGTGATCGAGTGTGGTGTATGGGCTGTGGTGACGAGCATCCATACTCTGGCGTCTAGCATAACCGTGAGTCGTTGTTAATACTTGTTGTGGAACATATTTGAATATGAATTGTTGAACCCTTGCTGGGATGTAGAAGTGTTATTGTTCTCCCTTGTTGAGACTTGTTGTGAAGATGATTGTTGATTGCCCTTGTTGGGACGGTTTATGATTTCTTGTTTCATTCTTTGCCCTTAACTGTGATTGTTATTTGGGTGAGGAAGAGTGATAATGCACGAAGGGTGATGCGCCGTGCCTTGATTTATTATTTATGCACGAAGGTTAATGCCGTGCCTTGATTTATTATTTATGCACGAAGGTTAATGCCGTGCCTTGTTATTGATTATGCACGAAGGTTAATGCCGTGCCATGTTTTATTGATTATGCACAAAGGATCATGCCGTGCCTTGTTATTGAACCATGTACGAAGGATCATGCCGTACTATGGATGTGAGGATGAGAGTAAAAGCATGAAGGGTGATGCCGTGCACTTTATTTGCTTATTTGGTGAGGATGAGAATAAAAACACGAAGGGTGATGCCGTGCAACTACTTGCTATTCATTGACTTGATATTACTTGTGTTTTCATTATACTTTGTTTTCCTTGTGAACTTATTAACTGTTGTTAATTGTTGAGTTCTTTTGAGATATTCCTTATTGTGTTATTACTTGGTTAATTCTTGTTATTTGTGGTATACATATATATTGTGTTTCCCTTTTATTTTAATAGCTTACTCATTCTCTGTTAAGTGTTATACTGTTATTATGTTACCTCGCACAGTCGCACTCTCGCAGCCTCCGCCTCAAACTTGTATCGAATCAAACTTCGAACATAATTGGCACTCTCGCAGCCTCCGCCTCACTCCAGTCGCCAGTCGGCTCTTCCAGTTCACTCCAAGAAGGCAAGAACAAACTCATTTATGTTCCCTCCAGTCGCCAGTCGCCTCGCAGCCTCCGCCTCCGCCTCGCCAGTCGCCATTCTCTGTTAGTTTAGTACTTTAGTTAGGTTTCAGTTCCAGTCGGCTAGTTGGGAATTGCAGCACAAGTGCATCCATTTTGAATACAACAAATTCAAGTGGTTCGACAGTATTTGGTGCTGGGCCTATTACACCTTCTACTTCAGCAGCTGTCCCTTCAAATACGTTCCTGAATCGCATCGTGTTCAATCGCATCGTGTAAGTTTGGCTCAAGATTTTTGTTTGCTTCTTGTTAATTGTTGTGTTTGCCTCTGTTTGCTTCTATTTTTGTTTTCTATTAGAGGAGTAGCAATTTTCTTATATTCATTTTGAGATTTGGTTTCTCGCAATCTCACAGTGACACAAAAATATGGCCGAAAATATGATGATTGATAAGGTGATTGGTGAAAGTGGTGCTTCTAATTCAAATGCGACATCACAGTCTCAATCAGTTCAATCGACAACAAAGAGACAAAGAAAAAAGAGGTCTATTGCATGGGAACATTTTGACCAAATTATTGATCCGGAAGGAAATCAAAAAGGTGTCTGTAAATATTGCAAAAAAGAATATTTTGCTGATTCGAAAGATAATGGTACGAAATCACTCCTTACACATATGCCTAATTGTCCAAAAATGCCTTTAAGTGTTGCTAAAAATCAATCTAAATTAGCTTTAAACCTATTCCGGGGGGTAACAAGGGTGGTGTAGCTGTTGTTCCATGGAAATTTGATCAAGAACAATGTAGGAATGCTTTGTGTCGTATGGTGATTGTTGATGAACTTCCTTTCAGCTTTGTTGAAAAGGAAGGTTTTGTGAATTTTATGAAAGTTGCTCAACCTTTTTTTCGAATTCCTTCACGTAGAACTGTGACTCGAGATTGTTTTGATCTTTTCAATGAGGAAAAACGTAACTTAGTGAAGCTTTTTAAAGACCAGAGAGTTTGCCTTACCACTGATACTTGGACTTCCTTGCAACGAATAAATTATATGTGTATTACTGTTCATTGGATTGATAGTGAATGGAAAATGCATAAAAGAATTATCAACTTTTGTCCAATTTCTAGTCATAGGGGTGAAGATATGGCAAATAATATTGTTAATTGTTTGAAAGAGTGGGGGTTACAAAAGATTTCACTATCACAGTTGATAATGCCAGTTCAAATGATGTGACGGTGAAGGAGCTTTCTAAGAAGTTAACTAAATGGGGGACCAATTCCATGAATGGTAAGCACCTTCACGTAAGGTGTATGGCTCATATTATGAATCTTGTTGTTCAGGATGGTATAAAAGAATCAAGTGTGTCTATTGAACGTATTAGGCAAGCAGTGAGATATATCAGGCAGTCTTCTGCTAGGTGGAAAAAGTTTCAGGAATGTTGTGATGAAGGAAATCTAGTTAGGAAAGCTTTATGTTTGGATGTTCCTACAAGGTGGAATTCTACATATTTGATGTTGAATAGGGCTATTGAATATGAGACTGCAATTTTAGACTATGCTGATCATGATATTGGCTTGTCACATCATCTTGAGTTTGTTGATATTGTGGATGGAAGTCCTGCAGGTACACTTTTGAGTAGTGATTGGGAGGATGTAAAGAAATTGACAAAATTTCTTGAAATCTTTTATAAGATTACTATAAAGGTATCCGGCTCACTTTATGTTACATCAAATCATCATTTTCTTGAAATTTGTCAAGTTGCTGTTTACTTGAAACAATTGATATTAAATAAAGATGTTCTTTTGGGTTCAATGGCAAAGAAGATGAAGGAGAAATTTGATAAGTATTGGGGTGATCCAGAAAAAATGAACAAAATGATTTTCATTTCATGTGTTTTGGATCCTCGATACAAGTTTGATTCTTTTAGTTTTGCACTTGCGAAGATGTTCGAAGAGAAAGGGCCAATTATTGCGAAGGGAGTGCATACATACATGACTTCATTGTTTGAAGAGTATGTAAAGTCTTATTCAAAAGATAATGGTTGTCATCCTTCTTCATGTTTATCTAACTCTTCATTGGACACAATGGAAGCATCAATTGGATCTTTTGGTTCTTTCTTTGAAGAATTACAAAGACATAAAGATGAGATTGGAAGTTCAGATTCTAAATCAGAATTAGAAAAATATCTTACAGAAGAAGTTGAAAATAAAATAGCAGACGGTAATATATTGCTTTGGTGGAAAGTAAACTCACCTAGATTTCCTATTCTTGCTGAGATGGCTCGGGATGTGTTATCTATTCCAATTTCAAGTGTTGCATCTGAATGTGCATTTAGCACGGGAGGGCGTATTCTTGATTCATTTAGGAGTTCATTGACTCCTAAATTGGTGGAAGTTCTAGTGTGCCTTCAAGATTGGCTTCGAAGTGAGCCATTACCAGTAAGTGTTGAGGAAGATTTAGATGTTCTCGAGAAATTAGAACAAGGTAACAATATTTTAATTTGTTTGATTGTATATTATTTTTATAAATAGTTTATTTAATATTATTGTTGTTTGACTTGTTAATATATATTCTCATAGATTTTGCCAATCTTGGAAACGAACCATGCGACGATGATGTGTAGAATCTTTGATAGTTGTAAGTTAAACTTTGGTAAGTTAATTATTCAACTTATATCACACATTGTATGATTACAAATATTACTTGACGTAATATATTTTATTTTTATGTTTAATAGGTATAACCATGCCTCGACTTTGTTGTCTCAAAGCTATTTCACATTTTTGGAGTCACTATGCAATGAATGAACAAGGTGATGATGGCTGGTGGAAGCTTTAAAATTGTCACTGTGTCGTTATTTCACTGTGTTGTTATTTCAGCTGGTGTTGAAGCTTTAAAATTGTCACTGTGTCGTTATTTCACTGCTATGTCGTTTCTCCTCTGTTACAAACTCGAGCATCCTGCCATCCAGACTCCAGAGTGACCAGTTTTACCAGGCAGAGAAGCCATTGGGTACATTTGCTCGGCAGAGAAGCCAGTTTTACCAGGCAGAGAAGTTTTACCAGGCAGAGAAGCCATTGGTTCTTTTTCCCTGTTAAAGTAAATGTACTGGAGCCTATGGTACAAGTAAATGTACTGGAACCTTTGTATGTCTATGGCTCAAGTAAATGTACTGGAACCTTTATCCACCATGTGAGGTACATGATGTATGATCCCAAAAGATGATGGAACTACATCTTCATGGAATTGTGCTTGAAAGAACTTCACTGCCTCATTGGCCGTACCTTCCCTATCCTCAATCCAGTCACCTTCACAATTTTGTATTCTTTTCAATGTAGTCTTTTTCTCTTCCCATTTACATGTGCATGAAAGAACTTTGTATTTCTATATCCATCACTAAACCAAGTCATCCCAGATTTCTGTTTCCAAAATTGTTCTTCCAAAGTCAAATATCTGATCAAATCTGCCTGCACCTTATGAAGTCTCTCCATTTTGACGTGTAGGGTGTAGTTCAAACTGTGCTTCATGCACTTTAACTACTTCCTCCAAACTGGCTATCTTCTGAAAAGTGTCTCCAAAAGTTGCCCTGCTCCATGTAGATAATGCATTGTTCAACCGCTTAATTTTGTGATTGAAAAGAATGAAAGGATTAGCATGAAATTCTGCTTGCCAATTCTCCTTCACAACTGCCGAAAACGATTCATGTTCTGTCCAGAATTTAAGAAATCTGAAGCTTTTCTTTATAGGAAAAGAATCTGGCCTATATGAGATCAAAAGTGGACAATGATCAGAACCAATCTTGGACAAGTGTGTGACTTCTGATGCTGGCCATAACTGCTGAAGTTCAATGTTTACAAACACTCTATCTAAACTCTTAAACAATGATTCTGCACATGTATTTTTAATTGTGGGTTTGCCAGTTCCAACCAGTCAAGATAAGTCTAAACAAATATAAGCATTATCGTGAATTGAATAGTTTTATATTGCATTAACCTACCATAATGTTTCTCCTTCATATGAAATTGGGA
The DNA here is from genome assembly GCA_032618575.1 of Nicotiana noctiflora. Taxonomy (NCBI): domain Eukaryota; kingdom Viridiplantae; phylum Streptophyta; class Magnoliopsida; order Solanales; family Solanaceae; genus Nicotiana; species Nicotiana noctiflora. Next base: position 191,004 of record JASVEL010005578.1, read on the forward strand.
CCTGTGATTTGTGAATTGGCAATGGAAAAAACTTTGAAAAGACCAAGTATATTAGTATAGGTGTAACTCAAGGCCTGCTTTCTACCTATCTTAAGGACCATAGTATATGATCATTTCTAAATTATTCAAACATAGATAGCTCTTGCAGATCTGAAAGACATTGTCGCAATGTTCTTCAAATATTCAATTAAACAAGATGAATTTGGCTATAAAATCCTAGACATTATTACAGAGTCACATTAAAAACTCAAACTTGAGAAGTTTTGAGCAATAAAAATCACCACAATTTTTGCTAGAAAAGTGACATGAAAAATTTAAAGAAAAAACAAGAAAGAGAACACAAGCATATCATAAGTTACACAACACTGGTCATATCTTGCTATTGTTGGAATGACATTATCTGTGTAAATCAGTCAGCTGCAACTCAAATTAATCCCTTAGCTCACAGCATAATTAAAGTTATGCATCTTCCTCTCAAACTTCATCTGCATGTTCACAAAATGTAATGTATTTTAAAAAGAAACTCCCAGCTGACTATAGGAAACTACAGCAGCAAGTACACAATTGATATATTTGATTCTTAGATAGACGGACAGGCAAATTGTCATTGACCGTGCACATTTCAGTTTAATTGTAGTTTTATCTTATCGGGTAAACCGATAACCGAACCGATAAGGATCAATAACCAATAAGTCGATAACCGATAACTAATATCTTATCGGTTTGGTTATCGGGTTATGATATTTGTAAACCGATAACCGATAGGCAAAACCGATAATTTCCAAAACCGAACCGAACCGACCGATGCCCACCCCTAGTCCTGCTCCCTGTGACAGAGCCATCTCGATCCGGCGGGCTGCATTACCAACACATGAGGTCGGTTGTGCTGATACTACACTTCTGTGCGTTTTTGCACTGGTCCAGGTTACGATCAGGAGCAACAGCAGTAAATCTTTTGCGTGGGAGTTGATCATATTTGAGACTGAGGTAGCTTGCAGACGTCCGCAGACCCAGCGTCTCTCTCTTTACATATGTTACTAGTTGTAGTCTCTTTGTTCCGAGACAAACAGATTATGTTATATTTCTTTTAGACTTTTATGTGTAGTATTCAGTAGTAGTTCGTGAGTTGGTGACTCCACGTCTTGGGTAGAGGATTTCAGTATGGTTTTACCTTGAAACTGCTTAATACTATTTCGATAAAGTCTTCCGCACTTATTTAATTGAAGTTATGGTTTGTTGATAAATTAATTATGAAATTTTATTAAAAATAGGATAGTATGAATACAGTGGCTTGCCTAGCTACCACGAGTAGGCGCCATCACGATCCCGATGTTGGGGGGAAAATCCGGGTCGTGACAATTACCCTCCCCAGTCCCCACCTTGTGGGAATATACTGGGTTGTTATTGTTGTTGTTGTTGTTGTAGATCCGCCGATCTAATCATGTACTAAGAGACATGATCTTGTGTTATAATATGGTATATGACATGGTAAAAAGGTGTATAATAGTTTGTAAATCAATGTTATGTTCGTTCATACAACCTAAAAAGATATATATATTTCACTCAATTTTCTTTAGTGTTGCAGGATATGTATGTCTGAGAGGATTTAACCGAAAAACACGAAAACCTGGACCCCTTCCCCTTGACCTTCATCGTCCAACAAGCAAAGCAGGAAATTGAGGGTGAAGGAAAAAGGTCTTCAGAAGAACAAAATTGTGTGACAACACCATCTTATTAGACATTGTGCTTTTGTCCAGACTGTTGAAACAAACCATTCTTTGAAAATATGATCACTTTTTTTTTTTTGTTTCAAATCCATCTTTCAGATATAACAACAATGGATTGGACAATGTATGAATGATATGTTTACAGTAATGCCCCCACCCATAGTCCTCCCTTTTTACCCAACATTTTACCACAATACCAAATCCATCTTGTTTCCTATTCATTTGCATGTACTGACTGACTGAATATCTATGTTTATGTATTTTTTGTTTTGTCATATAGTATCAGGAACCTATTAATTCAACCGCATAAGAAGGTAAAGAGGTTTCTGTCAACTTCTGCATTCTGAGGTCACCCAACCTCTTCTCTTGGTTATGAATGACTTAATAAAGTTCACAAGCTTACCTCTTCTCAACTCAAAAAATAAAAAGAAAAGAAAATAACTTGGAAAAATAGAAAAGAAGAAGTAAAACATCAAATTAAGAAAAAGAAAAATGTTTTATAAGAAAAGAGAAAGAGAGAAAAGAAAATATGTTTGAAAGATATTTCAGCTTTAAATTAGCATGAGTAACAAGGTGATTTAGACTCCATAACCTTTTCGTGTACGCCTCTCTTGGACCCAAGAGTTAGATTCGTGCAGGACATTATATTAATCTAAATAATCAAGAAAAATATATCAAAAGTTAATGTAGTTCAATTAATTGACCTACATCTACATGCGAAGATGAGCAATACCCCGTATAAAAGAGAGTACAAAGTATTGAGAGAATAACCCCAGAAAGAGGCACACACATGTGACAAGCTAACACGCGTCTCAAAAATTCTTTTCATAAATAAGACACTCAAACCTTGCTTGAATGCATCTATGCTTCATCTTTACTACTAGGTAAGTAATCATAGCAATATACAATGCTATCATCAATACAATTAATGTAATACATCTTTCTGACGTGAGGGATTGCTCTGATGGTAAGCAACCTCCACTCCCAACCAAAAGGTTGTGAGTTTGAGTCTCTCCAAGAGCAAGGTGGAAAATTCTTGGAAGAAAGGATGTCGAGGGTCTATTTGGAAAGAGCCTCTCTACCACAGGGTAGGAGAAAGGTCTTCGTACAAGCTACCTTCCCTAGACCCCACTAAGTGGGATTATACTGGGTAATTTTTGTTGTTGTCTTTCTGATGCGAGATGTTATTGAGTTTATATCACAAATATATGTATGTATCAAGTGCAAAGTTCAAAATTCCCTTCAATTGACTTGTAAGAATATTTAGCATACTTAGATTTAACACATATTTGATATTTTTTTATTGCAATCAAACTTAAGCAATTCTTTCAAATTAATCATTGTGCACAAGAATTTATAATTAACATATCCCAAATGTATATGGCACATATTATTTGACTCAAGTACGTGAGAAAAAGCACATAATTTATTATTGTCAACAGTCATTATACTTAGTTTGGAAATGCAATCAGTAATGTAATATTTTCCTATTAACATCTCATTCTCACTTATAACAATGTTGTCAGATACCAATATATACTTAAATCCGTTTTTGACGAGAAGTGCGTTAGAGACAAAATTCTTCTTCGTTTCAAGATCATACAGAACATTGTATATAGTCACTACCTTATCAAAAGTCTTTAAAAAAAGATTTCACATCCTTCAATCTTGGCCGTTGCAAAAATTTTCACAAAAAATGTCTTCTCAGGTGCAACGATACCATATGAAGCAAACACTTCTATAATAGCACAAATATATGAGTGGCTCCATCAATCCATCACTCTTTGAGATTTCCTACCAAGTCCAAAAATCATAGCACACAAGCATCAATCTTCTTGTTCTTTTCAACCAACTGCTTGATCCTTTTTCTTATTTTTCTATGGAGCACAACAATCTATAGACTTGTATCCAGCCTTTTCGCAGTTGTAGTAATTTTTTTTGAACCTCTTCTTGCTCAGGTTGTTTTTTGGTCCAGAAAGCTTCTTTCTTTTTTATGATCTTGTGAAGTATCTTTACCAATATTTGCTTGCATGATTGTTGAGTTTCATGGACCTTCTTTTATGCAACCTTGTTATCCTCTCCGATCCTCTACCGAACAATAAAATCTTCGGGTAACATATTCTTGTGTTTGTATTTTTAAAGTAATTTTTGAAGTCCATTAATAGAGAAGGAAACTTCTCAATCAATGCCACAATGTGAAACACTTCATTTATGGCCAACCTTAAATAAAAAATATATTAGAAATAATATAATCAATACTTTCAATAAAAGTATTCATTCTGGTGAGATCACGGATAATCGTTTGTAATTGTTGGACTTGGATAATAAAAAACTTGTTATACATCATTTTATAGTCCAGACATTTGCGGTTACAAACTTTTTCAACTCGACCTTCAGTTTTATATTTCTTTTCAAGCACAGTCATAGTTCTCTTGATGTCTCCACATCGCTATAGATACTATACAAACCATCTTCCATGCCTTAAGAATATATTTCCTGCATAAAAGATCAGAGTGCTTCCAAGTACCAGTTACAAGTAGACATTTATATTGCGTCTTCCTTTTGAAAAAATTGTGACATCTTTCTTAATAAACCTCTGTAGGATTAGGGTAGTCAAATTGAAAAATACCTTTTGCTTTCAGCACTTGAAATCAATACCGTTTTTTTGGGGGGGCTTTTGTACGGGTGCCAACACCAGTACAGGTATTTTTCGGCCAGTGGAGGATCTACATACGTAGTATGGGTGCTACCCATTGCTTTTGACCATGTTTATTAGATTTACCTAGTCAATTATCAAAAAATTTAAATAAGTATTGAGTGAGCACCCATAATCAAACTCAATTATCCTTTTTTGGAATTCTTTTTTGGTAAGACCCATAACTTTAAATCTTGACTCCACCATAGTATTCGACTTGTCGACGTATTGGCAGTCACCGTAGAATATATTGATTTTTGTTCTCATTTGTCATTTCTGTAAAATAAACTAACAGGAACGAATTTAATATATGGTGAGGTTTTTATATATTAAAATCGAATAAAATTGGAGTAGAAAATTACGTAAATTTTATTCTCCAACAGAGTAAAATTTTTAAAATTGTAATCTTCAAAGAAAAGATAGTGAACAAAACAGAATAACGTTAAAACTTAAAACACGGAGTAAACAATTATGAAGGTTTTAATCTCCAAAACTGTGAGTACAAAACCACATAGGTTTTAGTCTCCAAACATGAAGTAAAAAATCACAAAGGTTTTAATCTCCAGAACAGTATATAAAACAGGAGTACAAAATATAAAAATTAAGTTCGTTAAACTTGTTATCTTTTTGTATTTGTAACCCAAACTTCTGAAAACTTAAACAATGAAAGAACAAAAATGGAGAGGAAATATAATTATATTTCAACTCACTAAATTCATAGTATTTACTTAAGCAACTTAATTCCCTAATAGTACCAAAGATTTAAAATTATTTTCTCCCATAATAAAACATGAACAACTTTACTGGTGTAGCGGTACTTTACCTAGTGACTAATGAATTCAAAAATTGGTAGCATCAAACTTTGAAGAACTTAGGGTGTGTTTGGTATGAAGGAAAATATTTTCCATGAAATGAGTAGTTTTATCACTTATTTTCTCTTGTTTGGTTGGTAGTGAAAAATATTTTCTATTGTTTGGTTAGAGAGTAGAAAATAATTGTTTTTAGGAAAATATTTTACGCAACTCTCCTCACCTCTCCCCCTCCCACCTCCACCCACCCCTCTCCCTCCCCAACCCCTTTTCGAAGTCTCTAAAAATTGACACATCTAAAGGAACTAATGTGATGCTTTATTTTTTAACGCAAAAATTGCGTATTTTGGAACCCGTAAACTTTATAATTTTTAAACCCATAAACTTCCAAACACATAATCCGAACTCATAATTTTAGAACTTGTAAAATTTTGAGCTTTTATATCGATAAATAATGAAATTAATAACTGAAACATATATTTTAAATTTTTTTTGGGGGAGGGGGGTGGGGCTCGATGCTGGGGGGAGTAAAACGAAAAGTCTGCATTTCAAATAATGAATACTTGAGCCCAATAAGTCTGCATTTCAAATAAGACACTTTTTATTAGTTGTAATCTCCCTGCATATAACAAGTATCTACTTGTCCAGCTTTTAACTCTTTCTGTTATTCTATCCACCAATGGCATACACTGATTTACAGTTAGCTTTTTAGATGATAGTGGCACCCCCAGATATCTGAATGGTATATCCCATGTACTCAATTTCAGCTTCTTCAGTATGCCTTCCTTCTGTTGTGCACTTATGCCTGCCACATAAAGTGAGCTTTTTTTCATGTTTGCCTGTAGTTCAGAAGCAATTGAAAACAATTCAAACTGCTTCATCAACATCTCTATAGAAATCATATCTGCTCTACAACACATTAGTAAATCATCTGCAAAATATATGTGTCACTTGTAATCTCACACATTTGGGATGATGGTTAAAATCTGGCTTTTTGTTCAGTTGCTTCAAAGCCCTATTCAAATACTCCATCACCAACACAAACAAGTAAGGTGACATATGATCACCTTGTCTCAACCCCTTTTTAGCTAGTAACTTCTGAGTTAATCCACCATTTATCAGCAGAGAATATGAAACTGTATTTACACATTTCATAATAAGATTTACCATCTTATATGGAATACCAAGTTCCAACATTAAACTCTTCAAGAAGCATCAGTTAACTGAGTCATATGCCTTCTTTATGTCCACCTTAACTATACATCTTGGAGATACTGTTTTCTGATTGTAGTTTTTTATCAGTTCATGAGCTAACAGTACATTATCTAGAATATTTTTCCCTTCAATGAATGCTGATTGAGAAGGTCCCACCAAATAGTCTACTACCAGTTTCAGTCTGTTAGTGAGCAGTTTTGCAATTATCTTGTACATTGTTGTGCAACAAGCAATTGGCCTAAACTCTCTCACATAGTTAGGTTTCAACACTTTTGGGATATAGTGACTGTACACTCTTTTTATTTCTTCTTTTGATGCAGTGACTATTAATTTTAATTGTGTATTTTTCTTTAGGTAAAATCTGTAAAAAAAAATTAAAAAAATTAAAAAAATAGAGCACTGTAATTTAGAGTTATATAAAAATTATAGCCAAAATAGTTAATTTCAAACTAGGTATTTTTAATAACTTTTTAGATGCATTTGACTATTTATTTTAATTGTATAAATCTTTATTTTCAGGTTACATTAAACAAAAGATTAACTAAAAATTTATTATTTTTGGCCAAATAAAAATATTTAACTTAAATAATGTACTTCTATATAAGTTTTATTATAAATTGTACTCGAAATTTTTTTATCTAAAAAGTAATATTCTTAAAAAGGTAAAAAATATTTTATTTTTAAAAAAAATGGCACATAGAGAGAAAAATTTACTTGGCATGTTAGTTATCCATAATTTTTGCGACATCAACGTTTAAGGGGGTAATGCCTCTAAAAAGGCGAAGTTGAAGTGAGTAATAAGACCGAACATAGATCGGGGAAGATATATATAATCTAAGCCAAGTTTAAGTGTGGTTTAAGGTATTTTGCCTTATTAAAATAGTTATTTTTGCAATTATTTTTTGTCTATTACTTATTATACATGATTTTTTGCCTTTCCCTTTTTCACTAGCATTTTACTCTTTTTTTTTTTTTTTTTTTTTGTGAAAAAGCTTACTTCAAAACATATTGTTGTATTAGTTTTAATTCAACATAGCGTTAGCCTGAGTTTCGAGAACACTTTAATTCTCTCTCTCTCTCTCTCTTTTTTTTTTTTTTTAATTGAACTCGTTTGATATTATATTTTAATTTCAATAAATTTTGATGAACTCGTTCGATGAACTTTTATTTTTGGACCAAAAGAAACATGGACTATCAATCTGAGTATGTGTTTGGACATAAGAATTGTAAAATTCGAAAAAATGGTGAATTTTTTTTAAAATAAAAATAGTATTTGAAATGTAGAGTTGTGTTTGGATATAAATTTCAGTTTTTGTTGTTTTTTAAGTTTTGTGAGTGTTTGAGTGAAAATTTTGAAAAATATTTTTTTGTAACTTTTATAATTTTTAAAAAATTTTAAAATGCATCTCGAAAATTTTATGAGTAGATGTTGATTTCGGAAAAAAAAAATTCTTTTTGAAATTTTATGCCTTAATGGGCATAAAAAATTATATTTTATGTCTCGTACAACTGATACTAACTATATGATGTATCTGTTTTATCTCACAATTTTGTGAACTCAAATTGTGAATCCAAAAGTATAAAATTATGATTTATAAATTTACGAAATAAAAAAATATTTTATATATCTAGTATCACTTATATCATATACAAATTAAAACTTATCGTGAAATGGGAAATGGAATCTCAGCATATAAGGTTGGTGACACGTGATCCGCATTCACACATGCTCTACTTGTCTTGTGTTTAATTAAAAACTCACATAAATTACAACTTTCCGTTCTCAGTTTTCTTCCACGTGTTTTTCTCAAATTCCTCTTTGGTAGTCTTTGACAAATACGTTTTTTTGAAATTTAAGACTTGTGCACCAAGTTTTATTTTGTGTCTAGTACAAATAACACTAATTGTACGAGACTCTTTTTTATATCATAAATTTATGAATTATAATTTTATATTTTTGGATCCATAAAAATTTGAATCCATAAGATTATGAGACAAAATAGATGACTCATACAATTAATATCAGTTGTATGAGACACAAAATAAAAATTTTCTCTTTTCACCTACTCTTGTCCCAGCAGCAGCCACTTCATTATTTCAATCAGGAAAATAAAAAAGAGAACTAGGAGACAAAATCTGTTTAGTTGGGATTATTAACGTATGATTTAACGAAAAATCACTTTCTTAATCACAGTTAGTGCTTGTTCTAATACAAAAAAGAGTAAATTTTACAAACAAATTATTATTTTACAGAAAAGATTCCAGTTATTTTGGTTAGTTTATTATTGTATGTGTTAATAAATTGAACGAGGTTAAAGTTTTTTAATATTTACTATTAAAAGTATTTTCTTATCAAAATTATCTTTAACAATAACAACAACAACAACAATAACCCAGTATAATCCCACTTAGTGGGGTCTGGGGAGGGTAGTGTGTACGCAGACCTTACCCCTACCCTAGGGTAGAGAGGCTGTTTCCAAATAGACCCTCCGCATCCTTCCCTCCAAGAACTTCCCACCTTGCTCTTGGGGAGACTCGAACTCACAACTTCTCGGTTGGAAGTGGGGGTTGCTTAACAATGTAAAGTGAAAAAGAAATCCTTAGCTGGTGAGACTAAACAAAGAAAAGAACAAATTTCATAAAAGAAGATAAACATAAAATCCTAGGGTCAACTTATTCAATTTAGGTTGTGAATTCAATATCAATCTTTTAATTCTTCCAAAATAGTACATTTTAAAATTATATAGAATAAAATAAAATAAATATTATTTTAAAAATATACAGACACACATTTATTTTTAATTTATCTAAAAACAATAAATGTTTTATTTAAAAATAATTTAATTTGGATTTTTTTTTTAAATTTACTTTAATTAGATAGTGTAAAAGTGGTTAAACAAAGGGGTGAGAGGAAATACTTTTAGCTCAATTCCCTTTTTTTTTTTTGGGTTGCAAATAATGCATCGGAAAATACTACTACTAGTTAAGGGCGTGATTGGACTTTGGTACGAAGGAAAATAATTATATGGAAAATAAATTTTATCACTTATTTTTTCTTGTCTGGTTGGTGAGAGGAAAATTTTTTGTGAAAATATTTTCTAGTATTTGGGTAGAGAGTAGAAAATATATTTTTTTATGTTACTCTCCTCACCCCCTTCCTTCAAGTCTCTATATTTCCTTGCTTTCCCAAATATTTTCAGGACTTTATTTTCTTCAATAATTTAATTATTCTTCTAAAAAATCCAAAAAAACTAACGTGCTGCTTTACTTTTTCTACACAAAACTAAATTTATGAGCCATAACTATAAAGAAAATACTTTTTTAGTTGAAAATGAATACACTCTTTTTACTATATGAAAATAAAGTAATCATTTTATTGAAATAAATAAAAATATTTTTTTACATCATAAAAAGAAAGTACCTTTTTGTTGCAATAAAAAAATATTTTTATATCCTAAAAAAAATAGTTATTTGTTGAAATAAAAAAAATATTTATAACATATGAAGAAAATATTATTAATAATATTTTTATTTGGTATGAGATGGCGCGAGAGTGGGGTGGGACGGGGATTGAAGTAGGGGTAGGGGTAGGAGGTGAGGGTGGAGGTGGGTTAGTGGGACGAGAAATAAGGTGAAAATATTAAAAAAAAAGATTTATGAGTAAAATAAGTCCATACCCAAAAAATAAAAATATTTTCTAATATATTTAAGTCAACCAAATAAATATTTTTCGTATTTTCCTTAGCACCAAACACATTCTAAATAAGGCGTGTTTATTTTGGTTGGTTGGAAACTTGAACCTCTGTCATACTACTTGATTGCAAAAAACTTCTCTCCCATTCGTGAAAAATTCCCATCATCAGCCATGAGCTGCTATTCATCGTCCCTTTTCCTCAACAACAACACCCTTTCTCCGGCTTCGATCAATCTCCACCGTTCCTTCAACAATGCTAGATTCAGCTTCAGAATCTCCGCTTCCCTTAACGTGGAAGTGCACGCACCCAATTCGGGCTCTTCGATGACGAAGACCAGCAAAGAGGTGATGGAGGAATCTAACAAGGTATTCGTGGGTACTTACGCTAGGGCTCCATTGGTTCTGTCCAGTGGCAAAGGATGTAAATTGTACGATTTAGAAGGGCGAGAGTATTTGGACTTAACTTCTGGTATTGCTGTGAATGCACTTGGACACGGGGATCCTGATTGGATTACTGCTGTTACTCAACAAGCTAATACCCTTACCCATGTTAGCAATATTTACTATTCTCTCCCTCAGGTCACTGCCTCCACTTTTTTGGATTGCATTTTTATTTACTTATTAGAACATTTTACTTTGGATTTATTGTCCATGGGGATGTAAAAAAGGAATCTTTTTTTTTTAATTTTCTTTACTGGATTCAAATTTGCCTTTCCATTGTTTTCGGGTTCTTGTGTTTTTTTTCATTCAAATAAAGAGCTTTACTTGGGAATTTTATAGTGCATAGGGATTAAAAAGAATGAGCCTTTTGCAGTTTTTTGCTGCTATTTTTGGAATGCAACATGCTCAAATAGAGTTGGATGGATATAGCTAATCGTACAGCCGAGCCAACTAGTTTGGGATTGAGGATTAGTAGAATTTTGTGTTGTCTAGGCTTCTTAAATAGTCAGAATGAGGAAAAGGAAAATTACCCAATTCATTTTCTAGCTGTTCTTGATAGTTTGATGTGCTTACGCTAGAGCATGATGAGTTGATTACATACATTCATTGAACAGAGATAGAGTATATGTGGTTCTGGATTAAAAATAAACACCAGTAGCTTGATGTGGATTCATGTCGTGCAACTAAATGATCTGAAATGATAATTGGAACTTACTAGCAGAGGGAAGTTTCTTTTTTTATGGATTTTTTGGAAGGCAGTCGTGAGCGAAGTCTTATTCAGCAGCGCTTTCCTATACATGTTTGTTCAAGTTGTTTCTATGTATATATCTTGATATATATCACTTAATTACCTTCTTTAACTGTAATTCTGCATTATAATTGATAATTGAGGCTTCAAGGAATCTATTATCCTCCATTTGCTAAAGGAAATTTGTATTTTACACTAACATATTGTTCTATTATTACTTACAGCTTGAGCTTGCAAAACGTCTTGTTGCTAGTTCTTTTGCAGACCGTGTTTTCTTCTCAAACTCTGGAACAGAAGCAAATGAAGCTGCAATTAAATTTTCGAGGAAGTTTCAACGGTTTTCGCATCCGGATGAGAAGCAACCTCCTGTGGAGTTTATTGCCTTCTCCAATTGCTTCCACGGAAGGACCATGGGTGCTGTTGCTTTGACAAGCAAAGAGCACTACAGGTCACCTTTTGAACCTGTAATGCCAGGAGTTACCTTCCTGGAGTATGGCAATATTCAAGCGGCCACAGAGTTAATTCAGAGTGGTAAAATAGCTGCTGTGTTTGTTGAACCAATCCAAGGTGAAGGTGGAATATACAGTGCAACAAAAGAATTCTTACAAGCGCTGCGAACTTCCTGTGATAGTGTTGGTTCGCTCCTTGTCTATGATGAGGTAAGAAACTTTCGAATTATATTGCTGCCACTTTAGTCTATGATATGATTATGTCTCATCAGAAAAGCGTATATAAGAAACAAATGTTTTGATCAATAACACACGGATGTAAATTAGAATGTCTAATGCATCTTTTTGACAAGACAATTTCTCTGGTATTCATCAGAAATCAAGTATATGAAAAATATTCAGAATTTTCATGCTGTGTCCACTAGAAAAATTCAACAGTTTGGGTGAACTTGATCCCTAACATTTTCAGCACAGTGGATTGTGCTATGGTCCTTACCATTAACAGTTTGAGAGAACAATTCCCCACTAACTTATATTCTATGAAGGGAAAGTGGAAACTGTTTTCTCCTTTAAGTCTCCTCTGTTCGATTGTTTAGGAATTTGTTTCTAAGGGTGATAAGAATCATGCAATGTGAAATGGCTTGTGGTTGAGTTGCAATAAACTGTATTAGATATGAAATGATATTCTAAGGGTGATAAGAATCATGCAATATGAAATGGGATTTCCAGTTATCGGCTTTAACCAATATTAAATCGATGAAGTTGTGGCTTGTGGTTGAGTTGCAAGAAACTGTATTAGATACACTAGTGTTCTTCAATATCTAGGCTAAAACTTATTATTCCATTTTCTTTTGTTTTTGTTTGCCATTCTCTTCCCTGGGAAACAACCTCTCCGCCCTCTCGGGTAGAGGTAAGGCCTGTCTACATATTACCCTCCCCAGACCCCACTCTGTGGGAATATACTGGGTTGTTGTTGTTGTTGTTGTTGTTGTTGTTGTTGTTGTTGTACTCTTGAGAAAAGCCTTTAGAATAAACAGGAGTAATGACTGATATACTTCTTTTCTTCAGAATACTAAAAGAAATTGTCCTTAATTTGGGTTCTTCATTCTTAAATTTCAAATTAGTATTCAATACTTTCATGTACTTCCTTGGCTGCTGGTACTGTTTAAAATCACTTGGGTATCTGTGCAAATGAAGCTCTTTGTATATCTGATTCAAACTTTATGAGTTGTCGAAGGTACTGGTTAACTATGTTTCACTAATAAATAGTGATTCCTAATTGCTTCATCAGAAAGAAGACTTGCTATTCTTATTTCGTCATGTATGTTGTGAACATTATGATTCAGTACACAATTTGAGAAAGTCAGATTATTCAATATTAGAGAGTTTCTACCATAAGCTGGTATACAAGAATAAGGTTTTATATGTTCATTGCATAAGATTTTTTTACGTTCAATTGTATAGATAAATGATTCAGTGAAAAATATGAGTGCATCTTACTTATCCCAAAAAGAAGGAAGTATAAGTGCTGTCTACCTATAAAAATGCATTACAAAAAGTGCTGCCTACCTATAACAAGAAGTGATATAATGCCATCATTCAAACTTAATGTTGGTAATTAATTTTTGACGGAATGTGTCACCCTCTGCTGAAGCTTCTATGTATATCTTGTGTTATTAGGTTCAATGTGGCCTAGGACGAACTGGTCATCTTTGGGCACATGAAGCTTATGGCATATACCCAGATATTATGACTCTTGCAAAGCCACTTGCGGGAGGTCTACCTATTGGCGCGGTGTTAGTGACTGAAAGAGTTGCTGCTGCCATAAATTATGGAGATCATGGTAGCACCTTTGCTGGCGGTCCTCTTGTTTGCAATGCTGCAGTTGCTGTGCTGAACAAGATTGCCGAACCAAGTTTCCTTGCCAGTGTCACCAAGAAAGGTCAATATTTCAGGGAATTGCTTGTTAAGAAATTAGGAGGAAACTCACATGTGAAAGAAGTACGAGGCGTGGGGCTTATTATCGGGATAGACCTTGATGTACCAGCATCTCCACTGGTTGATGCATGTCAACAATCTGGCCTTCTTGTATTAACAGCTGGAAAAGGAAATGTTGTGAGGCTTGTACCACCATTGACCATCACAGAGCAAGAATTGGACCATGCAGCTGAGATCTTATTCAATTGTTTGCCTGTGCTAGATAAGACCAACAAGAATTAGGGTTGAATAACGGGTTTTCTTGCACGTTCACCTTTATGTGTAGCTTCTTCACAGGACTATATGCATTGCCGATGTAGATCACTTTCATGAGTGCAATGTTAAAGGTATCATCTTCCGTGAAGTTCATGTTGTACCTGATTGTGTCCTTCTGTCGGCTGAAGATTCATTTAGGAGGAATCTTATTTAGACTTTTTATGTAGAAGTGAGAATCAGTTTGAGTTTTAGTATGTATTTTCAAATTTCCACCAGCTGAATCAAGCTGATGGAATGTGTCCATTGTAACGAGATTATATCCATTGAAACTTGTGTATGAATAAACATGATGTCTCAGGCTGCAACCTTACCTTGAAAGAGCTTATAATTTTCCACTTCACATAGATGGCGCTCGACTCTCTCTGTGCCATTGCCACTCTCTCAGTATTTCCTGAAGTATCAAACCAGCTCTGTTACTCATAAATATGTGACTATTCAACTGTGTCACCAGCATTCTGAGTGTGATATCCATTATGCACAAAGCACTCAATACCATCTTCTAGTACAAGTCATTGCTGCTCAATTCCGAGAATACTGTCTTGGCATAAGAATTTCTACTTCTGCTTTTAGTGGCAAAGCTAACCCAAATGTATTTGTTGCACTGACCAACGTGTGCACAGCTGCAGCAGGATTTGTTTGGATAAAGGAATTGCTTTAACTTGGTTTTTTTTGTTAGGTAGGTTGAAACTTCCCCACTTTTCTGATTTTTTTTTTTTTGGACAAAAGCTTCTTTTAATTTGCAATACTTTGCACATATCGGTTCAGTTTTCTCATATATTTTTTCATCTTTTATATGAGGGTTATATTGGTTCTGATGTGGTATTCTTTTGCCTTTATGGTTTCCTAAGTGCTTTGTGAAAAACAAAATTTTTTTTTTAAAAAAAAGGACAATTCATGGTTATCTATATACCACTATGTAAATTTTCTAACAGCATCTTCCGAATATATAAATGAATAACAACCAGAAAAATGAGAAAAGAATAACCAAAATGAAGTTTGTTAAAATACTTGATACAGTAAAAATGCATCGCGAATTTCCCCTTGCCATTCACATCACAAAATGGCTTAGTTTACTGAAGCAAGGGACCAAGTTTTCCAATTTATGTGCAGAAAATCCTAGTGAGTTGAACTAATTCATGGCTTTCTGGTATATTAGTGATATATAATATATGCATAGAGTCTTCATCAAGCCCGTCTAGCTCAGTTGGTAGAGCGCAAGGCTCTTAACCTTGTGGTCGTGGGTTCGAGCCCCACGGTGGGCGTGAAAATAATTTTTGCTATTCACTTGTCGGCTTAACTTTTTGAAAAAATAATTGAAATGCTTATTGCTTCTCACAAGTAAATTATCCTCAATGCTGGCAGTTCTTTAAATATGAGTTGATTTTGGCGTTACTATTTCTACATTTTCCTTTAGTAGTAATGAAGTGCAGTATTTGATTAATTTTGTCTGGCAACTGGAGTCAATACCATATTTCTTGTGGCGCCTGTCATAAACATTTATCTTATACATCATTTCACTTGTGTTTTAGTTGTCAAAAAAACTATGGTTGGTGATTTCACATGACAGCAGAATGGATACTGAATCAATTTACAATCTTAAGTTTCCAGACACATCGCAATTCCACTAGGGTTTGAGGCTTCCACTCCGTCTTAGGACGGAATAAAGAAGAGTGGGCAATCTCTAACTGATTTTTGGAACTCGACACCAGGAAGTTTTTTCATACCCATCGACCAGCATAGACTCATCCTAATCTCTAAAGAAGAGATTCACGATCCCAAATACTTTTACCCTATTCAGAAAGTTTTTTCCACATGATGACTTGTATGATGTGAAAAGGCCCTTGCTCCGTTACTAAAAATAAAAAGTTGAGCACATAAATTAATACCACAATGGCTAAACATAACACAATTTTGGTACCCATCAACCCATCCCAATCTTTAAGGAAGAGATCGACAATCTCAAGTTCTTCGACTTTATTTAGAAAGTCTTTTCACCCGGACAACCCGTAGGAGGTGAGAAGGGCCCATCCTCCGTTACCAAAAATAAAAGTTGAGCACATAAATCAATAGGGGTTGCTCTGATGGTAAGTAACCTTCACTTCCAACCAAGAAGTTGTGAGTTCGAGTCTCCCCAAGAGCAAGGTGGGAAGTTCATCGATGGTCTATTTGGAAACGGCATCCGTACCCAAGGTAGGGGTAAGGTCTGAGTGCACAATACCCTCCCAAGACCTCACCGAGTGGGATTATACTGGGTTGATGTTGTTGTTGAGCACAGAAATCAATAGCACAATGTCTAAACATAACATAATTTTTATTGGAGTTGGAATTTAAAGTTTAAGGGTTCTCAATATGCAACCGAACCCTTAGCTCGTTAGTAATTGGGTTGGCAATGAAATATTTATATATATTTAATAAATTTTCTAATACAAATATAATGTGTTAAAAAACTACTGGGTTCATGGAAGAAAGAAAAAGGAAAAAGGTGTTGCTAGTTGGAACTGAACTAAATTTATCTGATAACTTGCAACTTTTTTTAACAAGTCCGAGGCTATCTTCTAATAGCTCACACTGTGTACCTTGGAATCTCACGTATAGCATGCTCTGTAATCATCGAGTAAAACTACAGTGTCAGCAATATATACATGCAACGTTCTTGATCTGTTTGATGGATTTGTTCTTGAGAGCAGTAGTTTTAACTGAAGTCATAGAACTTGTGTTCTCAAGACCACTTCTTAAATAGGTTTCTTGATGTCACTGATAGATCTCTCGACGGGAGCTTCATTTTGTCAAGAGGAAATAGCTTCAATGGATCCAGTTGATTTAGTCGACCAGTGTTGGCATTTCAAATTGAAATGCTTATTTCTTCTCCTAAGACATTTGCAGCAAACAAACTTGGAAGATTGTAAGTTGGTTTTGGCGATTATCTGTAAGCCATTCCACATTTATCTTACTAGTAATAGGCTGCACCATTTGACCAATCTTATAAGGCAACTAGAGTCGGTTCCATATTTCTTGTGCCAACTCTCGCAAACATTCGTCACATAGATCATTTAACATAATATTTTAGTTTCAAAAAACCTTTGGTTGTTGATCTTTCATGACAGTAGAAATAAACTCAGCTCAACTAGTCAAGGGGTTGAGTTAAACGACCGAGTAAAAGAACCAAAACTCAATCACTATACTTCTTCGAAAGAACATAAATTGTATTATTCATGATACAAGCAAAATAATTCAACTGTTCAACTTTTGAGTTACTAAATCTTTTGAAGTTAAATAACAAATAAAAGATCCAACAAAACAATCAAGTTTCCACACAAAGTTCAGGCATAATGTAAACTCCCATTAACTCGATCCATTGCTTGCGATGACTCAGTAAGTCATCCAAGTTTTGACTAATATTTGGTGCATATGATTTCAGTAAGGGTGAGAAACTATTTGGAAAGGAAAAATACTGAAGGAAAAGGAGAAGTGTTTGCTGCTTCCCCCCCCCCCCCCCAGAGCTAACGAACCCTCTGTACTGCTGACCAGGTAGCGATGAACTACCACCACCAGCACTGACAAACACCAGAAAAAACTACCACCATCACTACTTTGATACCCCAAAACAAGCCCCAAAGCTTCAAGAGCTATGAAATACGCCCTTGGCTCAAGAATCGGCCCAAGCACTCAAAGGCTGCAAGCAGATCATAAGCTTTCAAAGGGCCCAAAGTAGTGGCAATTCCAGTATTAAGAATGCATAACAATATATTACAAAAATCTTCTGAGAATGTGTAACTAGTACACAAACTGTTCATGTACGACTTACAGTTGACATAAATGGACCATTATAAGCCGCCATGGGCAGATAAATAGAGTACAATACAATCACATGGATTGACCATGAAAGTGTAACAAACTGAAGATACCAAATAAGATTTACATCTTCACCTGCCATAGACAAAATATGCAAACTTCGTTAGAACATGTAAATATAGACCTATAAAGGGAAGCACAAAGACCTTCAGAGAGTTCAATTCAGCAGTGCCGAACTGTACAATTGCTTAATACCGCAAGACTTAATAGAATTTAGAACAGCCTCAAAGAAATAAAGTGAAAATTATACTATGATAGAAGGAAAAAAATTTATTAACAGGAAACGTACGATCTTGAACATTGACCAAAGCAACCTCTGTATTCTGTATTCCTAACACATACATAATACCTCTCACAAATATGGCATCTTAATGACTATTGATCAAACTGCACGGCAAGCAGAACACAACTATCAGTTCTAAATAAGCAGAACAACTCTTCTAGAGGAAAAAGGATCTATCTAAACATGTGCTTAAACAAGAAATACATTACTAGATGCTCCAAGTTCTATAAGTCGATGCCTAGATGATTAAGTCTCAAATACATTCTCATCATAAGAAAGAACCATGAGAATTTTAAATATTTTAAGTTTGCGTTACAGTATGACGAACTACATGAGTAGTTGCACAAGATAGGATAGGTTAAAAGTCAAACATTTGGAGTCAGGAGTTCCAACAATAGCTTCTTCTTCAAATTACGAGTAGAGATTTGGGGAGAATGGATAGGACAGGGTAGTGGATGACGTGAAGGAAGCGAAGGCCCATCCCGTGCTTTCGGTCAATTCTTCCCACATAAGGCAGATCTTTTTCTTTCCATCCCAAATAGAACAATTGAATAGGAACCTAGTTGTGACCAAGGTGCTTTCAAGCTTAGGGTTAGCAGGTTGATGGCTGGAGAACTGGTAAAAGAAGGAAACCTTCAAGAGATCATAGTTAACAAGCCAGCTGTGGAAGAACAATCTTCCCTGGCTATATCGATCCTCCATAATTCAATCAGAATCTAGAACTGCGAAGAGGTTCTAACTAGCTAGCCTAACCAACCGCTACAAGCGGGTAGGAAATAGATATGGTGGAGATTCAAGTCAAGATGATGGATCACTATCACAATAGATAGATGCTTTCCCTGGAACGTGTTCAATGGCACCTCGGTCTTCTTTGTCAACGGATAAACTTTTCCTACACACAAATTTCATTTCTCTTATAAGCATTAATCTTGCCAGTTCTCCTCCATAAAAACCAAGTGCACCTTGAATTAAAGACACAAATTTGCTTGGGTTGTTTCTAGTCTCAATAAATTTAACTTCATGAAATAAAATCCAGGACTTCAGAGACTATGTAATCAGAAAACCAAGAAAACAGAGTGAAGATACCTCAATATAATATACCCAGCTGTTTTTCAGACTTTTGCTGATTCCTTCTCTCTCCAAGTTGCAAGGACCTCATCGGTTCTAAATCGCTGTGTGAATGTTGATTCCTCCATTGGAGTCGATGCACCATTTGCATACTCTAGGAGACCAGTATAAGCAATCATTGCTCCATTGTCAATGCAGTACCTGTCATCAGTTGCAAACAACTTGCCGCCCCTCTCAGAGCACATTATTTGCATCATCTGTTGCAGGCGCTCATTGCATCCTACACCACCAACAATTAGCACATCTTTCTTATCACAATGCGCCATTGCTCGTTCTGTAATCTCAACAAGCATCGCAAACAGAGTTTCCTAAAAGAATTGCAAACAAAAGAAAAGGCAATCAAAATGTTTGCTTTTCAGATTTTAAAATCTGACACCGCATAAAGAATTGAAGATAAGAAGTCAAAATCTGAAATATTAACCTGTAAAGAGAAACAAAGGTCTGCTGGTGTGCACTCATTATTTTTCAGCTTCTCCTCTGCAGTAGCTTCAATGTAGCTCAGTATTCCACTGAATGATACATCCATTCCCTTTACAACATATGGAAGTTCAATGAACTTTTCCCCTTTCTTTGCAAGCTGATGAGAAGGAAAACAAGTATGAGATCTCTGACTAATTCCTCTAACATCTTGTGCTATCATAATAGACAAAACCATGAACCAGCTACATTTATGAATACAGATTTAAGAAGCCGGCAGATAATAAATTATGTAAAATAACTTATGAAAGGCATCAAATATAAGATGGTGTTAACAAGATCTACTAAAGTGTGTAAAAATTATATCACCCATCACTAGTATTTTGCTTCACCTAAATCACTTTACCCTTCCTTACAAAACTTTAATACTGAGATGTAAAACACTCAAAAATACATGAAAACTACAAGTCTATAACATACACACAAGGCAAAAAAGATGAGAATTTGGCACTGTATGACAACTAGTCTCAGTTAATGGTATAAAACAACCCAATGTCTAGTTGTTGGCACCTCGTCGCCCAAATTAGCTTTTTAAGTAAAATAATTGGCAAAGTATAGTCCCATCCCCTAAACCTTACTTCCCAATTTATTCTCTCTCCCCATAACCACCTCTCTACCTCTCTTAGTCATCTCCTCTCTCACAGTTTAGGGTACAACTTATAGCAAATCAACCATGAAAATCAGTGGGATGAATAATGAATGGATGATCCGGTTCCTTTTGCTTTTCCATCCCACCAGAGATTAATATCCTTTAGTTCAGTAATGGGTTTAGAGGTGGAGAGGGTGATGGTGATATAACAGCTGAAGATTATCGTTTTGGGTGAATTAAAGATCGACAGGGAAAAGGTGTTTGGGTTTTTGGCTGATGAGAAGCAATGGTGGCTTTTGTGACTAAAAATGAAAGCTCAGCCAGTGTGAGGCCGTAGAGTGGTAGTGGTCGACGGTGTGAGATTCACAAAGAGGTCGCTATTTGGTGATTCTGCGCATATCACCGTGAATACATGTCTGTATATCACATTGTGTATAGGATTTAGATGTTGCCAATATTTTGGGCTTCAGGTGCTAATGCCAATAGTTGGCTAAATGGCTGCCAATTCCTCTTTAGAGTTGTATATAGGTGTCAATTTCCCAAAAAAGATCAGGTTTAGCCAGCTGTAATCTGAAGCAAATCCAATATCATAAAACACTACACTAATGAATAAAAAGGTAGAGGCAAAGTAGGACACTAAAGGAAGATACTAAAGGATAAAGAAGAGCATAGTGTATAGGAAAGACAGGATACACTAACAAGATCCCTGTTTATTGAACCCGACCCCAACCCGTCATGAGTAAGAAGCAATCCACAGGGACCTTAATTATCATGCGCCCCCTCCTAATCAAATTAAACACATTAATCAGAGCAGCCTTCCCTTCTCGGTAATGTCCCATTTCTATCTTAAGTTGGTTAAAACATACCTTTAGTTACTCAGCTAGCTGGTTGACCAAATTAAAATAATGAACAGTAAACTAAATTTCTAGAATTGTAATGGCAGGAAGTAGATGTGGTAAAATTGGTAAAATGGGTGACAAACAAGCAGACTAAATTGGAGAGCTGAAGTGCAGATTCTCCAGAGCTACTTTAAGAGATAAGGGAGAGAACACATGGTAAAATATGCAGAAAAACATGACAACTAAGAGGGGGCTAAGATAAGCAGCAATAAAGTACAGTAATACCCAGGCATATTATCAAAATATCTTATGAAGTGCACAACCCTAGCCCTTGAAAAGGACAAGCTTTGTCCTCGGGCTTCTTAATGTTACCATTCATCCTCACTCTACCCAACCCACAAAATCTCTTTACCTTGTTCGCATCTCGTAAGCAGGTTTTAACATGATCATAAACTTTACTCGTGATTCGTGAAAAGTATGATATTCATTCAATAGCTTATACTAATAAATGCAAAAAGATTCAGAGTACATTAACCTAAATTAAGAATAACAACTAACAAGGTATCACCAAACTAGTAAAAATACACCTTGCACCCCATCTGTTTTTAACACAGTCACTATTTATACTGTGTACGATAACTTTTCTTTGACCAAGAATTCCTTAACTGTTCTTATACATATTTTTAAATATTTAGAAGTCCAGCTTAACTTAGTTTCTGAATAAAGATTTGATTTTTCATAAACAAAAGAAGCCAAGTCCAAATTTAAAGCAAATGGAACCAAAAGAAATACATTCTACTACAAAGTAGCTAAACTAACCTGTTCAATGTTGTACCCAGGGCTAGGGTCATTGGACAGAGTAAGAACCCTAGCAAACCTATCCAAGCAATTCCCCACAGCAATATCAATTGTCTCCCCGAAAATCCTATACCTTCCTTCACTATACGCAATAACCTGAGTATTTCCCCCACTCACATACAACACAACCGGATCATCCGCCCCGGTTACAATCCGACCCATTTCAATATGGGCCACACAATGGTTTACCCCAACGATAGGTTTCTTCCACAGCTGAGATAACACTCGCACTACCACCGCCGCAACCTGCAGCGGCGCACCCATGCCGGGGCCTTTCGTATAGCAGAGACAGTCTATTTCGTCCGGAGTTACTCCGGCGGTTTCTAGGGCGGATTTTATTAGGGGTAACACGTGTTGGTGGTGGTGCTGCGCAGTTTCACGCGGGAGAAAACCGTGGCCCGGCGGCGTAATGTAAGTGTGCCGTGGATTTGAGAGGATTGTGCCGTCGAGTGCTACTACTCCTACGCCGATTTTGTTGGCGGAACCCTCGAACCCTAAGGCTATCAATTTCTTCTCTTTCATTCCTGAATGGAAAACAACGCCGCCGCCGGAGGATTGGGGTTTAGTAGTGAAACGAGCAGTGACGACAAGGGTTTAGAGCGAGGGAGTGGTTGTTCGTTATTGTATTTGAATATATGAATTTAACAAATCAGTACCACAGTTTTCAGAGCCTTTATATTTGGCGCCTATCAGTTTTGGATTTTGAACGCTTCCTTCCAGTATGAACTATGAACGTGCGTTAGACCTTATTTAGCACTGTATGATTTAAATATTTATTTATACGAAGAAAAAATAAAATTTTATTAATAAAAGAAATTTTATTTATAATAATGTAATAATTATTTAAATGTAAAAAATATTATTACATTAGCATAATACATGAATTTAAAATAAAAGGACATTATCAAACTTACAAAAATAATCAATTTTGTCATGTTAGTTAGGTAATTATGTATTATAGTTTAAAAGAATTTAATGTGATGGTATTTTGACGGACACTTATGTTTACTCATAATGCTTTGGCTGCTCTGTTTATTATTAATAAATGTCTATCTTTTAAACCAAAAAAAAATTAGAATTCTTGTTATCAATCTTGACATCCCTTTTGAAAGTGCAACATATTGTTGTTCGTGCAAGATAACATATCGCGATAAATATAGTCCAATTTTTAGGATGTTTTTCCTTGTGTTTTATTTATTATATTTGCAAAACATAAACATATTAAAATTTATTTTCTCGTAAATTTAAAAGAATATTTCTTAGTTTCGGAAGACAAAAGTTGAATTCGGGGATAAGAATATACATAGAAGTACTTTGACCAATATCATAATTTTTGCATGTATGACGTTATTTTCAAAACTTCTATATATACCATATGTGTGCTATTACATATGCTATTGGCGTATTTTAGTTTTTCAGTTGCATGTCGGGCATATTTTTCTTCAGAATCAACTTATATACAATGAAAAATCAACTTAGTCTATTATGTATACGGTGTCACTAACATACATATGAAATAAACTTGATAACAAACATGTATGCTAGAAGGTCGTTTGTTATTTAAGTCTTTAAGTATTCTTCTTGATAGTAATTATTGATATTAAAGTCTTTAATCTAATGATAGACATATTTCTCTTATTAAAATACGCTACTATTACCATTTGGGATCAATAACCAAGTGTTCAAAAAGAACAAATCATGTTTTATTGGATGCTCTTTTTCGTTTCCGACACGAAGCAAGAAGACACTAAAAACTGGATCTGGTCTTACTTTATATTTCTTGTCAGTTGAATCTTTTTCATTTAACGCTAGAAGTATAACTTTGGCAAGCTAGCTTTTACAATCTCTTCTTTTGTCGATGAATTACTGGTAGTACTTGACATAAATTACACACCACACCATTAATTTTGTACCAAACGGTTCATTAATATCCAATATATCTCTAGAACTTTGTTTGACACGTAGTCATAAGTGCTTTATCTCATATTATCAATTTGGCGAAATACATAAACGGCCCCTCCAAGTTGTCCACAATGGTCAGTTGAATCGAGACTATTTCCAGCTAAACACTTCAGGTGCTATTAAGTAGGTCAAGTAAACACATATGTACAGCAGGCCATATGCGTGAGTTGCACATGCTGATGATATGGCAAATGAATCAATCGAAAAATGACACGTGGAATTTTACCATTTGACACATGTGATTAATTAAAAAAATACATTTATAAAAAAACTTATTTTCCTAAACCAGTGCTCCCCCTTTTCCCTCCCACCCTCGTCGCACTCCCTCTTATTCATCTTCTTCAGCCCACCCTTCTACTGAAATTCACCAGTAGACCAAAAATAACAAATTGACCAAAAATAATAGAATAATGCATATAACAAAAATATAAAAACCAACAATTTGATAATTAAGAACCAATTCCCATTAATAATCTGTTCAATTGGAGCTGTGTAAATATTTTAACATTAATTTAAGAAGCAATTAGCAAGTGGGCTTCTTCCGAATAACTAATCATAGAATTCTTTGATTTCCTCATTTATCTATCAAATGAACGGCAGTTCGATGGTGGAGAAACCGATAACGCCAATTTCACCGATGACAGTGAGCTGATGAAGATGATGAAGCAAGTTATGGAGTCCGAGGAAGAGAAGAAGTTGCCCAGTAAGATTGAAGCGACAATTTGATAATGGAGAAACCAACTGCTCAACCTCCGCCGGAGATGGTGATTGTGGTGGTGATGGAATTTTTGTGTTTTTCCTAACATAGAGGGTGAAGATGGAGAAGATAATTGGATACAATATGAAAGAAGAAGATTGCAGAAAATTTTCCGTTAAGTACTTAATTTTCCGGCCAAAATATTTCCGGTGATATTGTTTCCTTCTCTAATGGAGAAGATAATTGGGGCAACGCAGAAAATGGAGGAAATTGGAGGAGATGGTGGGGTCCATATTGAACTATGGAAAGAAAAAAGATAAACTTAATTTTCAAGATTTTTACGCGCTTAGATGTAGTTGTAACACATAAAATTTGACATGTGAGCAGAAGGGGTTTAAGAGAATATACTCCTACCAAGTAGAGGTGTCTGATTGGTCATATGGCAAGTTAAGGTGTTTAACTGATCGTTATGGACAACTTGGAGGGGCGCTTTATGTATTTCGCCATTTCGTTGTCCTTATAAATTTAGCGTCATTGTTTTGCTTTGATATATTTGTGATGATTATTTAAGTTGTTTGAAGAGGTATATCAAATCTAAAGTGGGTGGTCTCACAATAAATCTTTGTTGGTACACCACTTGCTATTATTGCTAACATTGTCATGTCTCTTGATATGATATTTTCAAGTAATACATGACATAGAAATATTATTTCGATTCCACCGAAGACATCACAAAGAATAATCTCGGTATAGCAAAGTTGACTTTTTATAATATAAGTTTAAAAGCTTGTTCTTGTTTATGATTTAGCTTTGATTGTGCTTCCTCAAACACTTTTATAGAATTTTGGTTCTTAAATACTATATTAACCTTTTTATTTATTTGTATTCTAATGCTCTTTTATGGAATAAATTTATGTACCCTAAGATTTTTAAAATAACTATATTGGATTCTCCTGCTAAATAATTAATTAAAATATTTAATTATTTGATTTTAACATAAAAAATAATTTATTATGTGTTGATTTAGATCTTAATATTTGTACATCTCTTGTTTTGAATATGTAATCTTAATTATAATTTAATCAAGTGTAAATTCTATTTTTAAATAGTAAAAGATTGATATGACATTTCTCTTTTAGATATTTATGTATGTAGAATCATTAGTAGTATTGAATCTTACCAACTATTTTTTTTTTCTCTTTCTCACACATTTATATTCTTAAATATTTTCTTAAGTTGTTGTTTAATAATTGGGTATTTTTAATATTATACGAAAAATTAATAAAACTGTTATTTGAGTAGGAAAATAGCTCAAGTATAATATTAAAATATATTATCGTGGGGGTATTTCCACCCCCCCCCCCCGCCCTCAATTTTAACTCTTTATGCAGTTCATTTAATATTATTATTTTTTTGGTATAGGATATTATGGAGTGGTAATGTATTGCCAATACGGAGTATTATGATGAAATTGCTTTTATTAAATCTTCCCACATATTTTTAATAAGAATTTAATAGACAAATTTTATTAATTTTAAATATTTAAAATTAGCATAGAAGGTATTGTAATCCAAAAAAAAATAAGTTATTACAGTTATGCCCTTTCCCTATGAGTGTTTAATATTTTAGGACTATTTTGATATATTAATATTGTATTGTTGCCTTTATAATAATAAAGGCTCTCCTTTTTCTAAATGGATTTGGACAATATAGTATATGCTCCTATAAAATTATTAATAGGAAATTACAATTCGTTTTCAAATTAAATTACTAATAAGAATTTTTTAAGAAGTATATCCTAAA
The DNA here is from genome assembly GCA_032618575.1 of Nicotiana noctiflora. Taxonomy (NCBI): domain Eukaryota; kingdom Viridiplantae; phylum Streptophyta; class Magnoliopsida; order Solanales; family Solanaceae; genus Nicotiana; species Nicotiana noctiflora. The sequence goes on from JASVEL010005578.1 coordinate 217,523, forward strand.
AGTAATATAATTACATGACTAAAGATATTTACTTGTTTAATTTTATATAAGACATCCGGAAAATAATTATACTAATAGCATTTCTAAAGGTAATTATGTAGGATTCATAATGTGTAGTATTATGTCCTAAAACTAATAGGATTATAAGGCTAATATCTAAAATTTTAGTTTTGCCATTTTATTATGAGATATTATGCTTAATATTATAAGATTATTTTTGTAAACCGGCATTGTATTCATGCTTTTATAATAATATAGATAGATACGGAGTGACTGACTAACAATTACTAAACAAATGCTAAAAACTAATTGATGTGGTGTAGTTGTAGGAATTTTAATTAAGTCTTAAAAAGATTGTTTTCTACGTAAATTCCTGTGCCTACGTTTCTGCATGTTCCTTTTGATATTTGGATTTGGCATTTACCCAATTGAAGAGAAGAAGTGTAAGTTTAAATAGTATGTTAATGATCTGTATTTAGTAAATATATATATGTATATAAATAATATGTGACATATTTTATTTATATATGCATATTATCACATACATACCATTTACATATCATTTGAAGATTATGATAGCTGTTAGTATATGTTAAGTATACAATATACAATAGTATATGCGATATTTAACACAATCTTAAAATTAATAAAATTTTCAAAGCTTGCTGTTGAAAATAACAGAATAATTAACATGCAGTTCTGAAAAATGAAGTAGTAGATTTGTCAATCAAATCCTCTTTTCTCTTAAATTTTGCTTTGTTTTTTCCCTGTTTCTTTTCTCTCCTGCCTTCTAGTTCGATGTATTTTTCTTCCTCTTTATTTTTCTTCTTGACTTTGCTTTTCTTCTCGTTGTTTTTGTCGAAAGGATGGCTTGAGAAATTGGAGCGGAAGTGATACACAAACAGATGATATATTTTTGACTTTGGACGAGAAAATATGAGATATTCTAGGATATGAAATGTTGTACATTATTTAATTAAAAAGGTAAATTTTAAATAATATGTATTATACATAATTTAGTGAAAGTAATTGCATGAATTTTAATTAAGTCTTAAAAAGATTGTATTCTATGTAAATTCCTCTCTGCAAAAGGGATTGTCCCAATTCATTAAAAAGGTAAGATTTTAAATAAATTGCATTATATATAATTGTGTGAAAGTAGTTGTAGGGATTTTATTTAAGTCTTAAAAAGATTGTATTCTATGTAAATTCCTATTTTCAAAAGGGATTGTCCCAGTTCAACTTCGGTTGTTAAATCTGTCTTGCTTTATTGTTTAAGACTATTTTGCAACTAGGAGTAAGAGAAAATTACATCTGTTTTTTCCCAAAATTATTTACTTGGTGCCATTTTCCTGTAAAGTGGAGAGCATTTAAGTTGAACATTAAGAGATTTGGTTACTTCGATTCGACCTATCAAACACCAATCCTTTTTCTCCTCCAGGGTCTGGAAAATTGTCAAAAACTTTTAGATTAAACGAAGATTAGTCAAATAAACCATTACTGATGATACACATGAACTGCATACCTATGTTATGTTGCAGCCATTTCATAAACAAGGTTCACTTAGAGGGCTTTTTATTTCGTTTCTTGGCATTCTTCACAAGAGCATCACAAATCTCCTTTTTTCTTTTGGAGGCAGCACTGATATTAGGATTGGTAGCAGCTAGATTGACTGAATTATTGTTATCACCTTTGCTTGTACTCTTGCCCTGAACTTCTAATGCATCCTTGACGAAAAATTTTAGCCTCCACAATGTTAATTCACTCTACAGAAACCACAAAGAGAACTTTTTAAAATATGCAAGAGCCATATATAAGATTCTTGAAAAGGGGATATGATTAAAGTCTCATGAAAACCTGAGCATCAATGTCAAGTTCCACCTCTTCTGTCGAGGCTGGAAATAGTGGATTATTTTGCGCTACTATATCCAGCGCCTTACTAAGATCTTCGGGAGATAACTTCGTGAGAGCTAATCCTAAATTTCTCTTCTCCTCTATTGATATTTTTCTGGAGTTACCATACACAAGAGGAAAGAGAACAAAATGTTAAACTCGGCAACACAAAGAAAGCAGAATCAGATGGTTTAAACCAGCAGGTATATGGAAAAGATTTGAGCATGAAGAGAGCACTCCAGATGAATTGTGCCTAAACGTGAAATTTTCTTTCTTTCCATTCCGGAGGTTAAGTAGAACAGACATCCAGCACAATAGATCTCATGTTTCAAGATAGAGACACAGATAAGTTGGTAAGATCAACACAATGCTAACACAAAGGAGATGCTGGAACCTTTCTACTGAACAAGAAAACAATGAAAAGGTGAATTTAAACCAACATTCAAATTGGAAGAGGGGTTCACTCTACCAGAAAGTTAAGTTAGCAATTGGCCTCACAGATGAAACAGCACTCCAACAAGATAAAAAGAATCAATCAGAATCCCATTTCAACAAGTCATTCAAGCTGTTGATCTGCAAATTCTATTGCCAGCCCAAAACTACCTATTGTAAGTTCAGCACCAAGAGAAACATATCCAAGTTGACCGAGGAGAACTATACCATGTGCAGCCAGAAACAATCAGTTGGCACAAGAAAACTAACCTAAGCCCAATTCACAAATTAATACAAATTTATCAGTGTCAGTTTAAAACGAGATTCAAACAATTGTTGTTCGTCCCATCTAGTGGAGCAGCAAAGGAGAGAAGGAACCTGCACTAGAGAAGCCCCTGGCGTCAAAGGATCAGTTTAGATGGCTAAAGAAGGAAAAAATATTTATAATACTGCAATGGAGACGTATGACATGCTTGGCTTGGTCTTGGCCACACATAATAGGCTGGCCAGGCTTGTATGGTTTCAAATTAATGAGGAATGCACTTATCAAAAAATTACTGCATCTATTTCCATCTGTCACTTTCAGGAGCTTCTATACTTGCATACCCAGAAAAGTTCAAGATTTCAAATGAACTCCCAATTTAGTTAGTCCAGAATACAAGCAACTTGGCCCACTGGATAGCAAACAAGTCTAGGTGACCGTGTCTCACTCATACTGGATATAACTGGGAAAATTAACCATTTTTTAAAAATGAGACAGGTATACCTCTTATTGGTTTCCAAGTTTGAGAATCTCATGTTCCAACTGAGTACTTGTTACGTAGCTACTCCCAATGGAGTTCTATAACAAACTATACTGGATCCTCAGCTTAAAGACTTTTACCAATAATTTTTCCTCTGCGTGATGCTATCAACAATGGCAGGGTGAGGTGTTGAGAACTATGGCTGGCTCAAGGGACTCTTACCCAGAACATAAGACTGTTATCTGTCTCTGGAATCATCGATTCAGTTTGCACCTGATAGTAACCTTGCTCACACTAACTTTAGCAGTAAATTTTAGATGTAGCCTTGCACTCATGCAACTCATCTACTTTCAATGATGAGGTAACTCAGTGTTTATCTTCATTGCTGAAAGGCTAAATACCCATGTTTATCTTCATTGCTGAACAGCTATATACCCATGTTTATCTTCAAATGTAAGTGAAAAGCACATTTTTTTCCATGTCAGCATGAGGTTTTTACTACATATATTTCTGCCGAGAAGAGGTGTTTAATTGGAGAGTCACAAAGTTAAAGTGTCTACTTGACAAATCGTCCTAACTATAAGGGGTTATCTAGGTAGTTGGCCTATTTAGAATGCATGGGAAGAACATGAGTTGGCTTATGTCGAAAATTTTAAAAATAAGAGCCACTTAATCAGTTCTTTATTAAATAGAAGAGACGCCTAATCATGAAATGATAATTCAAATTATATGCAAGAAACATTCTACGAGGTTTTCTTTTTCTGGTCTGCCAGATGTAACAAGATTAATCTTTGAAGTCAGGAGGCAGCAATCCTTAAAAAGAGAAAACATTAGACCAGATAAAAGGTAGCAATTATAGATTTGAATCTAAGTCATTGAGCCAAACCTGCATCTTGTGACCACCATCTCTCTGAGTTCCTCCAAGTGTGTATCAACTTCATAAAGCTGTGAAAAGTTGGGTAATTTCAGACTCGAAAATTCATAGGCCAGATCAAGCTCCAAAAGAGAGATAGAGGACATCGTTACGAATTTTCAAAGCTTAAAGCAAGCTTTGAGGGAATAACTGAACCATCACTAGTTTTGAGCCAAAGTTAAGCTTCAAGAGTAGGTTTTCTTTTACCTCGTTGCACAGATCCCTAGCCATTTTGGCATGAGCGGCCTCCTGAGCAAGCTGCATATTCAGTTGAACTTCTGCTTCCTCCCCTTCTCGTCTTTTTTCCTGAAAATAAATGGATAGAGTTAAGAGATGATCATGCAACATTTACAGATAAGAATTTGGAATATTGCAATACAAGGATCATGATATTACGAAATTAAAGGGAGCCATACCAAAGAACTAACGTCCAAAGTAATTGTTACCTCCTCAGTAACTTTTGGCAGAAGTTGCAACCATTTCTCCTCAAATTTTTCCAATAACGTTTTCGCCATTCGATGAACATCACTCTTTTCATCATTGTACTTCATTGCATTCTTGAACACCAGTCTAACATCAGCAAAAATCTCTCTGACATGCTTATACCCGGCACCATCCCTGGCCTCCATTTGGTTCTTTATTGTACTGAAGTCCATGGGCCTATCAATAATCTGAAAGGCAGAAAATCAATTCAAGTGCATTGTAAACCTTAAAAAGAAATGTCATTATTTCCATAAATGGATCCAGAAATTATAGAGACATGTCCAGACAAAGAACAGGTAAGATAAGTTAGAACCATGTCCGAGACTTCCAAGAAGAATTCCCCCACCCCAGAATTAAAATTTAAAACTTTGCCTAGGAGATAACAGACATACAAAAGTAAGCACCACCACAACAATAAGAAAAACAACATACTCAGTATGATCCCACAAGTGGGGACTGGGGAAGGTGGGGTATACGCAGAGCTTACCTCTATCTTTGTAAGGTAGAGAAGTTGTTTCCGATAGACCCATATTTTAGAAGAATCAAAAAGGCTTTTAAAGTTATGTGGGTAAGCACATAACTGAGAAATTCATATTGTAGAAAAGAATCAAAAAGGCTTTTAAGTTTAAAAGAAAACAGAACCAGAAAGTTTTACCTCATAATAGTCATGCAACCCAAGTCCTTCAACATCAACTGGCTGCATAAAAGGCCAAGCCCATTTGTGCTGAGTGATCTGGCACAATAAAATACAGAGACATACTATTAGTATGAGGTATCAATCAAGACCTCAAAAATTATCGATAGAATGGGAACTGCAAATATTAAGTATTGCCTGGCGCAAAATTGTGCCAAACTGGCGCATAAGCTCCTGCATCCTCTTAGCCGCAGCGGCCTCTCCACGTGATGCTTCTAGTTGTAGCTTCTTAAAGCCAGGAACATGTTTCTCCTTATCTTTGTGCTTCCCTGAAGAAGTATTCTTTGAAGTGTTTGGCTGCTTTATACTTGCGTTCAAGTAGAACTTCTCAACTTCATTCACTCTTTGTTCAAGCTGAAAGTTGCAGCAACTAGCAGTTATCTCACACAAAATATTATGGAAAATGTTTGTATACAATAACCTAAAGTTATGATGCACCATTGGATGATCTAAAGTTGCAGGGATTCTAAGCAAAACTTAAAAGGTAGCAGTGGAGAAAGATTCCTGAGGGAAAGCAGAATTATTATCTACTAATTATTTTCAGTAGACATGGTTGTCAAAAGAATGAACTAGAGAATTCATGAAAGTCAAAGTTTTGCAAATATTGGAGGTAATTAGAAGTTTGTAAAGACATATTTTTTACTAAGAACATGACAGAGGGATCATGGCTGTGACTCCTAGATAAGTACCCATTTATGTGCACCAACAACAAGAACTGTTGTTGTAAAAAGCAGCTTATTGTTCTCACTTACTATTTTTTTACTTTGTGTCCTTTCCATAAAATAAAGCTTTGAATTGATTATATTGTGTTAATAACTTATAGAACCCACATAACAAGCCTTGGAAGAGGTCATGATGTCAAACCAAATTCAATAAAATTTTTTTTAAATGCCTAGTCATTTAAGACTCCCTTTGATTAAAATAAACACCTTCAAAGGCTCTTCAAGCTTACATAACTTTATACAGCATACACATGACACTCCATCAATACATAATAGAGTATGGATGACCCTGAAATTCTAGCAAATTCGTGAGTTGTAAGTTGTTCCACATCGGTTGTGGGATGTGGAATTGGTCTCATTATATGGTCTTAGGCAATCCTCACATCATAAGCTATTTTTTGGGGTTGAGTTAGGGCCCAAGGTTTTGCTTAGCTGAAAATTTTATCTCAGAGTCAACACATTCCCTGCTACCACGCCCAAAGAATATCTCAGCAGGAGACATAATAGTGGCCAGATAAGGAGAAACGAAAGTAAGCAACAATGTCTCAGGTACCACAAACAAATAAACAAAAGAGTATAAGACAATGAATATCATGATTTACATTACTTATACTACGTAGAAAACATGAAGAAATAAAGAGATTTGAGAATCGCAAAGATAGAGGTTCTCGCTTTCGTTCAAGAAATGATATGTACCTTATTGACTTTCATGACTAGCTCATCAACACTGCATCTAAAACCATCCACTTCCACACCATTACCTTGTGGTCCCACCTTTTCCAAATCCAAATTGGATGCATGTACACCTTCCATCTGATAACTGATAAGAAAACAGAATTACAGTTTCTCGCAAACATCACAACTAACTTGCTAATTCCTTGAGCTAATAGGCAATAGTAGCATCAAATTTTCAGAAACTTATCACATTTAGTTCACAAGGTTGCAGATGCATGACAATTCAAAAGCAATAATTCACAATATTCCTCAAATCCATACTGTGTGCGTAATTTGCTACTTCGTCCCAATTTTAGGTCGTAGAGCACCAGAAGTGCATTCAATCAACCCATCTACAACGCTTCGATCCCCATAACCAGAAGTGCATTAGTTTTAAGTATTATAACAGAAACACACGTGTTAAGAAACATATCCTTAAAAATAAACACACACACACACAAGCTAAGCAGCTGCATGTTACAATTATATTGGTAAGCGCATATAGCCAAAAAACAATATCCGGTGAACAGAGACACATTCAGCTGTACATATAACAGCGAGAAAATATTGTAAATTTAGCTTCCGGTGGACGAATTTTCGCATTTGAAGGACGATCATGAGTTGTAAATAAGTTAAATCGCCTAAACTATTCAGTTTAGTTCGCACTCGCACAAATTGGCGTACAGCTGTGAATGATGAGGAATATAAGAGTTGTACCTTTTAATACAGTAAAAGTCGGTGGGGGAGGGCGGTGGAGTAGTTAAGAGCTGAGAACGGCTGGAGAAGTGACAGCGCCGGCGAATGTAACGGTGGAATTAGAATGTCAATACTACCTTGTTGCGGCGTTGCCGCACTGCAAGAGTTGTTAAGTACATCTAAGGACGACGCAAAACCGTACTTTCTTTTTTCTTCACTTTCTTTCTTTTCTCTTTCTTTGCCATTTCAAGTTTGACCCCCAAACCTTATAAAAAGGTAATTTTGGCCTGCTAGCAAATTGGACTTGTAGCAATTATCAGATTTCTATTTGGAAAGTTTTTTTTTTTTTTTTTGGGTTAAAAGATACACATATTATAAATACTTAAATATTTACATAAGAGTCAAGTGGATGCATATACTACATCAGATTACAACTAGTACTAAGGATATCAGCTACTGGACTAGGAGAAACAACATTTGTACAAGAACTACTACTACTTAACATAGTACGGGATTTTAACATTCTTTTATGGAGCATTCCAGCCTTATCTTGCTGGTGCAAAGTGATCACAAAAGGAGGAGGACTTGAAAAAAGTACAACGAGCCTCCAAATTAGTTGCTCCATGCCTAGCCAAATCGTCTGCCACAAAGTTTTGTTCCCGGTAGATGCTTTGTACCTTTGGGCCATCAAGCTACCTCATTAAGAACCTACAATCATTAATCATGTTAGAATATTTAATAGTAGGGGCAATAAATAAATTTAATATTGCAGTTGCATCTGTCTCAATGATCAAAGGTAACAAATGTTGTTGGACATCTAATTGAAGGCCCATGAGTAGTGCTAGTGTTTCAGTTTGAAGGCTGGATCCATGTTGCGCATGGCCTGAAAAACCTAAAACCCAATTGCCAAGAAAGTTTCTAAAACAGCCTCCAAGGCCACAAATATCTTGTGTAGGAGATGTAGAGCCATCAATATTTAATTTAAATATTTGTCCCTCATGTGGATGCCATTTAATATAAAGAGGCAGACATGATGGCCTAGGGTTTTTTGCATTTGTAGGATAGTAAAATTCGGCAGCTTGATTGTAGACTAAGTGATTGTTCATCTGAAGGTGTGAATGTTCAAAAAATTCTTATTTCGAACAGTCCAAATATGCCATAGTGCAAAGGATACAGTAGTAGATAAGGGAACACTATTATTTGAGGAAGATTGTGGATATCTTATAAAATTGTTCCATCTGTCAATATTGTTACCAGTTGTAGAGTGTGTAAAGGGCCTTATGTCAATTTGGAGTGTTGCCCAAGTGCAATAGCATTGCTACACTCAAATAAAATGTGTTCTATAGTTTCAGGAACCAAGTTACATTGCGGACATAATGAAGAAATATTAATAAGTATTTTATCCAAATACGCAGCTATGGGAAGCCTTTCATGATAAATTAACCATATAAAGAACGAATTTGGAGGTATGTGAAGGTGCCAAATCCAATTATAGTTAACAACTTGGTGAGTCGGAGTAGAATCAGTTTAGGTAAGTGCATGGTAAATAGATTTGACGGAAAACAAACCAGTTGGAGTAAGTCCCCAAATCATTTGATCATATTTAGTACCCACCAATGGCATGTAAATATTACTTATTGTAGCTTCTAGTGAAAATGGTAACTGGAAAGGCAAATCTTCCAAGTGCCATTATTTATGATAAAAATAATCAGATACAGTTTTATTAATATCTCCGTTTGGTAGAGGTCTATAGATGTAGGTACGTACCATAGAGTTATGATTTAACCATTGGTTCGTCCAAAATTTTACGTAATTTCCATTTGTTAGATCCCATTTATACCCCTGTCTACAAAAGGACCAACCCTTGATAATATTAGACCAGGTTCATGACATATTATTGTGTCTTATATTACGAACCCTCAAGTAACTATGGATTAGTACTTGTGCCCATAATTGAGTAGGGTTTTGGAATAATGTCCAAGCAAGGCTGGCGTGTATGGCATTATTCTTAATATAAAATTTTTGAATACCTAGGACGCCTTACGCTAAAGGTTTTGTAACTCTAGACCATTGCAAAAGGTGTAACTTTCTCTTTTGAGGAGTAGTGCCCCAAAGGAAATTCCTTTGATATTTTAAGCAGGATGATAATTGATGCTGGTAAGGTAATATATTGCATTACGTGATTGGGTAGATTATTCAAAGTAGAACGTATAAGGGTTTGTTTACTAGCTTTAGTTAAGAAATGAGTTTTCCATCCTGCTAACTTAAATTTAACATTCTCAATTAGGAATTGAAAATCAACTCTAGTAGGTATTGAGTCAAAAATAGGGAATCCTAGATACTTACCAAAACGATTACCCTCTCTTATACTGAAAGTATTCTGCAGATCAATCCTCAACTGAGTAGGATAATTCTTGGGAAAAAATCGGGATTTATCAAAATTAATAGTTTGGCCCGCATATTTACTAAATTGATTCATGGTGTGAACTATTGTTTGACATGATATAGCTGTAACTTTGAATGTCAAGATAATATCATCCACGAAAAAATATGGGATAGTTGAGGTCCCTTTGGACCAATTGAGATGGAATGCCAAATGTGATAGTCCACCTTAGAGTTTATTTTCCTTGATAATATTTATAAGCATAAGATAAAAATATCAGGCGATAGGGGATCACCTTGTCTGATTCCTCTTGTACGTGTAAAATATTCCGTAGGGGAGCCATTAATCAAAATGACAGTAGAAGAAGTGGTAATACAAGACATTATGAGTTTGACTAAGTTCTTTAGGGAAATGTAGAGTTCCACATCAAAAATCTTACCTACACGACACCTAATATGCACATCAAATTAGTAAGTACATGATTGTTTATTCTCTTATATGATCGAGGAAAAAAACAATAAAAACTCACATAAGTCTCTACTCTTTTAGCTGAAGCTTACGGGTTAATATTTGTTGAGTAACTTTTCCTTTTCACTCAGAGATTGATGGAGTACTTGAGACTCAATAAGTTCAATACTAGATGCTCCGTTAGGAGCCAGTGAGTTCTTAACTCCTTTAAACCTCTAAAAGCCCCTGGTCATAATGGTTTGCGTTCACTCTTCTTCCATAAATACATCAATTGTAGGTAACAATGGTATTAATTTGTGCAACTTTGTTGTTGAGCCCTATAGGTTGGATCCTGAAATGTAGGGATGTTCAAAATCGAACCAAAATCGTTAACCGAATCAAATCGATGGCTTATTGGCTTGTTGGTATCGAATTATCGGGGTAACGGATGGTGAACGGATTGAGATTGTATAATTAACGACTTAACAATTTGGGAGCGAATTGGTCAATTTTCTTGTTGGATAATGTAATATCCAATGAAAATACTGGTCTAATGGGGAAAATGGGCCGTTAGAGGACATGTCAACTGGCCTAATGATCTGCCGAGAAGGAGCCTAATGGTAAAGAAAAAAAATCAAAAACTAGCTGACTACGTGTTGGATGTTGTCTAAGGACGTGGAGTGCAAGACAATGTGGAATTGGGGACCAGTAGCTAGTATTAAATACAATAGTGTGAGTAGTGGAAAGTTTAGGCAAAAAGTATTAAGAATATTCTCTCTTGGTCTGTGACTCTGTTCCCCAGTCTCTATTTCTTTCTTATGTTTTATCTTCTTTATGTTCTTCCTGTTCTCTAGCTACAATTGGTATTAAGGAATTGTACTGGTCTTCTATTGAATCAATACATCTCCCTCTGTTAATGTTTCTGTTTTCTGGTTAAGTTCCTGTTTTCTTGTTAAGTTCTTAACATTTGGTGCTTTCATTGAGTTATCTCCGATGGGGGACCCGAAAAGTTCCTTGAGTGACTCTTCTCAGTCGACCCATGATCGGAACTCAGTACCGTCATCGAATTTAGCGGCATTTTGCTCAGTTGTGGAGTCAAATCAGCGCTTCATGCAAGAAATGATGTCTCAAATGGTGGCCCTTACTGCTCATATTCGACCACCAGCAGGTGTTCTCTCTCAGCCGTCGGCGCCGAAAATGGGTGTTACTTCGCATTCCACATGGGGGTCAAAACCTATTTGGAAAAATTTTGTGGAGATGAGTCGTTTCCATGGAGATAATCCGGAGGCTTGGGTTTTCCAGGTAGAGCGTTATTTTAATTACTATGCTATTGATGAAAATTAGAAGGTCACAATAGCTTCATTTTATTTGGACGGAGAGGCCCTTGAGTGGTTCCGCTGGTTGCACCGTAACAAACAACTAGTTGGCTGGGACAATTTTGCTGAGAAAGTGGTGAGTCGCTTTAAGAAGCGTCAAGTTCTAGGTCCGGAAGGTCAATTGGCCAAACTACACCAGTCAGGTACAGTGGCGAATTATCAAGCTCGTTTTGAAGCCTTAACTAACGAAACGAAAATTGTATCGGACCGATAGATGATACAAACATTCTTATCTGGGCTTCGTCCGGATATTCATTCTGCAGTTGTAGCCCATGGGCCCACATCATTAGACCAAACTATTTCATTAGCCCATACTCATGAACAACAAATTATTTGTGAAAAGGGGCAGACCACTTCTAAAATGTCCTATGCAAAATCACAGCCCATTTTACCTACTCCACCTTCAACAACGCTTGTTCCCTTCAACCCATCTTCCAAATATCCACACTCTAAACTACCATTGAAATGCCTGTCACCGGCAGAGGCTCAACAAAGGCGTGAAAAAGGACTTTGTTATTACTGTGATGAACGTTACTCTCCTGGTCAAAAATGCACATCTTTGCCTCAACTTCTTCTCCTAGAGGAAGGACAACCCGAAATCGAAAATATCCAACATGTTTCCATTGAGGATGATGTACTAGCCGAGGAATTACAATGTCTTGAGGTCCAAGAGCACTCCGCTATATCTTACCATGCACTTGCTGGGGGAAATTCTTCCACCACCTTGCGTTTTAAAGGTAAGGTAAATGGATCTCATGTTCAAGTCTTGCTCGATGGAGGTAGCACTGATAATTTTATCCAACCACGTGCTGTAAAATTTTTGAATTTGAAGGTGGAAGCTCTACCTCATTTCTTAGTGGTGGTTAGTAGTGGTTAACGCCTTCGCTATGAAGGGGTGGTTCGTAATGTTACTTTGATGGTACAAGGGACCACATTACAGTTGGATTTTTATGTTTTAGTATTGCACGGGGCTGAATTTGTATTGGGTGTGTCCTGGTTAGCCACATTAGGCCCGGTAGTTACAGACTATCATGACCGGATCTTTGAATTTTCAATGGGAGGGAAATGTTATAGTTGGAAAGGGGAACCTCCTCTCGATGTCCAACCGGTGCAATTTCAGCATATTCAATGCTTGGCAGAGGTAAATAGCATAGCGTGTTACTATCGTCTTGAGTTGGTATCTGAACCAGAACCTTTATCTCATTTTTACCCACAAGAATTGACCACAATGCTACAACAATTCAAGGATATTTTCTGTAAACCACATGGGTTGCCTCCTCCAAGATCCCAGGATCATTCTATTCATTTGCTTCCTGAGGCGGCGCCTGTGAATGTTAAACTGTATAGGTACCCATATTTCCAAAAACAAGTGATAGAGCAGCTTGTTTCTAATATGTTGAAAGAGGGAGTAATTCTGCCTAGTACTAGCCCTTTTTCATCCCTCGTGTTATTGGTACGAAAAAAAGATGGCACCTGGCGATTTTGCGTAGATTACCGAGCGTTTAATGCCATCACTGTTCGAGATAGATTTACCATGCCAACCATAGATGAGTTGTTTGATGAGCTTCATAGAGCTCGGTATTTTTCAAAGCTAGATTTATTATCTGGTTATCACCAGATTCGGGTAAGGCCTGACGATGTTCCAAAAATAGCTTTTCGAACACATGAGGGTCATTATGAATTCTTGGTTATGCCATTCGGTTTATCCAATGCGCCATCAACCTTTCAGGCCACTATGAAGTCTATCTTTAAACCTCATCTTCGTCGGTTTGTTTTGGTGTTCTTCGACGGCATTCTTATATACAGTGGGTCATGGAAATTACACTTGGAGCACCTGGAATTGGTCCTACAATTACTCAGAGAACACAAGTTGGTAGCCAAGGAGTCTAAGTGTGTATTCGGGAAAACCAAAATTGACTATTTGGGGCATGTTATCTCCGAGGAAGGGTTAGCAGTCAACCCAGCAAAAATTGAGGCAATTTTACAATGGCATAGGCCACGAAACGTCAAGAATATTGTGAGTAGTGGAAAGTTTAAGCAAAAAGTATTAAGAATATTCTCTCTCTTGGTCTGTGACTCTGTTCCCCAGTCTTTATTTCTTTCTTATGTTTTATCTTCTCTATGTTCTTCCTATTCTCTAGCTATAGTTGGTATTAAGGAATTGTACTGGTCTTCTATTGAGTCAATACATCTCCCTCTGTTAATGTTTCTGTATTCTTGTTAAGTTCATAACAGATAAACCGTTAACCTGTTAAGAATTTTTGTGTTTATACTTTTATCCTTATATATATAAAGTACTATTGAAATATTAAAACTTCCGGGGTTCTTCGCACCTGGATAGTACGAGGACCCTTGTGCCCTGCTCTTGATCAGATAAAGCTGCCCGCCTTAACGGCTAAAGTATTAAGAAGTTTGGTCTTTCATCTTTGTATCACAATCAACTTTGTCTATATTGTGCCCATACGCTAGGGTGTTTCCAGCAAAGTGTTTCTTTTATAGAATCAATGTTGGATTTTTGTAGCTGCGTAGGAGCAACATTGGGTACTAGGTTTGTGGTGTCCTCTGGTGCAGGCTGCTTTTGTGTTGGTTCAGATGGTTTTATCCTTTTTTCAGTTTGAGCTTTTTATGTTGTTACAGCTGAATGGTTGACATGATAAAAGTCAGTGAACACAGATTAGCTCATATTATAACACAGTAAAATAATAGCAAGTTATTACTACATTATTGCATAAGTAGTCGATTTTCCCTAGAAGCTTTGATAGAAATTAGGATATAGTTGGGGGGGGGGGGGTTCATTTGAGCAACTTGATATGCTATAAAATTATTAATATGCTTATATGGCAGTAAGCTGAGCATTACACGTATCTATGGATCTTGAAGTAGCAAGAACTCATAAGACTCGATGTCCATTTCAATTTATAACTTTTCCATCCAAATTTGTAATTATATCCCGCTCATCATGTCTATTAGGCAGCATATAGGAAGTCAGTCAACAAAACCACCCGTAATAAAGAATCCATTTCAATATTATACCAAAAATTTTCTATTTGGTTTAGCCTAGAAATCGTCCGATAATCATTAATCCGATATCAATCCGCTCGTTCGCTTATTGGATGACTAGCGTATTATTACATTTATATTTTGATAACCGAAAAGCCGAACCGTTAAGCATATTTATCCGTCCGATAAGCACCCCTAGAGAAATGAACACTACTTTCTTGTATCTTATTCCTAAGTGTGTCAATGCCTCCATCCTCCAGAATACTCATTAGACTCGGTAACACCATGTACAGGGTAGTCACTAATATCATTGTAAAAATCAAACCTTTTCTTCCTTTCATTATTGATATTGTTTTGATATGTGATCGTCATGTACGTAAGGCGGCGAGTGCTTACATGGGCTATTTACTAAAAATATCCAACGTTTACTAAGTAATAACTCTTTTCTTCTTATTTGAGTTATATCGGCATGTGTAATTATCATGTCTAGCTTAGAATGTTACGGTATATTTTCTGTTTGGACGGTTACATGCGGTATGCTTTCAAAACTATACCAGGAATTACGAATGCCAGAATATTTAATTTTGATACAAATTGGATATATCTATAACAATATATAAACTAAAAACAGATTTTATATGACTAATTATATAGTAAATAATTTTTTTTATAATTTGTCTACAACTTTTATACATCATTTTTATCAGGTTAAATACAACGACAACATCATACAACTTAAATACAATTTTTATACAAATTTTGTACAATATGTCTTTTGTATGTATTTTGTATATGATTTGTATATATTTTGTATGTTGTGTTCTTCTTCCTCTCATAAATTTCAATAAAAAATCCCTTTCTAAATACAATTTTGTTATATATCACCAACTTCATGGTAAAAGATAGCATTTATTACTTAAATACAAATTTCATATAATGATTCATATATTACACAACTATTTTTCTACTTTCATATAATATTTAAATAAAAAATACTTATATAGCTATAACATAATACAATTTACATACAACTATAATACAACTTTAATATAATTTCTTCTTCAAGTTTCAATCTAAAATTCAGCCAAAATTAAGTCTAATCTTCACCAAATACACTCAAAATTGAAATATAAACTCCAAAATATATTTTTAATTATTTGCAACAACATTCAATATAAACAAACAATATTTTTTAAAAACCCTAAATTCGAATTTAAAGCTCCGGTGTTTTTTAATGGCTGTCAATGGTAAAGAATTGCATACATTTAAAATTTATTAATTGACAATTTTAATTCGAATATCAATTGTGTAACATGAAAAGGAAATTGCTAATTTAAAATTTAAAACTTTATATTCAAAGAAAACGAAGGAAACAAACTGGGTGATTAGAGCTACCTCCACGTTCGTAGTCAAAGTTAGGCTTCACGTTCGTGATAAAAATTCAAGTAACAAACTTAATCCAACAAACAAAGAGCAAGACATTAAGCACTTGAGCTGATAGTCTTGAGGAGAAGAATAGAAGAAATATTGTTTTAGTGAATTTTTAATTTCTTTCAACATTTAATTTAGATTTCAATTAGCCAAAAAAGGAAAAAAAAAAAGAAAAAGAGAGAGAAAAACAGAAAATGCCGAAAGAATCGACAAACCGAAACAAAGTTGTGAAACTCTACTATAAAGTAACTAAACAATGAGTATAGATCAGTAACGGCTCGATGGAGTGCGAGGCCTAAAGCCAAATCATTATTAGGAGCTTTTGGAGACAAAAATGCTAATGCTATTTATATGTTATATCTCAACCAAATTCCTCCTGTAAAATAACATAATATTGGGAACTATGCCATAATGATTATTGACATAGTAAATGATTTATCACAAGATTTACTTATCATTATAAATAAATATAGAAATAATTATTTAAAATATACTTATTATATATATCTATCTATATATATATATATATAACATGAATAAAATTTGGGGCCCTATATTTTTGGGGGCCTAAAACCGTGGCTTTAGTTGCCTTGGGGTTGAGCCGCCTCTGGTATAGATAAATAATATCAGTTTTTATTTTCAGAAATTAAAATTTGAAAAAATAAAAACTTTGAATATTTGTTTTTTCAACTTCTAAAATTGACAAGAAGTTTGGCAAACCACATCATCTATCAAAATAAGTGCTTGACCCATTGAGCTGATAGTCGTGAAAAGAAGAAAATGAGAGATACGAGTGTATCCAATTTTTTTCCAACCAAAAGAAAAAAAAAAAGAACAGAGAGAAAGACACGAAACTCTGAAAGAAACAAACTTAAAACAAAAGTGAGAAACTTTACCATAAAGTAACTAAACAAGGAAGTATATGACAAATAATACAATTTTTATTTTCATAAACTGAAATTTGTAAGAATAAAAAACTTTATCTTTTTTTTCTTCCGATCTATATCAAAACTAGTTAAAAAATTAAAAGGAAGGAAAGGGGCATTCCGAGAATTGAACTCGGGACCTCTCGCACCCTAAGCGAGAATCATACCACTAGACCAAATGCCCATTTGTGTATTTCTCCTGTTTATAACTTATTTATCTTTAGTAAGTTAAACCCACAAGACCTAGCAACCAAAGCTCAAAACCCTCATAAGAAGGGGTTGAGATCCCCAGTAGTCGTGTATCAAAAACTAAAGCTGTAAAAACAATGGCGAGAGGAGCACTACTTCATTTGGTTCGGTCTGAAGCTCCCCATCTCAAGTCCAGGCACTTGCACTCAGGTTATTTTCTTCCTCCTCTTTCATATCTGTATTGTTTGCCCCTTTCATTAACTTTTACCTCGTGTATATGCGATGACCTAGTTTGTCGCTTAGATATGAAATGAGCACTTCTATGTTTTTCTGATCTATGAATGTTCACTCGCTTAGTTATTTGTCCAGTTTTTTCCGGAGCTTATAACTATTATTCGATGACGTTATTCCTATTTTTTTTTTTTTTTTTTGAGGTGACATGATTTTGTGAAAGAAGAAAAAATAGTTAATTGAGCTGAAAGAAGTACTTATCAAATCTGTCAGAGGAACCACAAATCCTAATACTATCTTTTGCGCCTTTACAGTATCAAAGCATACTGTAATTAAGAGAGAAGCACAAATTGACGCTTTCTTATACACAATATTTTCATTAAGAGACAAGCATACATCATATCCATGGGCCATGGCTTCATTTATATATTTCCTGGATAACTTGTTATAAGACGTGTTTGAGGAGGAAAGATATGGAAAGCCATGAGAAGATATAATAAGGAATGATGAGCATGTTGTTCGGTTTTTGCCTTCCCCAATACATAGAGCTTCCTTTTATGGGTAAATGGATGACTATCTTACGACATACATTTTCCTTGTACTAAGCAGAAGAGAAATTCTTCACATGCCTATTGGTAGCACTACTTTAAAGCTAATGTACTCTTTCGACCATATGATTCACACTAGTAGTCCTCAACAAGCATCTCTGGACAAATCCATAGAAATGGTCTATAACATTAATTAAGGACTAGTAGTCAAAGTTCTGGGATTCACTTGTAGAGTTCTGATGTAGAGAATAGCTAAAACTTTCTTAGTGAGATGTGTCTGGATCAATCCATCCAATAGCATATTCCCGAGGGTGTGGCTTTTGTTCTTTTTTTTTCTTCATCTTGGTCTTCTATTCTTGACCAATTAGCTTTTGGTTCTGCGAGTCAGGAGCACCTTTCCCCAGTTTGACTTGCAATGGATCTTGCGACTCTTGGACTAGTTCAGCATTATGTTTCATGGCCGTTTATTTAGCGAATCTCCTGCTGTCCGATCACTATTTAGAGGTTCTTTAAGTAAGAGTATATATTCTCTTACTCTGTATAATATTATTAGAGCCTCGAAGCAAGTTTTGCGATGCCCACTCAGCTCAGCTAGACAGCAAAGATACCATAGTTCTTCTTCCGGGACTTTTTGGTCAGTTCATAGTTAGATAGATGATATTCTAGTAAGAGTTATAAATAGTGAGAGATTTTTTCTGGGATTGACTTTTGTTTTCCTTAGAAATGTGGATTGGTAAACAAAAAAGATGATCTTTGACCTACTTTTGATGTCCTCTGGAGTCTTAAAGGATTTAGATATGGTGGTTGGTTAAGAAAGAATGGGGAAGATGACGTAAGATAATAGGTATAGACAATGTTGTTAAAAGCCTGCTTATGACCTGAAACTCGGTGCTGCAGGATAAGGGCCTCACATTAAGGCTTCACATCACATAGTCGGCGTTTCAATATAAGCATTAAGGTATTAAGGTGTGCACCTCAATGCCTGCGGGTTCTGTCATAGGAACTCAGTAGGCTTTCGTGGAGATTAATTATCTCCGTGGTATAAGTTTATACTTCACTGTGTCAAGATGTCCAAAGCTATGGCCCAGGGCCTCCCCACGTAACATATATGTAGTACTCTATTTCCCGTTGGAAGCAAGTTTTAACAGATTCAAAAGGCCTTGCACTCATGAGTAAGCTAGACCTAGGAAGCCTAGATCCCATACTAAAATGGGCATCATTTAGTCCCCCCCCCCCCCCAAAAAAAAAAAGAAGCATTTTCTGAATAAAGGGCACTGAAACATCTGGGTTCAAAGTCTTGGGTGTAGCATAGGCCCCAGTTTTACTCCATATAACATGTGATTGTAATGCAACTGTTTTCATTCTGAGTTTGCAAAATAACAGTTAAGTATTTTATTCTATGGAATATATGCAGCTTTTTGCTGCGTTCATTTATCACTTGATGTTTTTAAGTGTGATTAAAGTTTCCTCCAAAAAAATTGACAAGCTGTTTCCGTGTTATTACAAGCCATTGTTTCTTTGTCTAAAACAACACATTATCTGAAGTGAGGGTTCTCCCTTCATAGGCGAAGTGATGCGATCCCAACGAGAATCTGTGGTTCTTTCGATGCCACTTTAAAAGATGAAATGAAAAATGAAGGAAGAAAGGGTCTGTATACTGTTCGAGCTGTTCTTCATATACACTTCCAGTTCCTCTTTGTTGTCCATGTCGTTTCTTCTTTTCGATCTTGTAGTGCTTCTTTTTTATTAATTTTTTTCTCGTCTACTTTCTGATTACTTATTTCCTCTTTTTCTTCAGATTCTGTCTCTTTCTTCTTCTTTTAGCGTGTGAGTCTCTTCTCTTCCATTTCTGAATTTGGGTTTCTCTTTTATTCACTTCTACTCTCTTGGTATAGTAGTTAAAACAATTAAATATGAAATTAAACGCTGCAAATGAATTCTTTGTCACAGTGGATTGCTTGAAAATGTATAAAATAATTTAACGATTGAAGTCATCTTTCAATGGCTTGTTGAAATCAAGGCTATTGGGCCTCATACAAAAGCTTCAAACAAAAACCTGGTGTTTAAGTGGAAAAGGGTAGAGCGGCGGACCTATCATCTAACTGGCTTCGAAGCGTGTCCCATTGACCCTCATGGATTTCTCGGTTACCCAAAATTTTAAAAAAGAAATCAGATCTAATGATATTTAATTCAAGTTGGTGGATCAATATTGTTATCGACGTATGCCGTTTGCTTAAATTAGTAATGTTAAATGCAATTTGATGTTTTACTTACTAGGTTCATATATTTCAGGTAATTTTCCTTTCACCTTTTGCTTTTCACTTTAATTCTGTCAAAAGCTTCTTGTTTTGTTGTGCTTTCACTTTAAAAAGTAAAATTGCACATATCTTTTTCAACTTCACGGAGAAACCTGTAATTGCTTCATAAACCACTCTGGTTTAATACACAGAACTTGATATACACAGAAGTTGCAAAAGAATCCTGTTGCCTTAGAAGGTTCCTCTTAACAATTACCATAGAACTGGGAGCAACACACAAGTGATAGGTAGAGCTAGAAGTTTTTGAATTTTTGGGGGTGGGGGTGGGGGTGGGAGGTGTATTACCAGTGACCTTATGCACGGTAGAGCGCCTCCACAGAGTGAAATTTCATCTTACATATACCGCCTCATACATGCCTTAGTTGTCAATCAAGAGATTTTCCTTGTTATTTCTGTTATTGAAATCCTCTGTGCGTCTCCACTCTCCATACATCAAGAACCAGAGTTACCAACAAAGGAAATACCAAGCTTCTTTGTAGAGGCCTCCAAAACTTTAGTCTGAGACTTGGGCAACCCAGGCAGCTCCTCACATAAGATGAGGGGTTGATTTTGAACTTGCACTTGCCAACAGGATTCTATACTTGTCTGTGTTCATTCTCTGATGTTTTTTTCTTTCTGCTATGCATAAGATGACTAATATTCAGGGCTGTTATGCATATCAGTATCAAAACCAACATTGTTTAGTCTTTCATGAATCGCCACTTCCTCAGTAAACTTTCTATCATATTGCAGCATAATCCCCACCCCCCCCCCCCACACACACACAACCCCCCAAAAAAAATCAAAGTCAGATCAAAGTGACAGTCACCTGGTGCAATCTCAGAATAGAAATGTGTTTTTTTATAGAAAATGATGACAGAAGTGGTAAATATTGGTCTTCATTATCAGCTATATTGAACATACCCCCCCAAACCCCAAAAAAATAGGAGAAGGAAAAGAAAAACGATTCTCAGGTGTCAGGGTTTTGACAGCTTGAACTTAGTTTGACTTTTCCTTATGACGAAATCACGTAAATAACCTGGCAGCGTCTTTAATGCCTTATTTGCCATTTTCAACCTTCTATATCGTGGAATTATCCATTTTTAACCAAGATCAGATCAACCACACTAGAAGTAACATGTGAACATTTTATGTATACTAAAACGTTACTATGGAAAGAATGGTGCAAAACAGCCATACCATATTGATGAACTCATATGTAGATTCTATTCTCTCCCATATATTATGTGGTATATGTGTTTTAGACGGTGAGATTTCTGTGTGTTATCTGCATTACTTTAAAATACTAAGAGAAGTTTATGGTGTTAATCTGCTGCAAATGAGCTCATATGTGAAGCATCCTTTTAGAACAAAAGGAACCATTATTTTTGGAGATTGACAACATTTTGGAACATGTTTAGAAGGAAAGGGTTACAAAAGATGTCGAACAATGTCGCTTACCCCCTTTTCACCTTCAATTTTAATTACTCTTTTTTCCTGTTGCCAAGTCTTTCTTAACTAGCCTAACTGCATCTTTTAAGTGGCTAATTCCTGATGATTATACTAAATCTACTGCTTCCTGACACACACGATCTTTTCAGCTTGTCGTTTGGGCAGACCTGGAATCTGGTCACAGGTCTATGGTGCTAGAACTGAAACTAGTTATGTGACACACCCAGCTGCGGTCCATACAAGATGGCTAGCTCAATCCTCTGCATCACAAGGAGACAGCAAGATCAGTATTGGTCCTCGTAAAGGGGTAGAAGAAGGGAATGATGAAAAAGACTCTGGTATTGTCTACTATGGTCCCATCTCAAGCACTATCAAGAAAGTGAAGCTTCTTTCCCTTTCAACCTGTTGCCTCTCTGTATCTTTAGGTCCTGTCATTACTTTCATGACATCTCCTGACATGAACGTGATATTAAAGGGTGCTGTTGCATCTTCTGTTATATTTATAAGTGCAACTACTACTGCTGTTCTTCACTGGTTTGTAAGCCCTTACATTCACAAACTCAAGTGGAAGCCAGGTTCAGATACCTTTGAAGTGGAGATGATGTCTTGGTTGGCAACTTTTATTCCCAAGACCATTAAGTTTGCAGATATCAAGCCACCTCAGACAAACAGACCCTTCGTGACATTCAAAGCCGACGGAAACTTCTATTTCGTTGATACTGAGCATTGTCACAATAAAGCACTGTTGGCAAAGTTGACACCACAGAAACCGACTCATGAATCAGCTTTCAAGAACTTGTGATGGAAACTTCCTTACGGGAATAATTGGAAATTTAGCTGTTAAAGGTATTGTATAACATTTTGGATGAGCAATGTCAATGCTTGGATATGTAATCAGTTTTCTGCTCATTTCGTATTTCTTTTTTGGTAGTGCTAGAAAAGAGGGGAAAAGAGAGGGTGGGTGAAGCGTGGTGAATCCGCACATTCTGTTTGAAACATCAAATAATTTATTCAAAGATATACGCCGTGCCAGAATGCAGAATGTATTTAGGTAATTAACCGTGATGTATTTCTGCCAGTAGCTGCTGGCTGAATCACGAACTCTCTGTCAAAACGCTCTCAGGGAAGAAGAAACATTCATTTCAATTCTGCTGCTTTTCACTAACTTGTGCATAAAGCGCATATTGTGAATAACAATTACTGTACTTGTCCTTTCGGTAAAGTTGTGGAATTCATTATCCATTTTGGTAGTGTGCGCAACGAAACTGACTTATTCCACTGTTCTTGTAAGTAAAGTGATGGTCTCCTATAGTAGTTGATTTGCTGAAGGCATCCAAATACAAATCTATTACAAATTCAACAAGTTTCCCCCTCAAAGGAAGGTCATGATTCAGTAGAATCCTCAAATGTACTCGTTAAAATTTACTCTCAAATAATAACCAATAGGCGTTTTAATTTTTGTTCTACATCCCCTCTCAAGTGGGTTCTTATCTCAAGTTTGGTATGTATACACCAAGATTACTCTAACGTGCTATCACAAACTTGGTGAAATGATTTCTATATATGGCTAAAATGCTAATTCTAGAAGGTCGATTAGCTGCATCTACTCTCTTTGATAAGTCATAGCAATCCCAAATGCACAGGCTCCATTTTTCAAATGCAGGGGACCTACCGAGATATTTATTTCCCCAAAATTTAACTAGGGAAAATCACAACTAACATAACATGGTGTTTAACTTAAAATTTGGTTGTTAGGCTAAGGCAATTACACTTGTAAAATTAGGCCACAAGAAATCAGTTCACTTCAACAAACAGGTATTTGGTATTTGGAAATAAAAAAATTAAGCATATAATTGAAAATGAGAATAATATGAAAGCAATAAAAGAGTAAGAGCTTCTTATTAATATTCTTTGCAAGATAGATTCGATCGAGCATTGAATTTTGAGATATAATGTGTTTGACTAAAAGTTATTGAAACCTTTTTTGATTAAATCAATTAAAGAAGATGAAGAGGTAAATCTTAGTCAAACATAATACGTTTCAGATCTATCAGTAAAGTAGAAGGCATAGAATGAGATAAAGTCGGTGCAATCAATCTTATTGAAGTACTATCTCCCACTTATCACTAGAGAGCACTGTTTACATCGTATATTTCTGGGATTTCTTCCTCCCCTATAGAGGTATTGGAAAATCCCCTAATTAGGTAGAAAATTAAAGAATTATAACAGGAAGGAAAAATGAAGAAGCCCCCCTCTCTTGAGGTTCTTCCTTCTATATATAACCATGGACTCAGCTGTATTTATGGATGGAAGCATTTCTGTACCACAACCGTTAGCGTCGTTGGTCCCTGAGTCTGATTTCTTAATCATAACAAATACAAGGGGTACATGGTTTGGAGCGAATCATGGTGTCTTGGGCCGTCCCGCCGCTTGGGCGGGATTCCAGTTGGGTCGACCATAGTGGTCAGATTTTGACCAGTACAGTTAATCCCTCCGTCTGTTGGGATCGTCTCTTGTCGGGCTCGGTAGACGGATTATCTCAATGAACAGAATGCTTCCGACTAATGCTAGATGATTATGTATAGATCAAAAGTTGGCTTGTCTTTGACAATAATCTTGAACGATCCTTTTCAACTTAGACAAGTGAAATGCAACCAATGGAGGCCTTGACAACTGATTGTGCCTCGTAGGTGGCGCTACCACTGCAACTCAATGCCTTAATCATCCCCCACACCCCCTTCTTCTTCTCTTTGCCTCTACCATTTTTATCTCTAACATTTTCTTCATCATTTTTCAATGGACATAATAAGGTAGAAGAAGGAGATGAAGAAGCAATATTAACCTTACGGCTCTGCCTGTTTTTAAGGTCTTTCAATTCCATCTCATGAGTTGGAAATCCAAACAAGAATATGTACCATCTCGATCTACTCTTTCCCCTTGGGAGAATACTACCACGTTTAGTTTTCGCCTCCTTATTTTTGGTATTTTCCAACATGGGATTTATTCTGTAAGGAATGAGCTTCCCACAAAAGAGGATATTTTCAGGAGGATTATTGTGTGGAAATGCATTATTCTTGGTCCATTCTTCAGTGTTGAACTCAAACAAGTCTTCATCAACAGAGGATGATGATGAGGTGCTAGTAGAGCTTGAATTGCTGTTTGAGTCATAATACTTTTCCCATTCTTCAGAATCAATATCATTATAAATAGAAAAATCAGATAAAGAAAGAGTATCTTCTTCTTCTTCTTCTTCTTCCATTACCTTCTTTCTTGATTCAGGGGATTTTTTCATTGGTTCTAACTGGTACGTACACTGCCTCATATATGGAGTAATATCTAGCACTAGACAATAGTCTGAAAAAGGTATGAGATATAGGAGAGGGTTTTAACCTTGAGAATGGAAGAGGTAGCCAAATGCTTATATATAAGAATAGACTTGTAACCAAGGTTAAAT
The DNA here is from genome assembly GCA_032618575.1 of Nicotiana noctiflora. Classification (NCBI taxonomy): domain Eukaryota; kingdom Viridiplantae; phylum Streptophyta; class Magnoliopsida; order Solanales; family Solanaceae; genus Nicotiana; species Nicotiana noctiflora. Next base: position 242,547 of record JASVEL010005578.1, read on the forward strand.
ATTATTCAAACTTACGAGAAGATCGATATGGGATTTGGCTTCTAGAGGGCCATAAAAGAACAAAGAGAGTTTTGACTTAGAAAATAGTGATAAGTAGCACTCCTTAATTTAAGAATCATCATCTAGAATAGCAGGCGAAAAAAGTGAATATTGAGGTTAGAGACAATTTTAGTCCTCTTCTAGACAAGGTATGTGGGGAGGTTACGAGGACGTTTGGCTAAGCTTATAAGCTGGTCAAATCGGTTTATAAATATTTTTTGGCTTAACTATGCATTTGATAAATTAAAAGTGCTTATAAGTTTAGTGCTTATAAGCCAAAAGCCATAAATTGGTATTCCCCAACTTATCAAATTTTAGGTTATGCACTTAAGTTTAACCAAATTTTTAATATTCTATCCCTAAAATACCTTTTTTATAAACAAAACTCTTCGTATACCCAGTTTTTCAGGTACTTATTATTAATTTCAGAACTTTTATCCAAACACGCAACTGCTTATTTTTCAGCACCTAACATAAATTGCTCATGGAAAGCAACTTTACTCGGTCGCCCATATTATTTGCTTCTTCAACCCGATACATTGCGGACTTACTGGATAAATTGGAATAAGGATGCACCACCAGTAACGATTTGTTGATAACAAAGGCAGGGATTATATTCCAGCGTCACTTCAATCTAACCATATCAGTCATCTCTCTGCCACTACTTGGCTTTCACTGTGTATGAGGCGGAATCGGATGTAAGATGGGGTGAGCATGTATACACATATAGCCGACTCGGATGTAATACGTGTTGCGGAAGCCAAATATATATAGTGTGAATGAGTCACAACTACTATACCAAAAGTTATGGCAGCCACCAAATAATAAATAAGACAATAAAGCAACAATATAAAGAACACCAGAATTTACGAGGTTCGACTAATTTTGCCTACTCCTCGCACACAACCAATATTTTATTCCACTCAAAATACAAGTGAAATAATACTAAAGAGAGAAGATACAAATGCCTTAAGAAGATAAGAAGGCAAATAAGAGGTGTGTTTAAATCCTAAACATTAAGCCTTCTTTTATAGGGAAAAATTCCAAACCACTTTCTTAAACTACCGATGTGGGATAGAGTTTGTCAAACTTCAACAAATCTCCACCTTGACAAAAATTCCACATCTTCAATTTTCTCTCTATAACAAATTTTGGTTGTGTCTTCATCTTCAATCGTCAGTGTTCAACAATGTTGATCAAATCCAAACAATGTTGAAACTTGATCGCAGTCACCACTTTTGTCAGCATATCAGCAGGATTCTCGGTAGTATGAATTTTCTTCACCGTGACTCCACCTTCTTCTATGATTTCTCGTACGAAATGATACCGAACATCAATGTGCTTCGTCCTTGCATGATAAACTTGGTTCTTCGCTAATTGAATAGCACTTTGACTATCACAAAAAATTGTGATACCTTTTTGTTCAACACCAAGCTTCTTTAGCAATCCTTGAAGCCAAATTGCCTCCTTTACAGACTCCGTAATAGCCATGTACTCTGCCTCTGTTGTAGACAAAGCAATCGTTGACTGCAAAGTAGACTTCCAACTAACTGGTGCCTTTACAAAAGTAAACACATAACCAGTAGTTGATCTTCGTTTGTCGAGATCACCCGCAAAATCTGAGTCACAATATCCAACTACAGATTGATTGCCTTCCTGCTCAAAAACTAACCCGACATCTACAGTATTATGAATATACCGTAGAATCCACTTCACGGCTTGCCAATGCTCCTTTTCTGGATTATGCATATATCTGCTAATAACTCCAACGGCTTGTGAAATGTCAGGTCTCGTACAGACCATTGCATACATCAAGCTACCAACAACATTTGCGTATGGTACCTTTGACATATACTCTTGTTCAGCTTCATCCAATGGCGACATAGGAGTACTTAGCTTAAAATGGGGAGCAAGTGGAGTACTAACTGGATTAGTCTTGTCATCTATGCCAAAACGTTGTAGTACTCTCTTCAAATATTCTTTCTGAGATAAACAAAGTTTCTTTGAACGTCTATCTCTTATTATCTCCATGCCAAGAATTTTCTTCGCCTTACCCAGATCCTTCATCTCGAACTCCTTCTTCAGTTGAATCTTCAACTTATCAATTTCTTCCGAATTCTTGGAAGCTATCAACATATCATCAACATATAGGAGAAGATATATAAAGGAATCATTTTTAAGCTTGCGCAAATACACACAATGATCGTATTTGCTTCTCTTGTACCCTTGCTGCAATATAAACTTGTCAAATCGTTTGTACCATTGTCTAGAAGATTGTTTCAACCCGTACAATGATTTTTCAAGTTTGCAAACCACATTTTCCTTTCCAGCAACTTTGAATCCTTCTGGCTGAGTCATGTAGATTTCCTCCTCCAAGTTTCCATGTAAAAATGCAGTTTTTACATCCATCTGAACTAGTTCCAAATCCAATTGTGCTACCAAAGCCAACATAATTCGAATGGAGGAATGTTTTACAACCGGAGAAAATACTTCCTTGTAATCAATTCCCTCCTTTTGAGCATATCATTTGGCCACCAACCTTGCTTTGTAGCGAACATGTTCTTGGTGAGGAAATCCTTCTTTCTTTGCAAGTACCCATTTGCACCCAATTGCTTTCTTTCCCTTCGGGAGATTGGCCAATCTCCATGTATGATTCTGATGAAGGGACTGTAATTCATCATTCATGGCAATCCTCCACTTATCGTCTTCTGAACTTTGGACTGCGTCCTTATAAGTGGTAGGAACATCATCAGTTGCAATTGCGGTTGCACAAGCAACTGTCTCTATGAGACGAACATGTTTCGTTACTTTCCTTTTTGGCCTGTTGGTTGCTATTGATTCAAGTTGTTGTTGAGGTTCCTGAGTTGGAATCTCCCCTACTGGCTCTCCTTCCAGAGGATAATCTTCATTTGTTTCCTCCTCTGCTTCTTGTGTAGGAAAAATAAATTTTCCCTCAAACTCCACCTGCTTAGAAGCACCATCATCTTGTTTGGTATCTTCATTTGTTACCTTGTTTACCATAGAAGATTCATCTGCTGAATATTACTTTCTTTGTCATAGAACACCATAAGCGACGTCCTTTGACTCCAGAAGTAATCCCCATAAAAATAGCCTTCTTTGCCCTTGGATCCAATTTTGACTCCGTCACGTGATAATATGCAGTTGAGCCAAATACGTGCAAAGAGTTATAATCTACAGCAGGATTTCCATACCATTTTTTAAATGGTGTCTTGCCATCAATAGCAGCAGATGGTAAGCGATTAATGAGGTGGAATGCATATGTAATTGCCTCAGCTCCAAAATTCTTTACCCAAGCCAGCATTGGACAACATACACCGTACCTTCTCCAACAAGGTCCGGTTCATGCGTTCTGCCACTCTATTCTGTTGTGGTGTATGTCTGACAGTGAAGTGTCGGACGATGCCATCATTTTCACAAACCTTATTGAAATGATCATTTTTGTATTCACCTCCATTGTCTGTGCGAATACACTTGATCCTCCTGCCCGTTTGATTCTCCACCATCGTCTTCCATTTGAGAAAAATTCCTAGCACTTCATCTTTGCTCTTCATTGCATACACCCATACTCTTCGGGAAAAATCATCAACAAAGGTCACAAAATAGTGCTTCCCACCCAATGGAGGTGTTTTGGAAGGACCCCAAACGTCAGAGTGTACATAATCCAAAATGCCTTTAGTATTATGGATTGCTGTACCAAATTTAACCCTTGTCTGTTTCCCTTTGACACAATGCTCGCAAAACTCCAAATTGCAAGCCTTTAGCCCTTTCAACAATCCTTGATCTGATAGAGTTTTCAAAAATTTTCCTCCAGCATGTCCCAAGCGCATGTGCCACAGCCTGGTTGCTTCTGCCTCTTTGTTGTCACTGGACGTACTGCCGCTGTCCCAATAACTGTACTACCGAGATAAAGGTACATGTTATTGTTCTTCCGATTGGCCTTCACTACCACTAGTGCACCGGAGCATACTCTCATCACTCCATTTTCTGCAATAATTTTGAACCCTTTTGATTCCAGGGCTCCCACAGAGATGAGATTTTTCTTCAAACCCGGTACATATCGAACATCTGTTAATGTTCTGATCATTCCATCATGGTTCCTTAATCGTATTGAACCAATTCCATATGAGGTAAGAGGGTTGTTATCCGCTGTTTGGACGACTCCATATTCTCCTTCTTGAAAGTCCACAAACCAATCCCTGTTGGGACACATATGATAGCTACAAGCCGAGTCCATCAACCATATGTCCGATGACGTTGACGGCTCAGTTGTAACTAATGAGAAATCCGAATCATCACAATCAGCTACATTTGAATCCATAATGGCCTTTTCATTGTTATGTTTGGCCTTATTATTCAACTTCGGACAATCTTTCTTCCAATGCCCCTTTTCTCGACAAAAGGCACATTCATCTTTGTTGGGTTTAGATCTTGACTTAGATCTTCCTTTCCTTGTCCTCGTTTGATTTTGAGGACGACCCCTCACGAACCAGTGCTTCTCCTTCTCCGCCCTTCTATTTTTCTCGCTTTCTTTGTTCATAGCTGTACAAAGCCGAACAAACTTCTTTGAGAGAAACTTCGTCATTTCCATGGAGTAGAGTAGTTTCAAGGTGCTCGTACTCGTCAGGAAGTGACGCCAACAACATCAAGGCCAAGTCACCATCATCATAAGTTGTATCCATATTTTGCAAATCCGTGACCAACTTATTGAAGCTGGTGATATGTTCATTCATCGTGGTACCAGGAACATAGGTGAAGTGAAACAGTCTCTTCTTCATGTACAATTTATTTTGACTGTTTTTCTTCAAAAATTTATCCTCCGGTGCTTTCCATAATTTACTTGCAGAAGTTTCCTTTGTGTATGGATATTTCTGCTCTCCTAGCAAGGTAGGATCGAATGGTACCGCAAGCAACACGGTTGATAATTCTCCAATCTTCTTCTCCAATACCGTCTGGTCTCTTTTCTTCAATATCAAGATCTAGCCCGTGTTGAAAAAGGACATCTAGAACCTCGCCTTGTCACATCCCAAAATGTCCGGACCCGTCAAAAATCTCTATCGCAAATTTCGTATTTGACACAATTCTTGTCATAAGCGAAGATGCCAATGATGACGTATTGCTGACACTTGATGTAGATTCTTCTTGTTTATTGTCTCCCATCTTTGACACAAATATTATTTAATAGCTGACGACACAAATCAAGATTATTTCCTTTCTGATGTGGAAGATCAGACTAAGCTGCAACCACAGAGCATACTGAGGCAGAACCTTGACTCAATTACCAAGATAAATCTTTTCTGATGTGGAAGATCAGACTATGCTGCAACCACAGAGCATACCGAGATAATACCTTGGCTCTGATACCAATTGTTGCGGAAGTCAAATGTATATAGTGTGAATGAGTTATAACTACTATACCAAAATTATGGCATCCACCAAATAATAAATAAGACAATAAAGCAACAATATAAAGAACACCAGAATTTACGAGGTTCGGCTAATTTTGCCTACTCCTCGGACACAACTAATATTTTATTCCACTCATAATACAAGTAAAATAATACTAAAGAGAGAAGATACAAATGCCTTAAGAAGATAAGAAGGCAAATGAGAGGTGTGTTTAAATCCTAAACATTAAGCCTTCTTTTATAGGGAAAAATTCCAAACCACTTTCTTAAACTACCGATGTGGGATAGAGTTTGTCAAACTTCAACAATACGGGTCGAGCACGTACCCTTATGCGGCCGTTGACATCGGATGACACCCTCTTTCGTGTCCGTACGATGAAGAAGATACGCCCTCGACTATAGTGACGTATCAGCAGGGCGAACTCCCCCTCCCCTATACTTTCGTTGTAATAACAATAACTTTGGGACGATGTAATGTGTCGGCGAGGGGGTCATCCTTCTATATAAGGAAGGGTCCCCTTCATTTGTAACACAAGTATTATTGATCATTAATAATACAACTCTCTCTTACTCTGTCATTTTCTCTCTATTTATCTCTTTACCACTTACTTGTTCAAACACTTCATTAAGCTCCACTACATTCTTACAAGAAAAACATATATACAAATCCAAAGATCGATCTTCAAGTTCAAGATATATATATTACCATTGATTCCGATTTACCATTTATATAATCTTTGATTGTCCCAAACTCATAAAGCAACCGATAGTTTTTGGGTCAAACACACTGCAAATAGACTTTCGGCGCATACATATTTTTTATGCTTCTCCTTGTCTTGGTTGTGTCTCTCAACTGATTTACTAATCAACTTTTACATTTTGTTACTGAGTGACATATGTTTTGCGAAATGGTTATATTTTGGAGATGATTATAGGAGTAACAATTTTTAGGATGTAGTGCTTCAATACATAATACTTCTAATGAAGCCTACACTTGTGTTCGTCCCGTAATTTTAGGAGAGTATGACTCTAATCATCGCTTTATATTTGTAAGTGCTTTGTAAGGTTATATATTGTGAGTATGGTTGCAAGTTCTTAATATGTTTCCCTTAGTTTTTCTTCTTATTAATAAGTGCAGTATAAGCATACCTCAGAATAATTTATTATCTGAATGTGTTTGGACTTTAAGCCATTTGGCTAAGCCATTCGACTTTAAAGACTAAAAGTATAAATTGGAAAATAGCGGGAAATAAAATGGAGGAAACTGAACATGAGCTTTGTCAAATGAACTTTGTCCCTCATTGGTAGGGACAACTACACTTGTGTTTATAAATATATGATCACTTTTTAGAGCTCTTAAAGGAGTTGAAGAGAATGAAGTTTCGCACCGTCTTTCAGCACCTAATGTATATCAGCTACTCTAAATCAGCTAAGCCAAACGGGTTCTAGGTATTCAATTAGTGACAGAATTTTTCGTAAATATAAATACGTAAGCATATGGAAAAATTAAGGAGAATCAACACATCCATATATACATAAAAATAAAATATTTAATATATTTACGCGATATAAATTTTGGACTATGGAGTGTGAATTGATTCCCCTTGCCAATGAGCGGCTCCGCCACTGTGTTCAATTTAGTGACTGCAGGTCTTATTCTAATGGCAAATGGTTAATGGTGAGAGTGCGTATATATTTAAGAGGTTTCACAATGAACGTATGAAATTGAGTTTGGGACATCTAGAAGATCTTCTTGATTCTTTTTGAGGTAGTCAGTTAATATATTAATAGAAGTTAATGATGTATAAAAGATCCTAAATATCGTTTAGTAAGTTGTAAGCAATATTATATTAATATGCTAAATCAAAATTTTGAGCAGTATACATAGGACGTCGCCAAACTTCTTTTTATCAAAAATGCTTTTTTTTTGTCGAGAAAACTTTTAGCCAAAAAATGAGGTGTTTGGCCAAGCTTTTGGAAGTAAAAATGTATTTTTGAGGAGAAGGAAAGCTGTTTTAAAGAAAAAGAAAAAAATAGATTCTCTCTAAAAGCACTTTTTGAGAAGCACTATTGAGCAAAATATTATTAGAAACATTTTTTTTAAAGTTTGGCCAAACAGTAATTGCTGCCCAGAAGTGCTTTTCAAACTAATTAGCCAAACACAAACTGCTTCTCACCAAAAGTACTTTTGAGAAAAACACTTTTCAAAATAAACTGATTTTTGTAGCTTGGCCAAACGAACTATTAAATTCCAATATATTCTGATTATCAAGATATTGTCTCTAATTTATATTCTGTCAGCATCTCAATGTGTATAATTTATCTTTATATATGACATATAAATTAAATCTTATGATAGATGCAACTGGTTGTAGTGTTGTACAATTGAATTAGAGATGGTTGTATAGTAGTAACTGATGGTAATGGCAGAGGTGATTGTACCGTGGATTGTGATGGTGGTGAACGGTGAACGTAAGATGAAGGTTGGTGACGGTGATTCTACGATATTAAAGCCAAAATGGTGCAACAAGGTCACATTCATTAGAATTATTTAGTAAATATTATTCTAATAATTAAATGAACCGTAGCTATTTAGAGCAAATACGTGACTGTAAATCGAAAAAAACTTAATGAGCTAAAAGTTGAAGAAATCAAAATCAGACCCCTACTAAATAAAAACAAAGCAAACGGTTAGTAATTATATCATCCTCCACTAAGAGCATGTTTGGATGGTTGTACATATCGTTTTATAATGTATCGTATCGTACTGTATTATATTGTATTGTATCATTTGATAAATATAACGTTTGGATAGGTTTTGTCGTTTGCTATCGTTTTATAATACCACGCACCATCGTCTATACTCCGGGAGTGATGTTGTTCATACAATCACCTAAATATGCACTCTCTCCCAAGAAGATACATAACAGATAGGAACGGATAATTGGGGGACCTTTCAACTAATCCACAATCAAAACATAGATGAACAATTAGAGATTAACAACCAAATTCAATTATATTAATAAATTGATCACGCCCAACTCTAGTCCAAAAAATGATAAGCGGTCGTTGCAGATATAATTCGGTCTAAAAGTTCGGAGTCGAATCCCACAGAGAACTAAGGTTTAGTTGTATTTGTTTAATATCACCACGAAGACAAGTTTGGAAATAAATAAACAGTTGAAAACTAACTATGCTTGAATTGTAAACAATTGAAATAATGGTCTAAGGTAATGGTTTCCCCCATTGTTGATTTCCTTGGTTGTATATTTCTTATAACTGTGACTTAGTTGCTTCTATCAATCATGAACTCTCGAGCTATCATAAATCTCTCTCAAGAAATTATGATAATTTACTAGACGCACTCTCTCAAGCTACGCTAGCTAGATTCGCATTACAGTTCACTTAGATTGCACTCGAGGTATCGTTATCTCTAATCTAACCTCTAAACTCTCGGTTATGACTCTTGTCTATACTCCGGGAGTGATGTTGTTCAAACAAGTACCTAAATATGCAACTCCCTCTCAAGTAAATACATATAATAAATAGGAACGACTAATTGAGGATCCTTTCAATTAACCAAAATCAAAACATATATAGTTGAACAAATAGAGATTAACAAACTATATTAATATAACAACCAATTCAACCCCAACGGGTTTCACCAAAACCTTAGATAACAAATTAACTATTCATAATAGTATGTAAAACTACAATATCAAAAGTCATAACCAACAGAAAAATAAGAAGAAGAAGGAAAAACTTGTTGAGAATTCCCCCCCTTGCTCTCAATGTGTTCTTGCCTCATTAGGTCTAATTTGTGTCCAAAATATGTTCCCCCTTTGTTCTTGGCCGGCCTACTACGTTTAATATAGGGTTTAGGGCTTAAAATCCTGTGTTTTGCACTCTGGTCCTTGAAATTTACGTTTCCTGCCGCAGTCCAACCGCGGTTACGCCAGGACCGCAGCTAGAATGGTCCTCTGAATCTTTGGTAATGTTCTGCCACAGTCATACCGTAACCGTAGTTTTTCACCATGTTCTGTTTGGAATTTTGAAAAATATAAAACATGAAAGTTGTAGCCTTTTTGAGTTAGCTTTCAACCATATATTGTGGTGCCCAAATGGAAATTGGAGCAAAAGATTATGTCTATTTTACTAGATAGTGCGCAATATGCCCTCTCGAGTCTTCGTTTGTACTTAATTATCAAATTTGACCCCCGAATATGATCCCGACTTAATTCCTTGGGCTTTTACTCAGACTTCAAAGCTCCAAATCACTTGAATTTATCCCAAAACATCTATATAGCTCGAAATAACTCCTACAAGGAATAAAAAATACCGTTAGTGCAAAACACTAGCGATTAAAGCACAAACTCAACTAAAGTGCAGTAAATTAGAGTGTATTAATTGACTAAAATACGTAATTATAGCCTATCATCAACTAGCAATATGAAGAATAAACTTGCAATAATATAAAAAAGTTATGATACATGGTAAAATTGTTTAATAAAAAGGTATGGTAAATGATAAAATAAAATTATTTAATAATAAAGAAGGGTGAGATTGAGAGAAAAAGACAAGGTCACGATGCGATCACAACAAATCGGTCGTTACATAAAGTGGCACATTTCGTTGTTACGTAATGATAGATTTTATGATACGATACAATAAAATTTAAGTACCAATCAAAATAAATATTGCATTTAATGTAATAATACAATACAATACAATACAATGGGTAACAACCATCCAAACAAGCTGTAAACGAACTACTCATTCCATCTAAACTAATGTGAAGCATTTTTCTAGGTATAAAATTTAATAAACAAACAAGATGTATGGGTCAAAATCAGGCTAAGGAAATTCAGCATGAAGAGGGGATTATCATGAGCAATTTGGCCGAAGTCGATCAGTGATTAACGGAACATGTCGCTAAGCAGTTTGTCACGGCCGAGGTCCTTTGGGGGATGTCCCATATAAAAGGAATGAGAGATAAGAGACAAATAATATTCTAGGTGATACGAACTTTTTTGAAAAGCAAACTCTCTAGATAAATACAAAGAATATCGTTCTAAAGAGATTCGTCTTTTTGGATTATTCCGTGTCATTTTCATTAGATCCGAGAAAGTCTTCAATATTCTTAGAGTCTGTTTGGAAATCCACCATGTAATTGGAATTGGTGTAATAACCAGGGTAGTAATTACACAGCCAAGTAATTACTCAGTTGTGTAATTACGACGGCTTGTTTGTTTGTCATAGTGTAATTACAGTGTAATTACAAGTTACTGTTTGATTGTACAAGTGTAATTACACAATTAGATTAAATTTAAAATTAAGTAATTATCAAAACTTAAAAGTTAATATACTAAATATATGCCTATAAATTTTTATAAGTATAAATAATACTATTATATTTGATATTTAAGATGTATATTTTTCATGAATATACATTAATAAGTAATTATATATAAACTAATATTGTAAAAATTTATCTATATATTTTAAATTAATAATATTTAGTTTATATACGTACAAAAATTAAAAATATATGTTATTTTGTAAGCATTATGGAATTCATATTTGATAAAATAAATTAATATTTATAAATAAAATATCATTACATTATCAAATATTTGACAAAACTGATCTATTAATTTTAACTAAAAAATGAACAACATGCGAGTGGCCAATACTACTAAAACAAGTAAATTAGAACCATGAATGTAACATAATTTAAAAAAAAATTTAAAAAATTATTTAGCATATGTGAAATTCCAACATAATAATAGTAAGTTCCACTATAATTTTAGATTATGAAACATAATAAGTTTATAACCACATTCAACAATGAAATTCCACTTTAATTACACCACTCGTTATATGATAAGTTTGTAAATGACTCGTTATTTATAATATTAGGAGGTGAAGTTTCAAAAAATAGAATAATAAAATAAATTAAAATAAAATATAAGCAATTACATGAAATAACAAGAAATAAAGGAAGAGAAACAATGTACAAAGAAAAATATATTTTATAATTTTAAAAGAAATTAAAAAGTAAAAATAAAAATTAAAAATTAAAATAATAGAAATAAAAAGTTATAAAGATAATAAATTAGAATAAAATAAAAAGGAACAAAAATAAAAAATAACCTTGTAATTACACAGTGTAATTACCACCAATTCTCACCTCCCCATTGAGAATTGGAGGGTGTAATTACACCCCTCCAATTACACCCAATTCCATGCTTACCGAGTAATTACTTGATCAAACAAACATGCCAAACTGTGTAATTACACCCAAATCCAATTCCTAAATAGCTTTCCAAACATGCTCTTATAGTAGTTTCTTATCACTCATCATTATCAGATGGACGAATCATCCACCTCGTTTAATATCGGGTGAATCTTCCTCTTTATTTAAATTTGGTGTCATTTATTGCCATTTGATATTTGATACTTCTAACACATTGTTGCATTCGAAGCATTTAATGTACAATGCATTAAATCTTCCTCATCCCTGTCCACATCTCTTACATTACTTATCTTAGATTTGAAGTTATTATATTTCACTAGGATTACCTTCTTAAATAACTGATTAATTAGTTTAGCCCAAGATTATCATTTTTTTGGTCAAACACATGACATTTGAAATTTGTAGCCTTAAAAAATTATAAAAAATTCTCTGTAAAAAAGAAGCAAATTTAAATTAAATTGACACTAAATATGAATACATATTATTCTTTTTTAAATTGACTAAAATGGAGAAAATATAGAGAGGAAATATAAGACAAGAGTAGGGTGTGAACTGAGGGACAGAATAATTATGTCCAATTTCTAGAAGACAAAACCCATATATCGACAAAGTGTATATATAGCTCCCAAAAAGTTTACCTAACTACATAGCATATTGAAGGAAGGTAGCAATGAAATGAAGAACCAACCATTCTAGAGTGACAAATGACCCACATAACATTGCTGACTAGTCTCGGCCGGCCTCTCAAATCTCAGTTAATGTTGCTTTGCCTAATTTTCCATAAGCAACCAATCTTATGTCCACGTTAGCAGATCATCAAGTAGCAGTCATAAGTTTCCCATAATATTGTTACATGCCATAAGCGTGTCCGGGCAGTAACTTTTCAGCTGGAGAGTTGACTTCATACAGTCTTCTGGGGAACCGGTAGGGACTCGTTCTTTCAGCTGTTCCTTCTACTCGGAAGAGTCGAGCCATATCTCAAGCTGGAACCTTGTGATCATAAGGTCTTGTAAATGGGTAACAGGTTCCTCATCTGTTAGTAAGTTTGTTAGACCATCAAAACATGAAACAAAGTACTTATGACCAAGATACATTTAGTGCATCAGCAGTCTTGAGCTTCTCGAAGCTAACCTTACGCTCATCCAGCCATCTAATGGGGCACCCTTCTAGGTCAATGTGGTCAATTGGGCTGCTATAGATGAAAATCCTTCCACAAACCGGCGATAATAATCCACCAAACCCAGAAAACTCCAGATCTCTGTAGCTGAAGTAAGTCTAGGCCAGTTGTGAACTGCCTCAATCTTCTTAGGATCCATCTTTATTCCCTCTACCGATACAACATGCCCCAAAAAGGCGACTGAGTCTAACCACACCTCACACTTTGAAAACTTGGCATATAACTGGCCATCCCTCAAAGTCTGGAGTACAATCTGAAGATGGTGCTCATGCTCCTCTCGACTGCGAGAGTATATCAAGATATCTTCAATGAATACAATCACAAAAGAATCCATATAGGATTTGAACACACGGTTCATCAAATCCATGAATGTTTCTTGGGTATTTGTCAATCCATATGACATCAGTAGGAACTAGGGGTGGGCATATATCGGGTAAAATCGATAACCCAAACCGTTAATTCTTTATTGGGTTATCGGTATTGGGTTATTGGGTTAACGGTTCGGTAACAGGGTAAAAATTTTTTTTATTGGGTTAACGATTCGGTCTCGGTTTATATTTTTGTTATCGGGTAAAAACCGTTAACCCAATAAGAATATAGTAATTTACGAATTTACCCTTATATACTAGGGTTCCCTTTTATTTTACTAGTTTACTCATTCCCTGTTATGTTCCCTCGCGGCCTCCGCCTCGCCAGTCGCCTCTTCCAGTTCACTCCAAGAAGGCAAGAACAAAGTACACAAAATCATTCTTCCGCAGCGGCGCTTAGAGTACACAAAATACAGTTTAGTTAGTTTAGTTAGGTTCAGTTCCAGTTCCAGTTTCTCTTTAGTTTAGTTAGGTTCAGTTCCAGTCGGTGATTTTCAGTCCAAGAACAAAGTACACAAAATCCCCCATCATCAAAATCATTCTCCCGCAGCGGCGCAGCCCCCCCAACTTCAGTGTTTACTCTTCAGTCGGCGCATCCCCCAACTCCAAGTTCAATCGCATCGTGTAAGTTTGACTCAAGATTTTTGTTTGCTTCTTGTTAATTGTTGTGTTTGCTCAAGATTTTTGCCTCTGTTTGCTTCTATTTTTGTTTTCTATTAGAGGAGTAGCAATTTTCTTATATTCATTTTGAGATTTATTTTCTCGCAATCTCATAGTGACACAAAAATATGGCCAAAAATATGATGATTGATAAGGTGATTGGTGAAAGTGGTGCTTCTAATTCAAATGCGACATCACAATCTCAATCAGTTCAATCGACAACAAAGAGACAAAGAAAAAGAGGTCTATTGCATGGGAACATTTTGACCAAATTATTGATCCGGAAGGAAATCAAAAGGGTGTATGTAAATATTGCAAAAAAGAATATTTTGCTGATTCGAAAGATAATGGTACGAAATCACTCCTTACACATATTCCCAATTTTCCAAAAATGCCTTTAAGTGTTGCTAAAAATCAATCTAAATTAGGCTTTAAACCTATTCCGGGGGGTAACAAGGGTGATGTAGCTGTTGTTCCATGGAAATTCGATCAAGAACAATGTAGGAAGACTTTGTGTCGTATGGTGATTTTTGATGAACTTCCTTTCAGCTTTGTTGAAAAGGAAGGTTTTGTGAATTTTATGAAAGTTGCTCAACCTTTTTTTCGAATTCCTTCACGTAGAACTGTGACTCGAGATTGTTTTGATCTTTTCAATGAGGAAAAACGTAACTTAGTGAAGCTTTTTAAAGATCAGAGAGTTTGCCTTACCACTGATACTTGGACTTCCTTGCAACGAATAAATTATATGTGTATTGTCACACCTCCTTTTTTACCAATGCACATAACGTATAAATATAAATGTGCCACTGTTTAATACTACACCCCGAGAAGGAATATAATAATAATCAGTGAAGGAGTTTTTCCACTTAAAGGACAGTCGGAACGTGATCAATTTGTTTAATTTCAGAGTCGCCACTTGGGAAAATAATGGTGTCCCAAGTCACCGGTTTAATCCCGAACCGAGGAAATTTATGACTCGGTAATACAGTCTGCGAAACTAGAAACCTGGATAAGGAATTCTGTTAACCCGGGAGAAGGTGTTAGGCACTCCCGAATTCCGTGGTTTTAGCACGGTCGCTCAACTGTTCTTTTTGCTTTTATCTGATTTCTTTTTATATTTTAACTAGATGCTTTTAATGTTCCGCCTTTTAATTTTAGAAGAATTGCGACGTCACGAAAACACATTTCGAGTCACACCGCAACCGGTACGCCTGTGACTATAATGCATTTCAGTTTCGCCGAGAGTAAGATTTGGGTCACATAAATGCGCACCCGTATTTAGGAAAGTAATTTATTTACAAATCGTGCCTAAGGGTTCTATCGTCTTTATTAACTTTGGGAAAGACCGTGAAATTCATTAAACGGTCTTCCCGAGTCTAAGTCTTTACAATTAATTTGAGGGCCCCGCAATTGTGTATTTAGTGCGGCGAGGCTCATCTCATTTTTATTAACAATATAATTCTAAAATGACTACATTTCCCATTTTTTAGTTTTTATAAATAAAGAAATCTCATAAATAATTTAGAAATTAAAAATGCAATACTTATCTTATTTATGACAAAAAAAACTTAATGAAACAGATTTTAATCTATGTTTAAACAAATTTTTTTTTTCGAAATTGTTTTATTTATTATTTTATTATTATTATTTTATTATTTTATTAAATACGAAATTTCACAACTTAATAATAAAAAAAAATCTAATTTAGAATAATATTAAAAAAACTTGAATATATAAAAAAGAAAAACCAATAAAATCATTTATTCAAAAACTATCAAAAAAAATTATAACAATATTAAAGTTTGTATGATAAAAGTATTTATTCCCAATTATTTAAAACTAAGTAAAAAAAAACAGAAATCACAAATCAATGTAATTTTTATTTAAATTCGTTTTTTTTTTAAAAAAAAACAACAAAAATCCTAATTGATTACATACTAAAAAAAATATTTATTTGCTACGTTTGGAAATATTTTTTTTTATTTTTTTAAAATAACCAGTACTTAAATTAAAACTAAAAATAAAAGTGCAAAACCAACAACTAATATATGTACAAACTAAACCAATCTTATAAATAATTTAGACTCATATTTTTAACTTTTTTTTACTATTTTTTAACTTAAACCCTTGATATTAACTAATTACAAATATTATTCAAAACCATAATCAACCTTAATTATTTACACCTATATTTTGAGATGGTTAAACTAGAAAAGAAATAATTCTTGTATTATTGAAAACTCAAATCGTACCTAAATGCCTAATTTACGCAAAATAATTAAAATTCGCATTTTTATTGAACTTACCTACATATTAACAACTTAGTTTATTAAAGACGATATTAAAGAAGTTCTAATTAATTTGATTAACAAAAGAGTAATTCATTCTTCCTAAACAATTTGAATATTAATAAACGTATTTACAACTATACTATTTAATAACCATTTTTAGAAGTGAATTATAATTGCTACAACAAGGCTTAATTATTTAAAGTTAACACAAAATTTACAAAATATTAATACGGAATTTATTAAAACATAATCTGTAAAAGAAGATAGAAAAACTATTTAACATTTCAACAAAATCCTCATCTTTCCCATGTATTTCATCTTATCATTTAAACATGATTAGGTATGTACCTGATATTGGAAAGAAAAGAACACCGGTGATCAACACAACAAATAACAACACAACAATATCACAGCAACAGCAACCTCAAAAATACCCAGTATCCGGATTTAAGCAATAAGATTTAATAACCAGAATTGAACTTCAGAATAAGATTTGTAAAAATGGAAGACTAATTTTTTCAGATTTTTTTTTTCGTTTTTGTTTTACTATTTGCTAACACTCTTTAAGATTTTTTTTTTCAGATTCTTCTCTCTCAAATTTTTTCTTCCCCCCCCTAAATGAAATATGATTCTAACTTATATACACAAGACTCAAGGTCCCCTTTTAATTAAAAATAAACCATTATTAATTAAAAAACTAAAAGTAAGATTTCCACTTTCTTTTTATTTTAATCCCACTTTTAATTCCACTATGTTATGTTTTATTCTCCATTATATATATTCTATTAATACTTTTATTACCACTATCTTTTGTTTTGTCTTCCACTTTAATTTAACAATAATTAAATAACTAATGGACAAAAATAACTTTAATTCAAATAATTGACTATAATTTGATGACTAAAATACCCCCCAACATTATTAAAATTTGCTACTATACCCTTATCAGCTATAACCAATTTACCTAAATCAAACAACCAAAATATAGTAAATTTAACCAATTCTTAAACAATTTTAACAACCATTCTAACAATCTTGAAGAACAACCAAGAACAATATGATCTTTAACAACAAAAATTTCAGATTTACAATGACAACAAACAAGTAACTTCAAATCACTTAAACTTAACATATCAAACAAACTATTTTAATTCTACAATTAAAATCCGAATTTAGAATTAAACAAAATAATGAACCAAATTTAGTCTACTAAACTCAATAATCATCTAATATTCAAATTAAATCTACCAATATCACAACCAAGATTTAGGGTAAAAAATGATTGAACTATAACATTTCTATATTAACAACTTAACAAAACACATGATTAAAGTAAGAAAAAATGAAGAAATAATCAAGAACATAATGAACAACTAGTAAGAAACAAAATCAATCATATACTATCTAAATCCGAAAATATACATATATATATTTATATATATAGAACCGGTCTATATATATTCATATATTCATAATATACATAGAAATGAAATTCCTATATATATATAATATCTCATCCGAAAAATAAAGATAAATAACTAAAAAAAAAATCTGTCCGAAAATGAAAATAACAACAATAATAATAAAACGAAATATATATACATATATACTACCCTAAAGCAATATATATATATATATATATATATATATATATATATATATATATATATATATACGAAAAACCAAGAAAATATATATATTGTCCGAAAAAATAAAAATAAATAATAAAAATAACGAGAAATATATTCTGCCTGAAAAAAATAAAAAATAATATAAAATATACATATATACATATAGTCATATATATTTAATATACCCATGTATACACGTATATACACAGCATATTCATAGTATATACACATGCATAATTAGGGTTTTTATTACTTTATTCAAGCATATATATATATATATGTATATATATATACATGTATGCTATATATACACATATATATACATATATAATATATGTTTACACCTATATACATGTGTATATATATATATATATATATATATATATATATATATATATATATATATATATATATATATATATCCACCATTGCCGGAAAAATCAAAAAGAAAGGAAGATGAAGAAGAAGAGCATGGCTGCCATTGTCGGAGCTTGACAACAACAACCATGGCGACTGGACGTCACTGCCATGGACGAGCTTGAGCTCGGCAGCCATGGCCGTGCCTTGTTCTTGGCCAAAAGCAAACGAATTCATTTCTTGGCCAACACGCAGCAGCAGCTATGGCGAGCTGCTGCCGTGACTGCCGACGGGAGAAGGGCAGCGATGGCTGCTGGTTGTCGTGAGGGAGATGATGGCAGTGGCCATGGTAGCTGGCGGTTGGGTGAGGTGAAGAAGAAGAAGAGAGAATAGTGTAGTGGAGGCTTTTGTGTTATGTGTGTTTTAGGTTTAGGGTTAGTTTGAATAGTGTATAGTAGTGTAGTAGATGGGTTATGGGTTTGGGTCATGGGTTATGGGTCTTGGGTTTGGATTATATGGTTTTGGGTTGGGTAGAATAGGTTTGGGCCTAAGTTTAAAATTTAAGAAGAGGCCCAATTCCGGATTTATCTTCTCTATTTTTTAAATTTTTATTTTTTATTTTTATTTATTATGAAAGAAAATGTTAAGAGTAAATTATAAAAACTCAAAATTATCTTAAAAATACTAATTAACTCAGAATAATAATTATCACACAAAATTAGACGCTAATAAAAATGAAAATCGCACAAAATTGGACATTAAATGCTAAAAATGCAAACATACATATTTTTGTGATTTTATAAATAAACTTAATTATTCCTAAGTATAAACTTGAATTTTATATACAAATGCAACATATTTTTATATTTTTTATTTATTTAAACAAATAAATATGCACAGATAAATGCAAACAATTCAAGAAAATAACACAAAATTCACAAATATTGCAAACAACACAAAACTCTTTTATTTTGAATTTTTTGGGAGTAATTCTCATATAGGGCAAAAATCACGTGCTCACAGTAGCCCCTCTTTGCGCGTAAACACGAAGAGTTTTTGTGCAAAGACAAGTGAGCGGATACGAGCGATTTTTGCCCATTTGAGCACTCCGTGAGAAGCAAAAATTTTTTTTTTCAAAATTTTGAACGAACCTTTGCTTCAAAAGGTTTCCTACATATCCCCTGGCTAAAAGGGAATCAGGTCAATGTAGTTCGGAAAATTTTGGTAGCTGGGACTACCAATGAAACTGCGATTTTTTGCTGTTACTGTTGCTGCTGTTGCGGTTACTGCTTGTTGACCTCCTTATTACACCGGGGGAATGTAAAATGAAGAAGTTATTCTAAGCTATGATTCTACAATTACAATTATTCCTATCCTAGCTTTTGTTTGCTTCTCCTTGTCTCTTTTTCTTTGATTTTTTGAGATGCTCACTCTCCCTTTTTTGTTGATTTTCTTTCTTGTTTTCCTCTTCTTCTTTTTTTTTGATTTTCAATGGTACTTCTTGCCCTCGAGCTGAACCTGCTCAAAACAAAAACAACAAACTACTTTTTTTTTCTTTTTCTGCCCCAGTGTGGGCTTTTAGCTATATAAACCATGATGTGCAGAAATATATTCCCGTATTTGAAGGTGGGCGCCTAACGTAAATTAAACGTGCAATGCAAATGCGAAATATATTCCCGTATTTGAAGGTGGGCACCGACGTAAATTAAACGTGCAATGCGATGCGAGAAAAGTATTCCCGTATTCGAAGGTGGGCACCTAACAGAATTTAAACGTGCAATGCGATGTAGAAAAATATTCCCGTATTCGAAGGTGGGCACCTAACAGAAATTAAACGTGCAATGCGATGCAGAAAAGTATTCCCGTATTCGAAGGTGGGCACCTAACAAAAATTAAACGTGCAATGCGATGCAGAAAATTATTCCCGTATTTGAAGGTGGGCACCTAACAGAATTTAGACGTGCAATGCGATGCAGAAAAGTATTCCCGTATTTGAAGGTGGGCACCTAACAGAATTTAAACGTGCAATGCGATGCAGAAAAATATTCCCGTATTCGAAGGTGGGCACCTAACAGAATTTAAACGTGCAATGCGAATGCGGAAAAGTATTCCCGTATTAGAAGGTGGGCACCTAACAGAAATTAAACGTGCAATGCGAATGCAGAAAATATTCCCGTATTTGAAGGTGGGCGCCTAAACGAATTTAAACGTGCAATGCGAATGCAGAAAATATTCCCGTATTTGAAGGTGGGCGCCTAACGGAATTTAAACGTGCAATGCGATGCAGAAAAGTATTCCCGTATTTGAAGGTGGGCGCCTAACGGAATTTAAACGTGCAATGCGATGCAGAAGAAAATATTCCCGTATTAGAAGGTGGGCGCCTAACGGAATTTAAACGTGCAATGCGATGCAGAAAAGTATTCCCGTATTTGAAGGTGGGCGCCTAACGAAATTAAACGTGCAATGCGATGCAGAGAAAATATTCCCGTATTTGAAGGTGGGCGCCTAACGAATTTAAACGTGCAATGCGAAATGCGGAAAATATTCCCGTATTAGAAGGTGGGCGCCTAACGAAATTAAACGTGCAATGCGATGCGAAAAATATTCCCGTATTTGAAGGTGGGCGCCTAACCGAATTTAAACGTGCAATGCGATGCGCAGAAAATACTCCCGTATTAGAAGGTGGGCGCCTAACAGAAATTTAAACGTGCAATGCGATGGAGAAAGTATTCCCGTATTTGAAGGTGGGCGCCTAACGGAATTGAAACGTGCAATGCGAATGCAGAAAATATTCCCGTATTAGAAGGTGGGCGCCTAACGGAATTGAAACGTGCAATGCGAATGCAGAAAAGTATTCCCGTATTTGAAGGTGGGCGCCTAACGGAATTGAAACGTGCAATGCGAATATGCAGAAAATATTCCCGTATTTGAAGGTGGGCGCCTAACCGAAATTAAACGTGCAATGCGAATGCAGAAAATATTCCCGTATTTGAGGACTGGGGAGCAGATTTTAAAAGATGTTACCTTCCTCTTTTTGGTATTTT
Organism: Nicotiana noctiflora; assembly: GCA_032618575.1. NCBI lineage: Eukaryota > Viridiplantae > Streptophyta > Magnoliopsida > Solanales > Solanaceae > Nicotiana > Nicotiana noctiflora. Next base: position 263,796 of record JASVEL010005578.1, read on the forward strand.
CTCTTTTTTTTTTTTTTTTTTTTTTTTTTTTTTTTTTTTTCTCTTGCCCGTGAATTTCTCCACTTATTCGGCAGACTTTCTCTTTTTGGTATTTTAAATTTTCCACATTGGTCACATTCACTTTAAAGTGATTAGTGACGGTTTGTTCCTGCATGAAACAAAATTTATTAGATATAAACTGCTGGCAACTGGCATCTGCCGTCCCCACTTCTTATTGCTTCCTTTGTTTTTGCTTTTTCATGTTGCATGGCTTTTGACTTCTCGTCCCTTGCAGACTCTTTTTGTATTTTTCTCATTTCTCCATTTTTGTTTTGTTTTCTTTTTTCTTTGGCCATGTTTGCCAAGCTTCTTTATTCCTTTCCCCAATCTTCTATCCTTTCTGATCCAGTGTTGTTTCAACTTCCGTTATCAGGAGCTGGTAGTTAGCTCTCAAAAGGGTAAACAATGAAATGCGGAAAAAATGAAAGAAAGGTAAGGGTATTTTGGAGAGATGACAGAACTTATCTGGGTATTTGCTGGCTGATTCCGCTGACCATGCCATGTATTTAAACTCTGACCCAGTTCGTTCCAATCATTATTCTCACTCTGGATTGCCTTTGACCCAAAACCGATACTCTTTTTTGTTGCTTTTCTCTTTTCTGATAGTCCCCACGATCGCCCTACGGTGCCTCGAAAGGTTTTCACCAATAAGACTCTCTCATTTATTCTCTCAACCTCACAATCGTCTCACAGTGCCGATTAAGATTTTCACCGATGAGACTCTCTCATTTTATTTCTCTCAAACTCACAATCGCCTCACAGTGCCGGTCAAGGTTTTCACCGATGAGACTCACTCATTTTTCATTTTTTCATTTTTTCCTTTTTGTATTTTGTTTTATGTACCACGGGTATTATCCGACGCTTCGCTCCTCCTTCGTTGTATTTGTTATCATTTCAAAATTGATCAGAAGGTCTTTCTTTGGACTGTAACGTGGCTTTTGGGTGGGTTAAGAAAGAAAGATATAAAGGCTCAAAATTTCAACGAGGGTTAAAAATATTTACCACTCTCGGAATTATTAAACATAACTTCTGCCCCAGTTTCAATATGTGGGGAATTTTTGGATTTTTTCTTTATTGTGACTGAACCTCAGAGAGGCTGCCTACGTACCCTTTCGGGATCAAGTCGGACGTAGTTCATCCAACTTCATAAGTTAGATGGATTTCTTTTTGACTTTTTCCCGATTTCTTTGTCTTTTTCTCTTTTTCATTCATTTATTCAATTTTTTTCATTTTTCATCATTTTTTCATTTTGGCAATTTCGATCTTATTTTTTTATTCTGGCAATTTCGATCTTGTTGCACCAGAGCGATTCCGAGAGAGGGATATGAAAGAATTCATTCATTAAGGCTCAAAGGGGCTATCAATGGATAAAGTGTTTGGATAGAGAATAAAATGCCTTCGTCATTTCAATTCCAAAATCACAACAAAATACAAACATACAATTGAAAAGGAATCATACATAGTATCTTTTGACCGCATCTGAATTGATAGCAGTCTCTACGCACTTTCCTTCAACATCAGTTAAATATAATGCTCCATTAGACAACACCCGTGATACCACGAACGGTCCCTGCCAATTCGGTGCAAACTTGCCTTTTGCCTCTGCCCAATGTGGTAAGATACGCCTCAATACCAATTGTCCGACTTCAAACGTTCGAGGTCGTACCTTCTTATTATATGCTCTGGCCATTCTCCGCTGATACAACTGTCCATGGCAGACTGCGGCCAATCTCTTCTCATCAATCAAATTCAACTGTTCTAATCGGGCCTTTACCTATTCATCGTCATCTATCTCAGATTCGGCTATAATTCGCAATGACGGTATTTCTATTTCTGCGGGTATAACGACCTCTGTTCCATACACCAGGGTATAAGGTGTGGTTCCGATAGAAGTACGTACCGTCGTGCGGTAACCCATGAGAGCAAAGGGTAACTTTTCATGCCACTGCCCTGGATCCCTCCACCATTTTTCGGAGAATCTTCTTGATGTTCTTATTTGCCGCCTCTACTGCACCATTCGCCTTTGGCCTGTAAGGCGTGGAATTTCGGTGTGTGATCTTAAACCTTTCACAAACTTCCGCCATGAGATGACTGTTTAAATTGGCTCCATTGTCTGTGATAATCACCTTGGGGATTCCAAATCGGCATATAATATTCTCGTGCACAAAATCCACCACCGCTTTCTTCGTCACTGCCTTGAATGTCTTAGCTTCGACCCACTTGGTGAAATAATCAATTGCAACTAGAATGAACCTGTGCCCATTAGAAGCGGCTGGATCTATTGGGCCGATGACATCCATGCCCCAAGCGACAAAGGGCCAAGGTGCTGACATTGTGTGCAACTCATAAGGTGGGGAATGAATCAGATCCCCGTGTACCTGGCATTGATGGCATTTCTTTACATACCTGATACAATCACGCTCCATCGTGAGCCAGTAGTACCCCGCTCTCAAAATCTTCTTTGCTAAAATATATCCGCTCATGTGGGGTCCGCATACTCCAGCATGTACTTCAATCATGATTTCATCTGCTTGTTGTGCATCCACACATCTCAATAAACCCAAATCTGGTGTTCTTTTGTATACCACTCCTCCACTGAAGAAAAATCCATTGGCTAGACGCCCGATGGCTCTCTTCTGGTCTCCGGTGGCTTGCTCCGGGTATTTGCCAGCTTTCAAGTATTCTCTAATATCATGATACCATGGCTCTCCATCCGATTCTTCTTCCACAACGAAGCAATAAGCATTCTGATCTCGGACTTGGATCTGGAGTGGATCTATATATGTCTTGTCCGGATGATGCAACATAGAGGACAATGTGGCCAAAGCATCCTGCAATCTCATTGTGCATTCTCGGGATGTGCTTGAATTCTATAGACCGGAATCTTTGAGACAACTCGTGCAAACAATACCGATATGGTATCAATTTCAAATCTCGTGTCTCCCATTCCCCTTGAATTTGGTGTACCAAGAGATCCGAGTCACCCATGACCAAAATCTCTTGAATACCCATGTCAATCTCCATCCTTAATCCCAAGATGCACGCCTCATATTCGGCCATATTGTTGGTACAGAAAAATCGAAGCTGAGCTGTGACGGGATAGTGTTGACCCGTACTTGAAATGAGCACCGCTCCGATACCAACGCCCCTGCTGTTGACAGCTCCGTCAAAATACATTTTCCATCCTGGCCTCTCCTCTTTCTCTATCTCCTCGATAAGCATTGCCTCTTCATCCGGAAAGTATGTCTTTAATGGTTCATATTCATCATCCACCGGATCGGCTAAGTGGTCCGCAATAGCTTGTGCCTTCATTGCCGTACGAGTTACATAGACAATGTCGAATTCCGTGAGCAGAATCTGCCATTTGGCCAGTCTTCCCGTAGGCATAGGCTTCTGAAATATATACTTGAGAGGATCCAATCGTGATATCAAGTACGTGGTGTATGCTGACAAATAATGCTTTAGCTTTTGAGCTACCCAAATCAATGCACAACAAGTCCTTTCCAGTTGGGTGTACTTCACCTCGTAAGATGTAAACTTTTTGCTGAGGTAGTAGATGGCTTGCTCCTTCTTGCTTGTCTCATCATGTTGACCCAGTACACAACCGAAAGAGCTATCTAGCACCGTCAAATACAAAATCAGAGGACGCCCTGGTTCCTGGAGGAACTAACACCGGAGGATTGGCCAAATATTCCTTGATCTTGTCAAAGGCTTTCTGACATTCGTCGGTCCATTTAACTGCTGCATCTTTCTTCAACAACTTGAAGATCGGTTCGCATGTTGATGTCAACTGAGCAATGAACCGACTAATGTAATTCAACCTTCCTAATAAGCTCATGACCTCCTTCTTGTTCTTCGGCGGAGGTAGACTCCGAATAGCCTTGATCTTTGATGGATCCAATTCAATACCTCGCCGACTCACAATAAACCCCAGTAATTTCCCTGAAGGTACTCCAAAAGCACACTTCGCCGGATTGAGCTTTAGATTGTACCTCCGAGTCTTTGGAAAAACTTCCTCAAATCTCTCACATGATCAGGTTGTTTTCTGGACTTTATGATGACATCGTCCACATATACTTCAATTTCTCGATGCATCATATCATGAAACATCGTGGTCATTGCCCTCATGTAAGTTGCCCCGGCATTCTTCAATCCAAACGGCATTACCCTGTAACAGTACGTTCCCCAAGGTGTAATGAAGGTAGTTTTCTCAGCATCTTCTTCGTCCATAAGGATCTGGTGATAACCAGCATAACAATCCACAAACGAACCGATTTCATGCTTGGCGCAATTGTCGATCAATATGTGAATGTTTGGCAATGGGAAGTCATCCTTCGGACTAGCTTTGTTGAGGTCTCTATAGTCTACACACACTCCGGTTTTGCCGTCTTTCTTCGGGACCGGCACAACATTTGCCAACCAGGTGGGGTATTTGGTAACTCTTATGACCTTTGCCTCGAACTCCTTATTCACCTCTTCTTTTATCTTCACGCTAATGTCCGTTTTGAATTTTCTCAGCTTTTGTTTTACTGGCCGGCATTCCGAGTAGATAGGCAACTTGTGTACCACTAAATCTGTGCTAAGCCCGGGCATGTCATCATAGGACCAGGCAAAGATGTCCTTAAATTCATGTAACAACTTTATCAATTCATCCCTGAGGGGTGCCTCCAAATGCACACTAATCTTTGTTTCTCGGACATCATCTTCGCTCCCCAAATTTACAGATTCCGTATCACTCAGATTCGGCTTGGGTTTTTCCTCGTATTGTTTCATGTCCTTACTTATTTCCTCCAGGGCTTCCTCATCCTCACATTCCATTTCACTATCTTCCTCGATTTCCTGTATAGTAACGTGATTGTCGGAACTGGGTCTAGAATCCTTCACGCATGACATGGCATTGGAATCAACACATGCAAAACTGTACAAAAAGAAAAATAAGGCAAAAGTGAAGGAAAAAAAAAAGGAAAAACTGCATTTCATTGATAAAAAAGTGAACAATGTTCGGGATACATGGTGATTTTTTTTTCATGAGGGGAATGGGGAAACTATAAAATAACAACTTTCGGGGAAGCAATGATGAAATTTTGAGCTAACTACCAAGACTCCTTCCGGATAAGGAAAGGAGTAGCTTCCCAATTGTTCAATGTGACTCCGGGCCCCACAAATTGCACGTCCATTCTGCTCGTGCCTTCCCCTGCTTCAATCGTATTCACCTCCCAAAACATTTTCTTAAAACCAAGCATTTCTTCATCAAGTTGGGTCTCAATGCACTTTGTTGCAGCAGATGGTTGATATTTTGTACCAGGCCTGATAAAGATGTCGGATAATTTGGGTATGGGTTTGGGCAAGGTCCAGTTTTTCTTGGCTTTAGAGGCTCTTTGGATATCGGCAAAGGTGGGTTTGAACCCTAAGCCGAATGTACCTTTATTCTCCGGAAGTTGAACTGGTTGAGTGACTCCCTGCAGTGTTTTACCTAATCCCCTCCCCGGTGCAAATCCGTTTTTCAGCATTTCTCTGGCCACCATTACAACAGTTGGTGCCAACATCGGGGTTGGTAACTTTTCTCCTTCAGCAACTCTATTCACCTCAACAGCATCCGTCACTTGGTAGACCCAAGGACCCCTATCCCCATCAGTACCGTCAAAAGGTGCTACCACATTACAAGCATTTTCCTCTCCGTGTACAACAATCTCTTGTTGCTCCCATTCAAACTTGACCATCTGGTGTAGAGAAGATGGTACCGCTTTGGCCGCATGAATCCAGGGTCGACCTAACAGCAAGTTATATGATACGGCAATATCAAGCACCTGGAACTCCATCGTAAAATCAACGGGACCGATGGTCACTTCCAAAATAATATCTCCTAACGTGTTCTTACCTCCGCCGTCAAATCCTCTCACATTGATACTGTTTCTCCGGATTCTGTCCGGGCTAATGTTCAGCTTCCCTAGAGTTGACAGCGGGCAGATGTTCGCGCTCGATCCATTGTCAATCAATACCCTGGTCACGACTGACTCTTCACTCTTTACCGTGAGGTACAATGCTTTATTGTGTTCGGTTCCTTCCACCGGCAGCTCCCTATCAGAGAAGGTGATTCTATTAGACTCGAAAATTTTGCTGGTAATCTTCTCCAAGTGACACACTGAAATCTTCTCCGGAACATGAGCCTCATTTAGAATCTTCATAAGAGCCTTCCGGTGCTCTTCCGAATGTATCAACAAAGATAGCAAAGAAATTTGGGCCGGGGTCTTTCTTAACTGCTCAACCACTGAGTACTCTTGTGACTTCATTTTCTTAAGAAATTCTTCTGCTTCCTCCTCCGACACTGGCTTCTTCAGTTGGCTTTCTTTTACCGTTTTCATCTTTCTCAGTTCCTCTGGAGCAAAACACCTTCCGGATCGGGTAAGTCCATGCGTTTCGTTAATTTCACCAGAAATCTCTTTTCCCTTGTAAACTACTGTTACCTTGTTATAGTTCCAAGGCATAGTCTTTGTATTCACCACTGGCATTTGCACTACTGGTTTTATGATTACTGGCTCTGCACTTGCTCCTTTCACAGTCACGATCGTCTTTGCACCCGGAACTACCACCTTTAAACCTCCCATCACTACTGGCTTTGGTTTCTCAACAATTGCTTCCTCTTTCACAATTTCTTTCTCTAACTTATCACTCGACTTTATCATCATGACGGCCTGAGATGGTTTTTGATTGCCATCACCCTGCACCAGTTCTATCATATTCGTTTCGTGGTGATTCGGCAATGGATTCTGGGTAATGTTTGGGGCCTCGGGAGCCTGCACTTCAATTCTTCTCTCATCGATAAGATCTTGAATGGCATTCTTTAATTGCCAACACTTCTCAGTATCGTGGCCCAATGTTCCCGAACAGTATTCACATCTGACAGAAGAATCAAGATATTTCGGGGGTGGGTTTGGATTTTTTGGTGCGATTGGTCTCAACATCCCCAATTCTTTCAACCTGTGGAAAAGACTGGTATATGATTCTCCGAGAGGAGTGAATGTCTTTCTTGCTTTGTTTCTCCAATCAGCGTCCGGCCTGGGTCTATTCTGGTTTCGGTAAGGTTTAGGGGTTGGGTATGTGTTCTGAGTGTGGTACACATTGTGTGGAGCTTGAGCTCTCCACACGTGGGGCGATGGTGGTGGGTAAGCTTGGGTTTGAGGGTGATGGTAATGTGGTACAGTTGGTGGGTATGGTGGTGGTGGTGGGTTATATGGGCTTGGTGCATTGTAGGGATTTGGCGGGTAAGATGGTGGTGGTGGATTATATGGGGTTGACGGGCTTGGTGGGTGTTGGCGATAGGGTCTTGGTGGGTTATAATGTGGGTTGCGACTCCATGACCTACTTTCAATGGTTGATACTTCTTCTTTCCCATCACTCCTCCGCTTCCACTCTGTATAGCTTGATTGGTGGCTTTGATAGCCGAAAAACTCATAATTTTGTCTGTCTTCAAACCCTCTTCTACAAAACTTCCCATTTTCACAACTTCGTTAAAACTCTTTCCAATTGCTGACACTAGATGGCCGTAGTATGTTGGCTCCAAAGCTTGCAGAAAACAATCCACCATCTCACCTTCTTTCATTGGCGGATCCACTCTAGCGGCTTGTTCCCTCCATCTAAAACCGTATTCTCTAAAGCTCTCTCCTGGCCTTTTCTCCAGCTTGGTAAGGGATAACCTGTCGGGTATGATCTCCAAATTGTACTGAAAGTGACTAGCGAAAGCTTGCGCTAAGTCATCCCAAACGAACCATCTTGTGTGGTCCTGTCGGGTATACCATTCCAGAGCTGATCCACTCAAACTTTGGCTGAAGTACGCCATCAACAATTCATCTCTACCTCCCGCGCCTCTCATCTTGCTACAGTATCCTCTTAGATGAGCTACCGGATCCCCATGTCCGTTGTACATGTCGAACTTTGGCAACTTAAATCCCGCGGGAAGCTGCACCTCAGGGAACAAACACAGGTCTTTGTAGGCTACACTTACTTGCCCTCCCAGCCCTTGCATATTGCGGAAAGCATTCTCAAGACTCTTTACTTTCCGAGCCATCTCTTCCTGCCCGGCACTTGCTTCTATCATAGGAGCGTGAGACTCGTGTTGTCTGAAAGTCGGCTCCGGAGGGTAGTAGTGAGAATCCTGGATATGAAACATTGGTTCGCTAGAGGATTTGTGGATAACGGCGGGCGGAGGTGCCACATATACAGGAGCGACTTGTGGTATAGGAGGTGGTGCTTGCTTGGTTGGAGGTGGTGGCATTTGGGAGGTGGAAGCATAGTAGTGAGGGTAGTCGGGGTAGGTGGAGGACGAGTTCATTGTTGGTGGCTCGGGGTTAGGATTGGGTGGAGGGACATATGTAGGGTTAGCAGGGTGGACTGGTAGTGGTTGACCTCTTGACCAAGCCTGGTACATTTCAGCCATCTGCTGTCTTAACTTGTACATTTCTTCTTTCATCCCTGCCACATCCACGATCTCTTCTTCGTGAGCAGGGTCTACAATGGTTGCCTCGATTTCCTGGGACACAGCCTTTGTCATCTTTTTAGATCTGGTGTTGTATGGGTGGGTAGCCAGTATGCCAGTTGCCTAGAAAATCTGAACTCACAAACATCAACACTTGTTAGTTGTTAGCGCATGAATAAGATGTAACGACTTTAAAAACAAACATATTTGCTCGAATCGTTATGCATCATCCCGGCCGCTGCTCACTTCGATCATCTTTTTCTTTTTCCGCTCTTTAGTTTTCTTTCTTTCTTTTCTTCTTTTCTTTTCTTTTCTTTTTTGCTTTTTCTCTTTTCTTGCTTTTTCTCTTCTTTTTTTTTCTTTTTTCTTTTCTTGCTTTTTCTTTTCTCTCTTTTTCCTTGCCGTTTTCATAATCATGCTCCTATTTATTTGCCTAGCGGATATAAAGGAAATGACATAAAGCAAAAGAATTGGTAACAACACTTTGTTTTCTCATTGATAATTCAAAACCTTGATTACAAAGTGATGTTTAAGAAAAAGAAAAATAAAAGATGATGCATGACCTAAGAGTACATTAATGCACCTAGTGCCCGCGAGGCATCGTTCGGCCTTGCCGCGGGCCTATATGCTAAACCCCTTTGAAGCCTATCCAGGTCGGCCATGACTTGTTGTACAAAAAACTTCACTGCAAATACAAAAGTCCTCCGAGTCATATCTTCACAAAGCTGAGTCTTTCGGGTGATGTATTGGGCGATGCGAACAACCTTTTCTCTGATGACCCATTTTTCTTGCAATAGTCGACTTATTTGTTGAGCGCGAGCATCCAAGGTATGTTGGTTGTCCTTTTGCACCTGTTGCAGCTTCAATTCCAATCTAGCCATAGTCGTGTAGCAGTGCTCTCTTTCTTCTTCAAGATCTTTGATAATCTTGTTACTTTTGACTGTGGCTGAGATCATTTTCTTTCTAAGCTGAGCTATTTCAACATCATGCTTGTCTTGTAGCTGCCGAACCAACTTAGCTCTTTCATCGGCGTCTCTGCCCATTTGCTTCCGAGCCTTGACTAACTCTTTTTCAACTACGTCCAAATCAAAGCTATAGTCGTTTACTTTCCGCCGGAGAATCTCAATTATCTTTTCATCGCGGGCTGAACGAACCGGGGTCTCGGATGCAATTTTCATTTGAGCTATTTGAGCCTTCAACACATCATTTTCTTTCTTCAGCTGTTTCTTTTCTACTTCATCGGATGCTGCTTGCAAGCCACTTTCAAAATGAAGATTTCTCAGTTTATCTTCCAACAGACTGATTTTGGCCTTATATTTTTTTTCCTTGGCCGCCCATTTCAGATTTTCCTCGGATTGCTCTATCAGGTCTTGCAAGTGAGGTCTACTATAGACCAAGTATTGTTCTCCTCGAAGGCTGAGGTTTCGACTTTCATGGCCGTGAGCACGTGATTTTTGCCCTATATGAGAATTACTCCCAAAAATTCAAAATAAAAGAGTTTTGTGTTGTTTGCAATTGTTGTGAATTTAGTGTCATTTTTAAAAAATAATGACAATATATATATATATATATATATATATATATATATATATATATATATCGCATTTGTATATATATATATATATATATATATATATATATATATATATATATATATATATATATATATCGCATTTGCATTTAGGATTTAATTCTACAATTAGGAGTAATTAATTTTATCTTACAAAAATGAAAATCACAAAAATAGGCATTTTTTGCATTTTAGCCTTTAATGTCCAAATTGTGTGATTGTATTTTAATTACCATTTAAAATTAGGTGACAATTATTATTATGATATTAGTATTTCAAGATAATTTTAGTTTTTATAAATTAATCTTAGTATATTGGGCTTTATTAATTAGGAAGTTGAATAATGGAGAAGAACAAAATGGAAAAAATTTGGATTGGGCCATCTTGCAAATTAAGTTACAAGCCCAATCCTAAGAACCCTTACCCAACCCAAAACCCCTTGGCCCAAGAAGAAAATTTCAGATTTTTTTAGCAAAAAATAATCATAATTACATGACATAAAGTAGTGGGGGGCAAGGAAATCAAGGAAGAAAACAAGGAGAGGAAAACATGGATTAGTGGGTTTTCTTTAAATTAAAAAAATATTTTCTTTTTAATAAAAAATCTGAAAATTTTCGAAATTCTTGCCTATAAATAGAAGAGAAGATTTATGAAAAAGGAGGTGGAAAAAAAGAGAGGAAAAATAGGAAGAGAAGTAAAAATAAAAAAATTTCCTGCTGTAGTATACACTCGATATACATTCTGGACACAGAAGTATACATGGCGAAAAATTCAATTTTTGAGGGTTTCTTTTGAGAATTGAAAAGAGTTCAAAGCTAGAAAGACAAAACAAAGAGAAAATATGGAATATATTTTTCTTTTCTATTTTTTACTGGTTTTTGTTTTTCTCCGTATTGCTGGGATTTTCGGGATTGAGGTGTTTAAGCTACTGCTGGTTGTTATTGTTGTTGTTGCTGTATTTTCACCGCCCTGTTGATTTTCCATCTTCCATTCCTTTCAAAACCAGGTACACTTCTCTTATGAATGATGCTGTATTGACGTTCCTGATGAAATAAAAATGGAGATCCAGTTTAAATTCATGATGTTCTATAGTTTATAGTTTATAATTGTAATTTGTTTATTGTTGTAGTATGTAGTAGCTGAAAAACAGAAATCAAACAAACGATGTAATAGCTTAGTGATAGAGTAGGTAGTATAATAGTAGTAGTATAGTAGAAGTAGCTTATCATTTAGTTTAATTAGGTAAAAACTCCTAAAACAAAAATTAGCATATCACTTTTCTACAAAAATCGCTAATTATTCATAGTAAGCTTCTTCATAAAAATGAACTCACATAGTTAACTACACTGGCTTGAATATGTACATAAACGTAAGTAGGATTTAAATCTTAGTAAAATCAGTGGTTTAGTAATGCTTAAGTCATGAAGACAGTTGGATTAGATATTGGGTTTGTGTATTTGAAAAACTGATTTATAAAGTCATCACTCGTATAGCTAGTTAATTTTGTGGATCTAAGTTAGAATCTGAGTAATTTGGGGAGGAAAGAGTTAAATAATGCATCAACCTGACTTGTAATATCTAATAGGATTGATTCAGTAAAACCAGTAGTGTGATTGTACAAACCTATGCATGATTCCCTTTAGCCTTAGATGATCAATAGGTAATTAACTTAACTGTTCTTCAAGCAACATATATAATCGAATTGTTCTTCCTTAGAATTTCCAACTAGTAGCTAATGTAGATGTTAGTATCAATTTATTAATAAAAGTCGAGATCATAAAAGAGTCTTTTAACTCTAGTCTGGGGTATAGTAGATAATTGATTCATGATTTGTTGATAGGTTGTATACTGATTTCTCTTTTAATGAATAAAACATTTTGAATTCGTTCTATTTTACATCATTGTTTTGTTTACGTTTCAGCTTTTGGTTATTTCAATATAGTCTGAATCTGTTATATAAAAACGGGCTTAAACTGCGTCATGAACTCTGTCGAAGTGGTCAAGTGCAAACTTGAAGACTGCCTGGGCTTTAAGGCCTGGGCTGGCCCAATGCTGATCCGGTTAATCGAATGAAGAGACCAGGCCCCCATTAAATATCAAAACCCGATGGGCCTGGAATACTTAGTGTAAAAATCGGTTAAGGGAAAAAACACGATTAGAAAAGCATAGTATATACTTCTTAGGATTGAACTTTAAAATTAACTTGGGATGAGCCTCGCCCGACTTTAAACAAGCGGGGCCCCCATTTAGTAATGTTTTAATACAATTAGACTCGGGAAGACTACTAGCTAATTCCACAGTCTTACCCAAAACAATTGAAAGCCGATAGACTATTTTAGGGCACAATTTTAATATACCTTCCATTGAACGAGTGTGCACTTGGTGCGACTCAAATCCAAATCTCGGCAAAGCTGAAATACACCGAAAGTCATAGGCGTACTGGTTGCGGTATGACTCGAGGCGTGTTTTCGCGATGCCGCAAATTCTAAAAAAATAACACTTAATGTAAAAAAGCACTATATGTTGTTAAAAATCTGTGATTAAGTCAAGCAAGAGTCGAGAACGACAATTGAGCGACCGTGCTAAAACCACGGAACCCGAGAATGCCTAACACCTTCTCCCGGGTTAACAGAGTTCCTTATCCGGATCTTTGCTTCGCAGACATTTTTACGAGTCAATATTCCTCGGATTCGGGATTAACCGGTGACTTGGGACACCATTATCATTCCCAAGTGGCGACTCTGATTAATCTCAATAAATCCCGAACCGATTGTCCTTTAATTGGAAAAAATCCTTCCCTTACGTTATTTTATCCGTTTCGGATATTTGAGCGTCGGGGTATACCCTACGAGCGTATTTATATTTATGCTTATGTGGGGTAGTAAAAAGGGAGGTGTGACAGCTCTGGCGACTCTGCTGGGGAAACCAACCCCGAACTTCGGTTTCAGGGTTTAAGAACTCGAGCTCTTTAGAATTGACGTTCGCGTTATTGTTTGACTTCATTATATGATTTGAACAACATGCTATGTGCTTTCTCGCTTTGATATTATGTGGATTGTATATAAAATTGTGCCGAAAACCTTTCTCTCTTCACCCCCGGGGATGTGCTTACTGGTTGAGACTCCCCTTTCTGTTAAAGTCACCTTAAATTAAGAAAATAGAGGCCGGATAAGTTACAAAGCCGATTGACTCCGCGGGTCACCGGTACGTAGCCCCTCCTCGATTCGAGTTGTCCGCTCGGGTACACGGTCTAGCACTCTATGAAACCGTAAGATTTTGAACATAGGTCTAGGACGATTATTTGCATCATATTTGACTTAGGGGACTCAACACGGGGGTTGGGTCCGTCTAGGACAGGTGACCCGGTATTGGAAAAGACCGAGCATGTTATGTGTTGCATTTTTATTGTCCTTGATCGTTATGCGGACCGGCGGAAATCCCGAGGATAGAAAAATTGTTGAAAAAGAAAAAAGAGAGAGAGGAAAATAAGAGTTATAGAAAATAGGTATCCGAAAAATTTGAAAACCTCTTGAAGCAAAGGTTCGGTCAAAATTTTGAAAAAAAAAAAATAAATAAAAAAAAAATGCTTCTCACGGAGTGCTCAAACGGGCAAAAATCGCTCGTATCCGCTCACTTGTCTTTGCACAGAAACTCTTCGTGTTTACGCGCAAAGAGGGGCAGCTGTGAGCACGTGATTTTTGCCCTATATGAGAATTACTCCCAAAAATTCAAAATAAAAGAGTTTTGTGTTGTTTGCAATTATTGTGAATTTAGTGTCATTTTTAAAAAATAATGACAATATATATATATATATATATATATATATATATATATATATATATATATATATATCGCATTTGCATTTAGGATTTAATTCTACAATTAGGAGTAATTAATTTTATCTTACAAAAATGAAAATCACAAAAATAGGCATTTTTTGCATTTTAGCCTTTAATGTCCAAATTGTGTGATTGTATTTTAATTACCATTTAAAATTAGGTGACAATTATTATTATGAATATTAGTATTTCAAGATAATTTTAGTTTTTATAAATTAATCTTAGTATATTGGGCTTTATTAATTAGGAAGTTGAATAATGGAGAAGAACAAAATGGAAAAAATTTGGATTGGGCCATCTTGCAAATTAAGTTACAAGCCCAATCCTAAGAACCCTTACCCAACCCAAAACCCCTTGGCCCAAGAAGAAAATTTCAGATTTTTTTAGCAAAAAATAATCATAATTACATGACATAAAGTAGTGGGGGGCAAGGAAATCAAGGAAGAAAACAAGGAGAGGAAAACATGGATTAGTGGGTTTTCTTTAAATTAAAAAAATATTTTCTTTTTAATAAAAAATCTGAAAATTTTCGAAATTCTTGCCTATAAATAGAAGAGAAGATTTATGAAAAAGGGGTGGAAAAAAAGAGAGGAAAAATAGGAAGAGAAGTAAAAATAAAAAATTTTTCCTGCTGTAGTATACACTCGATATACATTCTGGACACAAAAGTATACATGGCGAAAAATGCAATTTTTGAGAGTTTCTTTTGAGAAGTGAAAAGAGTTCAAAGCTAGAAAGCCAAAACAAAGAGAAAATCTGGAAAATATATTTCCTTTCTATTTTTTACTGGTTTGTTTTTGTTTTTCTCCGTATTGCTGGGATTTTCGGGATTGAGGTGTTGAAGCTACTGCTGGTTGTTACTGTTGTTGTTGATGTATTTTCACCGCCTTGTTGATTTGCCATTTTCCCATTCCTTTCAAAACGAGGTACACTTCTCTACAATTGAAGTTGTATTGATGATTTGGATGAAATAAAAATGAAGATTCATTTTAAGTTTTCGTGTTAACAAATGTGTACTGTTAGCTTAATAGTTGTAGTGTTAGTTTGAATTTGAAGTTTATTTGTAGTGTATTACAATAGATTGCAGAGAGAAAAAAACAAAACACAAAAGATGTAATAGCTTAGTGATAGAATAAGTAGTATAATAGTAGTATCGTAGTAGTAATAGCATATCACTTAGTTTAATTAGGTAAAAACATTAAAACATAAGGTAGCATCTCATAAGTTCCCAAATCGTTAAATGTTCTTCCCAATAGTCTCATAAGCCATGATCACGTAGATAATCATCTGGTGTGGATCTACATTTTAGTATAAGTAAGTTTTAGAAGATAAAAGACATTAGTTCAAGTCAAGCGTAACTGAATTAATAACGTTGTAATGAACTAAGTCACTGTAAAACCAATTGTTTGGTCCTGTTTAAACCCTTAAATCGCTTAGATATAGAGACTCATATAGTTACTGCTTACATAATTAGTCTGCTTCTGTGAATCTAGGCTCAGATCTGATTGAGTTTTAAAAGGGAAAATAACTAGATATTGAAGCAATTCAATTAGGATGAACCGGTGATGATGAGAGGTATAGCTCGCAATGAAACTGGTAATATAGCAAACATCTGTGATTAATCGTTTAGTTTCTCTTTTGATGCTGTGAATAATTAGTTAAATCACTTTAATTTCCTAGGTAAGTAGGTTGTGTTCCAGAATACCTCCTTAGCAAATAATTAGATATTAGTATAAATTCTTAGTTATGAGCGTATAATGATAACAATGGATTGAGCTCTTCATGTACATAGTCCATTAACTTAATACTACTGTTTTTGTGTACTGGTTTCCTTATTAATAGATAAAGGTGATTTGATTTCATTTCCAATTCTGAGTATTTATTTCTTTATATGAATTTTGTGTTATACTCTTTGTTATTACAATTTGGTTCGGACCCTATGTGTAACGTGGGCCCGAACTGCCATACGAAACTGACTGGTCCATTGAAAGAAAGCCTGAAGACCGCCTGGGCTTTAAGGCCCTGGGCTTGGCCCATTGCTGATCTAATTAATTGACGTGAAGGTCCAGGCCCAAATAACAATAGAAATCGGAAGGGCCGGGAATGCTTAGTATTAGGAAACGATTAAGGAAAAAACACAATTAGAGAGACGTAGTATACACTTCTTAGGATCGAACTTTAAAATTGAATTGGGACGAGCCTCGCCCAACGTTAAACAAGCGGGGCCCCCATTTAGTAATAAGATAATAAAGTAGACTCGGGAAAGCTAATAGCGAATTCCATAGCTTCTCCCAAAAGATTTAAAAGCCGATAGACGTTATTTAGGGCACGATTTAACGTACTTTCCTATGAACGAGTGTGCACTTGGTGCGACTCAAATCCAAATCCCGACAAAGCTGAAATACACCGAAAGTCACAGGCGTACTGGTTGCGGTGTGACTCAAGGCGTGTTTTCGCGATGCCGCAAATTCTCTAAAAAAATAATACTCAACGTAAAAAGCAATATATGTTGTTAAAATCTGTAATTAAGTCAAACAAGAGTCGGGAACGACAATTGAGCGACCGTGCTAAAACCACGGAACCCGGGAATGCCTAACACCTTCTCCCGGGTTAACAGAGTTCCTTATCCGGATCTTTGCTTCGCAGACATTTTTATGAGTCAAATTCCTCGGATTCGGGATTAACCGGTGACTTGGGACACCATTACCTTTCCCAAGTGGCGACTCTGATTAATCTCAATAAAATCCCGAACCGATTGTCCTTTAATTGGAAAAACTCCTTCCCTTACGTTATTTTATCCATTTCGGATATTTGAGCGTCGGGGTATACCTTACAAGCGTATATTTATGCTTATGTGGGGTAGTAAAAAGGGAGGTGTGACAGCTCTGGCGACTCTGCTGGGGATAACCAACCCCGAACTTCGGTTTCAGGGTTTAAGAACTCGAGCTCTTTAGAATTGACGTTCGCGTTATTGTTTGACTTCATTATATGATTTGAACAACATGCTATGTGCTTTCTCGCTTTGATATTATGTGGATTGTATATAAAATTGTGCCGAAAACCTTTCTCTCTTCACCCCCGGGGATGTGCTTACTGGTTGAGACTCCCCTTTCTGTTAAAGTCACCTTAAATTAAGAAAATAGAGGCCGGATAAGTTACAAAGCCGATTGACTCCGCGGGTCACCGGTACGTAGCCCCTCCTCGATTCGAGTTGTCCGCTCGGGTACACGGTCTAGCACTCTATGAAACCGTAAGATTTTGAACATAGGTCTAGGACGATTATTTGCATCATATTTGACTTAGGGGACTCAACACAGGGGTTGGGTCCGTCTAGGACAGGTGACCCGGTATTGGAAAAGACCGAGCATGTTATGTGTTGCATTTTTATTGTCCTTGATCGTTATGCGGACCGGCGGAAATCCCGAGGATAGAAAAATTGTTGAAAAAGAAAAAAGAGAGAGAGGAAAATAAGAGTTATAGAAAATAGGTATCCGAAAAATTTGAAAATTTGAAATTTTTTTTTGAAAAATAGGTGAAGCATTTGTTGAAATAATTGGTCAATTAATCTGACCGAACTACGCAGGTTTGATTCTCGCCATTAGGTGGGATACGTAGGCAACCCTCATCGGGTCCAACCACCCTTTTTAAAAAAAATCAAAAAAAAATGTGTGTTTAATTTTTTTAATAAAATCAAAGTGATGCCATTTTTGAAAATAGCCGAATGTTCCGAAAGGACGCCGGAAGGCTGTTTTTGCAAAATAGCCACTTTGAATCATTTCTAATAATTTGCATGCATAGCCTTGAAATATTCCTTGTGGAAATGTTGCAAGGCCATGGCCGCAAAATCAAATCGGGGTTCACACCCCTCTTGCAAAAAAAAAAATGTGTCAAATTTTTTGATTTTGTTATAAATAAGTCGGGTGATGCTATTCTTGCTTAAAATAAGCCGAATGTCCCTCAAAAAGACGCCGGAAGGTTGTTTTTGCAAGAATAGCCGCTTTGAGTCGTTTGTAAATAATTTTTGACACAGCCTTGAAATATTCTCTCGCGGAAATGTTGAAAGGCTGTATCCGCAAAATTAAGTTTGAGTCATTGCTCAACTTTTCAAAAATATCCATTTTATCAAATAAGCCATTACATGGCCGGTCTTTGCATAAATAGCCACTTTTGGCATTTGAACTTCTTCAGTCTTGTGTTGGCCTGTGTCGGTGCTGAACGATGCCCCATAGGCCCCAGGATTAAAATTTTGAATTTGCATCTTCTTAAATAAAATTTTGCAAAAAGAGCCACTTCGTCTAAATAAGCCATTACATGGCCAATTTATGAAAAATAGTCTTGTGTTGGTTTATGGTGATGCCGAACGATGCCCCATGAGCCACAGGATAAAAAAAAAATTTCAAGTTTATTTTTCTTAAACAAAATTTTAGCAAAAATAGCCATTTTGTCAAATAAGCCATTACATGGCCAATTTTGTAGAAATAGTCATAATTGACACCAAAAAATATTCTTATTCTTGTAGAGATCTCCAGTACAAAAATGTGAAAGTTTTTCAAGTTTGTAGTTGGAGTCGGCTTTTACAATTTTTCTTCTTAAAAAAAAAAAAAAAAAAATCAAACAAACATCTCTTTATTTCTTGCATTAATTTGCAAGAACTACGCTCGGTCTGATTCATGCGGGGTCATGATACGTAGGCAATCCACATAGGATTCGACCATATCCATAACCAAAAAAGAAAAAAAAATGAAAACCTACAAAAAGAAAAAAAAGAAGGAAAAAATGAAAAAACCAAAAAAAAAGGGAAAAAGAAAAGAAAACAGCAGAAAAAAAAGAGAAATCAATAAGCGAAATACCTTAACGCTAACACGGTGGTTTCGTTTTGCTAATTCAGAAAGTTGAGGTGGTTGGTTGTGGTAAACTGGAAAGAAAGATTCAAGGAAAATGATAACCGACATCGGAGCTGTTACGAGTGCTCAAGAGACTCATGGTCAAAGAGTTCAACAAGGGTCGACTGTGGTTGAGGAAAATAGAACACTGAAACGATAAATGACCAAAATGCGTCAAGCATGGGTCAATGGCTAGGGATAGCCTTCTCAAGAGTCACAGTTTGCTATACAGCAAGAACAGTACCACTCTCCCGAGTACCACTCATACTCGTTTGATCTTCCTACAAACATTGAGAAGCCTACCCGAAAGAAGGTACAGGAAGAAATGGCCCAAAGATTGCAGAGATTAGAGCAACGGCTGAAAAACACGCAAGAAGTGGCTAGGATGCCATGCTTATCAATTGGGAAGAAGCTCCGTCTCTTGGAGTTTTGGTGGTATATTTTGGTGTCATCTCTATTGACCGGGTTATTTCAGGGTTGTAATCCGGACGTTGTCTTGAGAGTCAAAACCCTTTTATCTTTGCTTTGTTTATGTAATAAAAATTGTTTAGTGCCGTCTAGGTTTGTAATTCTAGTCTAGTCTGTTCTTTTTGTTGTTGTTTCAACCCATCAGTTTAGTACAGCTCTTTCTTTCCCATCATTCCTAGTCATTCCATTTCTGATCACTTTGCATTTCTTCTCATACTGACTTTAGCAACATGACATGCACATAATTCTAAGCCTGGTTTTTAAAAGTCAATGAAACAATGTTGAAGATGTAATGATACTCGGAAGAAATAAAAACATATTGGAATACTGTGAAGCCGGAATCAAGTGAACATTGGGGAAAGCGTAACATAAAGAAATGCCTTGGAAATGCATCATCAATTCAAAGCCAAATGCAAAAATACCCCAAAGATAAGGAACCATTCGTGGTATCGAGATTGTTGCCCAACGGCACTGAGAATCGTCAAATACCGAAGGCAAATATGTGAATCGGTCAAAAGGTGTTTAAATGTGTAGTTTGTACTTGGTAGGTCTCGAAGATTGGAATGACGAAGGCATTTTATTCGGCTATCCAAACACCTTATCCATTGTTATCCCTTCGAGCCTTATTATTTTCTTTCATACCCCTCTTTCGGAATCAACAACAAAATTAAGGATTGAGCGAGAAACAAAAGAAAGAAAAAAAAAAGAAATAAAAAAGAAGAAGAGAAAAGAGAAGAAAAGAAAAGAAAAAGGAAAAGAAAAGAAAAAATCGGGAGAAGTCAAAATGCAACAATGAATACAGACGTAGTCTGAACTATGTCTGACTTGATCCCGAAAGGGTACGTAGGCAGCCTCACTAAGGTTCAGTCAGCATAAAGGAAAAATCTGAAAATCTAAAAAAATTCCCCAAGAAGGAAACTGGGGCAGAAGTTATGGTTGTTGAATAAATAAGATTCCGAAAGTTGTAATCATTAACCCACGTTGAAATAATTTCGAGCCTTTATATCCTTTTTCTAAACCCCATCCAAAAGCCTGCGTTACAGTCCAAAGGAAGACCTTCCGATCAATCTTCAAGAAATGCCGAGTCAAGCGAACAAAGGTCAATCACATCAGGGGCAACACTCCAGGAGAGTGAAGAACTCAAACCACCACGAGACTCCAAGATGAGAGAAGTCAAAATGAGAGAGTCTTATCGGTGAAAACCCGCACGGGCACCGTAAGGCGACAGTGAGTTGAGAGAAAGAAAGATCAAATGAGAGAGGCTTGTTGGAGAAAACCCTACGGGCGCTGCAAGTCGACTAAGGATCAAATCAAAGAAATGAAGTATTGAAGACCGGTTTCACGGCAGAACTTTGCAACAAGAGTTGAACATCAACTTTGCTATACGGAGAAGGCCAAAAGTGCGTGTCAAGGTCGCTAGAGTCGGTATTCAAAATCCGTTAGGTCATTCGTCTGTAGGTTTCTTGTTAGGAATTGTATTTTTCTTTCTCTTTATTCTTCACACTTTGTTTTACCCTCCTTCTTATCGCGTCAGTCAGGTCATAACAAGTATAGAAATGATTTCAAAATTTGCCACCAAATTTTCCAATTGCACAAGATGGGATTTAGCCAACACGACAATTGTCGTAGGTCTGGGATGACAAGGCCAGTGATTTAAGCCCACAAGAGCAACATGTGCAATGAAGATCATGCAAGACACAAGGGTCGGCAAGGTGCCAACTCAGGGAAAATATAGCAAATGGAAGTACGGGGTTCGAACAGAGAAGGGGTATGTCTTCTCACAAGAGAAAGACCAAAGGTTGTCAAGTGGAGTCATCAAAGGAATCGAGATCGAAGTTTGTGGTATCCGTCAAGAAAGGGACAATATACATACCTAAAGAGAGGTGGATTTTGAACAAAGAAGAAGTAAAAATGGATAGTCGGTGAACAGGCAAGGCACTCGAATGGAAAGCAGTCGCCATCAAAGTTCAAGGCCACAACCAACCACCGCATTTAAACTAACATAGTTTTCTTTGCTTTGAAACAGGGGCATAAATGTTATTGGTCCGATAGAGCCAACAACTTCCAATAGGCATAGGCTCATTTTGGTTGCGATGCGTATCTTACCGTATTGGGCCGAGGCAAAGGGCAAATTTGCGCCAAATTGGCAGGGACCGTTCGTGGTATCACGGGTGTTGTCCAATGGAGCATTATATTTAACAGATGTTGAAGGAAAGTGCGTAGAGACTGCTATCAATTCAGATGCGGTCAAAAGATACTATGTATGATTCCTTTTCAATTATGTGTTTTGTATTTTGTTGTGATTTTGGAATTGAAATGATGAAGGCATTTTATTCTCTATCCAAACACTTTATCCATTGATAGCCCCTTTGAGCCTTAATGAATGAATTCTTTCATATCCCTCTCTCGGAATCGCTCTGGTGCAACAAGATCGAAATTGCCAGAATAAAAAATGAAATGATGGAAAATGAAAAAAAATGATGAAAAAAATGAAATGAAAAAAATGATGAAAAAAAAAATGAATGAAAAAAAAAGAAAAAAAGACAAAAATCGGGAAAAAGTCAAAAAGAAATCCATCTAACTTATGAAGTTGGATGAACTACGTCTGACTTGATCCCGAAAGGGTACGTAGGCAGCCTCTCTGAGGTTCAGTCACAATAAAGAAAAAATCCAAAAAATTCCCCACATATTGAAACTGGGGCAGAAGTTATGTTTAATAATTTCGAGAGTTGTAAATATTTTTAACCCTCGTTGAAATTTTGAGCCTTTATATCTTTCTTTCTTAACCCACCCAAAAGCCACGTTACGGTCCAAAGAAAGACCTTCTGATCAATTTTGAAATGATAACAAATACAACGAAGGAGGAGCGAAGCGTCGGATAATACCCGTGGTACAGAAAACAAAATACAAAAGGAAAAAAATGAAAAAAGAAAATATAAAAAAATGAGAGAGTCTCATCGGTGAAAACCTTAGTCGGCACTGTGAGACGATTGTGAGGTTGAGAGAATAAATGAGAGAGTCTTATTGGTGAAAACCTTTCGAGGCACCGTAGGGCGATCGTAAGAATTACCATGAAAAGAGAAAAGGCAACAAAAAATAGTATCGGTTTGGGTTGAAAGCAATTCGGAGTCAGAATAATGATTGGAACGAACTGGGTCGGAGTTTAAATACATGGCATGGTCAGCGGAATCAGCCAGCAAACGCCCAGATAAGTTCTATCATCTCTCCAAAACACCCTTACCCTCTTTCATTTTTCCTGCATTTCATTGTTTACCCTTTTGAGAGCTAACTACCAGCTCCTGATAACGGAAGTTGAAACAATACTGGATCAGAAAGGATAGAAGATTGGGGAAAGGAATAAAGAAGCTTGGCAAACATGGCCAAAGAAAAAAAGAAAACAAAACAAAAATGGAGAAATGAGAAAAATACAAAAAGAGTCTGCAAGGGACGATAAGTCAAAAGCCATGCAACATGAGAAAGCAAAAACAAAGGAAGCAATAAGAAGTGGGGACGGCAGATGCCAGTTGCCAGCAACTTATATCTAATAAAATACCCAGATAAGAACAAATTGTCACTAATCACTTTAAAGTGAATGTGACCAATGTGGAAAATTTAAAATACCAAAAAGAGAAAGTCTGCCGAATAAGTGGAGAAATTCACAGGCGAGAGATAAGTTGGTAAAAGAAAATACCAAAAAGAGGAAGGTAACATCTTTTAAAATCCACTCCCCGGTCCTCAGGCTGAGGGAATACTTTTCTGCATTGCACGTTTAATTTCTGTTAGGCGCCCACCTTCAAATACGGGAATATTTTCTGCATTCGCATTGCACGTTTAAATTTCTGTTAGGCGCCCACCTTCAAATACGAGAATATTTTCTGCATTCGCATTGCACGTTTAAATTTCGGTTAGGCGCCCACCTTCAAATACGGGAATATTTTCTGCATTCGCATTGCACGTTTAAATTTCTGTTAGGCGCCCACCTTCAAATACGGGAATATTTTCTGCATTCGCATTGCACGTTTAAATTCTGTTAGGCGCCCACCTTCAAATACGGGAATATTTTTCTGCATCCGCATTACACGTTTAAAATTCTGTTAGGCGCCCACCTTCTAATACGGGAATATTTTCTGCATTTCGCATTGCATGTTTAAATTTCTGTTAGGCGCCCACCTTCAAATACGGGAATATTTTCTGCATTCGCATTGCATGTTTAAATTTCGGTTAGGCGCCCACCTTCAAATACGGGAATATTTTCTGCATTCGCATTGCACGTTTAAATTCTGTTAGGCGCCCACCTTCAAATACGGGAATATTTTTCTGCATCCGCATTACACGTTTAAAATTCTGTTAGGCGCCCACCTTCTAATACGGGAATATTTTCTGCATTTCGCATTGCATGTTTAAATTTCTGTTAGGCGCCCACCTTCAAATACGGGAATATTTTCTGCATTCGCATTGCATGTTTAAATTTCGGTTAGGCGCCCACCTTCAAATACGGGAATATTTTCTGCATTCGCATTGCACGTTTAAATTCTGTTAGGCGCCCACCTTCAAATACGGGAATATTTTTCTGCATCCGCATTACACGTTTAAAATTCTGTTAGGCGCCCACCTTCTAATACGGGAATATTTTCTGCATTTCGCATTGCATGTTTAAATTTCTGTTAGGCGCCCACCTTCAAATACGGGAATATTTTCTGCATTCGCATTGCATGTTTAAATTTCGGTTAGGCGCCCACCTTCAAATACGGGAATATTTTCTGCATTCGCATTGCACGTTTAAATTCTGTTAGGCGCCCACCTTCAAATACGGGAATATTTTTCGCATTCGCATTGCACGTTTAAATTCTGTTAGGCGCCCACCTTCAAATACGGGAATATTTTACGCATTCGCATTGCACGTTTAAATTCGTTAGGCGCCCACCTTCAAATACGGGAATATTTTACGCATTCGCATTGCACGTTTAATTTTACGTTAGGCGCCCACCTTCAAATACGGGAATATTTTACGCATCGCATTGCACGTTTAAATTTACGTTGGCGCCCACCTTCAAATACGGGAATATTTTCGCATTCGCATTGCACGTTTAAATTTACGTTAGGCGCCCACCTTCAAATACGGGAATACTTTACGCATCGCATTGCACGTTTAAATTTACGTTAGGCGCCCCCGCTTCAAATACGGGAATATTTTCACGCATCATCATGGTTTATATATTTAAAAGCCCACACTGGGCCAGAAAAAAAAAAAAGAGGTAGTTTGTTGTTTTGTTTTGAGCGGGTTCAACTCGAGATCAAGAAAAAAACAAGAAAATCAACAAAAAAGAGAGTCATCGAGAAAAACAAGAAAATCAACAAAAAAGGAAGATTCTGCATCAACGGAAAGGGAAGAAGAGCAAAAGCTAGATTAGGAACAATTGTAATTGTAGGATCATAGCTTAGAATAGCTTCTTCATTTTACATTTTACCCCCCGGTGTAATAAGGAGGTCAGCAAGCAGTAACCGCAACAGCAGCAACAGTAACAGCAAAAAATCGCAGTTTCATTGGTAGTCCCAGCTACCAAAATTTTCCGAACTACATTGACCTGATTCCCTTTTAGCCGGGGATATGTAGGAAACCTCTTGAAGCAAAGGTTCGGTCAAAATTTTGAAAAAAAATAAATAAATAAAAAAAAATGCTTCTCACGGAGTGCTCAAACGGGCAAAAATCGCTCGTATCCGCTCACTTGTCTTTGCACAGAAACTCTTCGTGTTTACGCGCAAAGAGGGGCAGCTGTGAGCACGTGATTTTTGCCCTATATGAGAATTACTCCCAAAAATTCAAAATAAAAGAGTTTTGTGTTGTTTGCAATTGTTGTGAATTTAGTGTCATTTTTAAAAAATAATGACAATATATATATATATATATATATATATATATATATATCGCATTTGCATTTAGGATTTAATTCTACAATTAGGAGTAATTAATTTTATCTTACAAAAATGAAAATCACAAAAATAGGCATTTTTTGCATTTTAGCCTTTAATGTCCAAATTGTGTGATTGTATTTTAATTACCATTTAAAATTAGGTGACAATTATTATTATGATATTAGTATTTCAAGATAATTTTAGTTTTTATAAATTAATCTTAGTATATTGGGCTTTATTAATTAGGAAGTTGAATAATGGAGAAGAACAAAATGGAAAAAATTTGGATTGGGCCATCTTGCAAATTAAGTTACAAGCCCAATCCTAAGAACCCTTACCCAACCCAAAACCCCTTGGCCCAAGAAGAAAATTTCAGATTTTTTTAGCAAAAAATAATCATAATTACATGACATAAAGTAGTGGGGGGCAAGGAAATCAAGGAAGAAAACAAGGAGAGGAAAACATGGATTAGTGGGTTTTCTTTAAATTAAAAAAATATTTTCTTTTTAATAAAAAATCTGAAAATTTTCGAAATTCTTGCCTATAAATAGAAGAGAAGATTTATGAAAAAGGAGGTGGAAAAAAAGAGAGGAAAAATAGGAAGAGAAGTAAAAATAAAAAAATTTCCTGCTGTAGTATACACTCGATATACATTCTGGACACAGAAGTATACATGGCGAAAAATTCAATTTTTGAGAGTTTCTTTTGAGAATTGAAAAGAGTTCAAAGCTAGAAAGACAAAACAAAGAGAAAATATGGAATATATTTTTCTTTTCTATTTTTTACTGGTTTTTGTTTTTCTCCGTATTGCTGGGATTTTCGGGATTGAGGTGTTGAAGCTACTGCTGGTTGTTACTGTTGTTGTTGCTGTATTTTCACCGCCCTGTTGATTTTCCATCTTTCATTCCTTTCAAAACCAGGTACACTTCTCTTATGAATGATGCTGTATTGACGTTCCCGATGAAATAAAAATGGAGATCCAGTTTAAATTCATGATGTTCTATAGTTTATAGTTTATAATTGTAATTTGTTTATTGTTGTAGTATGTAGTAGCTGAAAAACAGAAATCAAACAAACGATGTAATAGCTTAGTGATAGAGTAGGTAGTATAATAGTAGTAGTATAGTAGAAGTAGCTTATCATTTAGTTTAATTAGGTAAAAACTCCTAAAACAAAAATTAGCATATCACTTTTCTACAAAAATCGCTAATTATTCATAGTAAGCTTCTTCATAAAAATGAACTCACATAGTTAACTACACTGGCTTGAATCTGTACATAAACGTAAGTAGGATTTAAATCTTAGTAAAATCAGTGGTTTAGTAATGCTTAAGTCATGAAGACAGTTGGATTAGATATTGGGTTTGTGTATTTGAAAAACTGATTTATAAAGTCATCACTCGTATAGCTAGTTAATTTTGTGGATCTAAGTTAGAATCTGAGTAATTTGGGGAGGAAAGAGTTAAATAATGCATCAACCTGACTTGTAATATCTAATAGGATTGATTCAGTAAAACCAGTAGTGTGATTGTACAAACCTATGCATGATTCCCTTTAGCCTTAGATGATCAATAGGTAATTAACTTAACTGTTCTTCAAGCAACATATATAATCGAATTGTTCTTCCTTAGAATTTCCAACTAGTAGCTAATGTAGATGTTAGTATCAATTTATTAATAAAAGTCGAGATCATAAAAGAGTCTTTTAACTCTAGTCTGGGGTATAGTAGATAATTGATTCATGATTTGTTGATAGGTTGTATACTGATTTCTCTTTTAATGAATAAAACATTTTGAATTCGTTCTATTTTACATCATTGTTTTGTTTACGTTTCAGCTTTTGGTTATTTCAATATAGTCTGAATCTGTTATATAAAAACGGGCTTAAACTGCGTCATGAACTCTGTCGAAGTGGTCAAGTGCAAGCCTGAAGACTGCCTGGGCTTTAAGGCCCGGGCTGGCCCAATGTTGATCCGGTTAATCGAATGAAGAGACCAGGCCCCCATTAAATATCAAAACCCGATGGGCCTGGAATACTTAGTGTAAAAATCGGTTAAGGGAAAAAACACGATTAGAAAAGCATAGTATATACTTCTTAGGATTGAACTTTAAAATTAACTTGGGATGAGCCTCGCCTGACTTTAAACAAGCGGGGCCCCCATTTAGTAATGTTTTAATACAATTAGACTCGGGAAGACTACTAGCTAATTCCACAGTCTTACCCAAAACAATTGAAAGCCGATAGACTATTTTAGGGCACAATTTTAATATACCTTCCATTGAACGAGTGTGCACTTGGTGCGACTCAAATCCAAATCTCGGCAAAGCTGAAATACACCGAAAGTCATAGGCGTACTGGTTGCGGTATGACTCGAGGCGTGTTTTCGCGATGCCGCAAATTCTAAAAAAATAACACTTAATGTAAAAAAGCACTATATGTTGTTAAAAATCTGTGATTAAGTCAAGCAAGAGTCGAGAACGACAATTGAGCGACCGTGCTAAAACCACGGAACCCGAGAATGCCTAACACCTTCTCCCGGGTTAACAGAGTTCCTTATCCGGATCTTTGCTTCGCAGACATTTTTACGAGTCAATATTCCTCGGATTCGGGATTAACCGGTGACTTGGGACACCATTATCATTCCCAAGTGGCGACTCTGATTAATCTCAATAAATCCCGAACCGATTGTCCTTTAATTGGAAAAAATCCTTCCCTTACGTTATTTTATCCGTTTCGGATATTTGAGCGTCGGGGTATACCCTACGAGCGTATTTATATTTATGCTTATGTGGGGTAGTAAAAAGGGAGGTGTGACAATATCTCCCCCTTTGCTCTATTCGACACACAAGTATCAATCTTCAAATTTTGGCACTCGTTCCAGATTTGCCGGATTTTTGCTTCCGGGAATTGCCCATCTGGACCAATTTCTATAGCTTGCGAACTGAGGTCTCCGTCTCTCGGAACAACTTGACATCTACCCAACTGTCGCAGGGCCCTGTATGGGGCATAAGGTTGGATGCTTTTCAAGCCCATGATCAAAAATGGCGACCCTTCCGTCGGCATATATATTATCTCGTCAAGAGGTAGCCAATCATATGTCCAATCGATTTGGCCATCAGTTAATGATCGAAGATGCAAAATCCAATCTTTGACTCCCTCCGGCAATTTCACTTCTTTTGTTCTCGTACAAAATTCTTCCAAACATGTTCGTTCAGCTGAACCATAACTTGAGAACGAAGGATGATGGCATAGATGTTCAATTAACCAAATCTGCAAGATCAAATTACACCCTTCAAAGAAGTTGGCTCCCGCTTTGCACGCGGTCAGAGCACGGTAGATGTCAGCTACAATCATTGGAGCTAGAGTACAATTATCTTGTACTATCAATGTGCTAGCTACCCTGGCAACCTTTATGCTGATATGCCCATCTTTTCTCGGAAATATGACAATTTCGAGAAATGCCACTAAGAAAGCAAACCTCCGGTGCTCCTCCCATTTTGCTCGGTTGGACTTGCTGCATAACTTGTTCGTGGGGTCATTGAAACCCCCGATGTGTCCATACCTACTATAGATGAAGTTTAAGGAGCAAAACCCGTTGGCTAGATCTTCGTTGTGAACATTCCTGGCAATTTTCAAAGAGTCCATAAAACGATGCACCGTTACCGTCCTTGGAGATACCGGGTATTTTCCTTTTAACGGAACCTCGGTCTTCCCGATATAGAAAGCAATTTCCTCTAGAGTAGGAGTGAGTTCAAAATCCGGGAGATGCAATACATTGTGTGCTTGGATCCCAAAATGTGACCAACGCTCTAATTATGTCGCCTCGGGGGATTATGTCCAATAATCCTGTAAGATCTTTCAAATAACCTTTGACCCAGTCCTGACCATCTGATCCCATGTCTTGCCACCATAATTTCAACTCCAAAGGGATTTTATTTAGGGAAAAATGCTCATTCATCATTGTGCTCGTCCTGCACATTTATTAAGGCGATTTTATTTAGAAAAAAGGAAAATCTTTTTCAATGCAAGTTTTCATTTTTGAAGGAAAGGAAAGAAAATGGCTTTCGAAGTGGCCATTTTTGCCAAAACAACCTTCCGGCGTCCTTTCGGAACATTCGGCCATTTCCAAAAATAGCGATTACCTCGATTATTTGAAAGGAAAATCTTTTTGGTCTTTTTTTTTCTTAAAAGTGTGGTTGGACCCGTTTAAAGGTTGCCTACGTATCTCACCTAATGGCGAGAATCAAACCTGCGTAGTTCGGTCAGATTAATCGACCAATTTATTTCAACAACAAAACCATTTTTTCAATTTTTTTTTTTTGATACCCATTTTCACTAACTCTTATTTCTCTCTTTTTTTTCAATAATTTTTCTACCCTTGGGATTTTTGCCGGTCCGCATAATGATCAAGGACAATTAAAAATGCAACACATAATATGCTCGGTCTTAATTACCGGGTCACCTGTCCTAGACGGACCCAACCCCTATGTTGAGTCCCCTAAGTCAGATATGATGCAAATAAACGTCCTAGACCTAGGTTCAATATCCTGAAGTTTTCATATGGTGCTAGACCGTGTACCCGAGCGGACAACTCGGATCGAGGAGGGGGCTACGTACCGGTGACCCGCGGAGTCAATCGGCTTTGTAACTTGTCCGGCCTCTTTTTCTTATTTTTGGTATTGACACTAACAGAAAGGGGAGTCTCAACCAGTAAGCACATCCCCAGAGATAAGAAGAGAAGGGTTTTCGGCACAGTTTTATATATACAATTCACGCAATATCAAAGCGGTAATCATGTAGCACATTAATCAAAACATATAATGAAATTAGATATAAGCAAAAATAGCAATTTTACTGAGCTCGAATTCTTAAACCCAGAACCGAAGTTCTAGGTTACTTATCCCCAGCAGAGTCGCCAGAGCTGTCACACCTCCTTTTTTACCAATGCACATAACGTATAAATGTAAATGTGCCACTGTTTAATACTACACCCCGAGAAGGAATATAATAATAATCAGTGAAGGAGTTTTTCCACTTAAAGGACAGTCGGAACGGGATCAATTTATTTAATTTTTCAGAGTCGCCACTTGGGAAGATAATGGTGTCCCAAGTCACCGGTTAATCCTGAATTCGAGGAAATTGACTCTGTTTAAATAGTCCGCAAAACTAGAAATCCGGATAAGGAATTATGTTAACCGGGAGAAGGTGTTAGGCACTCCCGAATTCCGTGGTTTTAGCACGGTCGCTCAATTGCTCTTTTTGCTTTTATCTGATTTCTTTTTATATTTTAACTAGATGCTTTTAATGTTCCGCCTTTTAATTTTAGAAGAATTGCGACGTCACGAAAACACATTTCGAGTCACACCGCAACCGATACGCCTGTGACTATAATGCATTTCAGTTTCGCCGAGAGTAAGATTTGGGTCACATAAATGCGCACCCGTATTTAGGAAAGTAATTTATTTACAAATCGTGCCTAAGGGTTCTATTGTCTTTATTAACTTTGGGAAAGACCGTGAAATTCATTAAACGGTCTTCCCGAGTCTAAGTCTTTACAATTAATTTGAGGGCCCCGCAATTGTGTATTTAGTGCGGCGAGGCTCATCTCATTTTTATTAACAATATAATTCTAAAATGACTACATTTCCCATTTTTTAGTTTTTATAAATAAAGAAATCTCATAAATAATTTAGAAATTAAAAATGCAATACTTATCTTATTTATGACAAAAAAAAACTTAATGAAACAGATTTTAATCTATGTTTAAACAAAATTTTTTTTTCGAAATTGTTTTATTTATTATTTTATTATTATTATTATTTTATTATTTTATTAAATACGAAATTTCACAACTTAATAATAAAAAAAAAATCTAATTTAGAATAATATTAAAAAAACTTGAATATATAAAAAAGAAAAACCAATAAAATCATTTATTCAAAAACTATCAAAAAAAATTATAACAATATTAAAGTTTGTATGATAAAAGTATTTATTCCCAATTATTTAAAACTAAGTAAAAAAAACAGAAATCACAAATCAATGTAATTTTTATTTAAATTCGTTTTTTTTTAAAAAAAAACAACAAAAATCCTAATTGATTACATACTAAAAAAAATATTTATTTGCTACGTTTGGAAATATTTTTTTTTATTTTTTTAAAATAACCAGTACTTAAATTAAAACTAAAAATAAAAGTGCAAAACCAACAACTAATATATGTACAAACTAAACCAATCTTATAAATAATTTAGACTCATATTTTTAACTTTTTTTTTACTATTTTTTAACTTAAACCCTTGATATTAACTAATTACAAATATTATTCAAAACCATAATCAACCTTAATTATTTACACCTATATTTTGAGATGGTTAAACTAGAAAAGAAACAATTCTTGTATTATAGAAAACTCAAATCGTACCTAAATGCCTAATTTACGCAAAATAATTAAAATTCGCATTTTTATTGAACTTACCTACATATTAACAACTTAGTTTATTAAAGACGATATTAAAGAAGTTCTAATTAATTTGATTAACAAAAGAGTAATTCATTCTTCCTAAACAATTTGAATATTAATAAACGTATTTACAACTATACTATTTAATAACCATTTTTAGAAGTGAATTATAATTGCTACAACAAGGCTTAATTATTTAAAGTTAACACAAAATTTACAAAATATTAATACGGAATTTATTAAAACATAATCTGTAAAAGAAGATAGAAAAACTATTTAACATTTCAACAAAATCCTCATCTTTCCCATGTATTCATCTTATCATTTAAACATGATTAGGTATGTACCTGATATTGGAAAGAAAAGAACACCGGTGATCAACACAACAAATAACAACACAACAATATCACAACAACAGCCACCTCAAAAATACCCAGTATCCGGATTTAAGCAATAAGAATTAATCACCAGAATTGAACTTCAGAATAAGATTTGTAAAAATGGAAGACTAATTTTTTCAGATTTTTTTTTTTCGTTTTTGTTTTACTATTTGCTAACACTCTTTAAGATTTTTTTTTTCAGATTCTTCTCTCTCAAATTTTTTCTTCCCCCCCCTAAATGAAATATGATTCTAACTTATATACACAAGACTCAAGGTCCCCTTTTAATTAAAAATAAACCATTATTAATTAAAAAACTAAAAGTAAGATTTCCACTTTCTTTTTATTTTAATCCCACTTTTAATTCCACTATGTTATGTTTTATTCTCCATTATATATATTCTATTAATACTTTTATTACCACTATCTTTTGTTTTGTCTTCCACTTTAATTTAACAATAATTAAATAACTAATGGACAAAAATAACTTTAATTCAAATAATTGACTATAATTTGATGACTAAAATACCCCCAACATTATTAAAATTTGCTACTATACCCTTATCAGCTATAACCAATTTACCTAAATCAAACAACCAAAATATAGTAAATTTAACCAATTCTTAAACAATTTTAACAACCATTCTAACAATCTTGAAGAACAACCAAGAACAATATGATCTTTAACAACAAAAATTTCAGATTTACAATGACAACAAACAAGTAACTTCAAATCACTTAAACTTAACATATCAAACAAACTATTTTAATTCTACAATTAAAATCCGAATTTAGAATTAAACAAAATAATGAACCAAATTTAGTCTACTAAACTCAATAATCATCTAATATTCAAATTAAATCTACCAATATCACAACCAAGATTTAGGGTAAAAAATGATTGAACTATAACATTTCTATATTAACAACTTAACAAAACACATGATTAAAGTAAGAAAAAATGAAGAAATAATCAAGAACATAATGAACAACTAGTAAGAAACAAAATCAATCATATACTATCTAAATCCGAAAATATACATATATATATTTTATATATATAGAACCGGTCTATATATATTCATATATTCATAATATACATAGAAATGAAATTCCTATATATATATAATATCTCATCCGAAAAATAAAGATAAATAACTAAAAAAAAAATCTGTCCGAAAATGAAAATAACAACAATAATAATAAAACGAAATATATATACATATATACTACCCTAAAGCAATATATATATATATATATATATATATATATATATATATATATATATATATATATATATATATATATATATATATATACGAAAAACCAAGAAAATATATATATTGTCCGAAAAAATAAAAATAAATAATAAAAATAACGAGAAATATATTCTGCCTGAAAAAAATAAAAAATAATATAAAATATACATATATACATATAGTCATATATATTTAATATACCCATGTATACACGTATATACACAGCATATTCATAGTATATACACATGCATAATTAGGGTTTTTATTACTTTATTCAAGCATATATATATATATATGTATATATATATATACATGTATGCTATATATACACATATATATACATATATAATATATGTTTACACCTATATACATGTGTATATATATATATATATATATATATATATATATATATATATATATATATATATATCCACCATTGCCGGAAAAATCAAAAAGAAAGGAAGATGAAGAAGAAGAGCATGGCTGCCATTGTCGGAGCTTGACAACAACAACCATGGCGACTGGACGTCACTGCCATGGACGAGCTTGAGCTCGACAGCCATGGCCGTGCCTTGTTCTTGGCCAAAAGCAAACGAATTCATTTCTTGGCCAACACGCAGCAGCAGCTATGGCGAGCTGCTGCCGTGACTGCCGACGGGAGAAGGGCAGCGATGGCTGCTGGTTGTCGTGAGGGAGATGATGGCAGTGGCCATGGTAGCTGGCGGTTGGGTGAGGTGAAGAAGAAGAAGAGAGAATAGTGTAGTGGAGGCTTTTGTGTTATGTGTGTTTTAGGTTTAGGGTTAGTTTGAATAGTGTATAGTAGTGTAGTAGATGGGTTATGGGTTTGGGTCATGGGTTATGGGTCTTGGGTTTGGATTATATGGTTTTGGGTTGGGTAGAATAGGTTTGGGCCTAAGTTTAAAATTTAAGAAGAGGCCCAATTCCGGATTTATCTTCTCTATTTTTTAAATTTTTATTTTTTATTTTTATTTATTATGAAAGAAAATGTTAAGAGTAAATTATAAAAACTCAAAATTATCTTAAAAATACTAATTAACTCAGAATAATAATTATCACACAAAATTAGACGCTAATAAAAATGAAAATCGCACAAAATTGGACATTAAATGCTAAAAATGCAAACATACATATTTTTGTGATTTTATAAATAAACTTAATTATTCCTAAGTATAAACTTGAATTTTATATACAAATGCAACATATTTTTATATTTTTTATTTATTTAAACAAATAAATATGCACAGATAAATGCAAACAATTCAAGAAAATAACACAAAATTCACAAATATTGCAAACAACACAAAACTCTTTTATTTTGAATTTTTTGGGAGTAATTCTCATATAGGGCAAAAATCACGTGCTCACATGTATTACTGTTCATTGGATTGATAGTGAATGGAAAATGCATAAAAGAATTATCAACTTTTGTCCAATTTCTAGTCATAAGGGTGAAGATATGGCAAATAGTATTGTTAATTGTTTGAAAGAGTGGGGGTTACAAAAGATTCTCACTATCAGAGTTGATAATGCCAGTTCAAATGATGTGACGGTGAAGGAGCTTTCTAAGAAGTTAACTAAATGGGGGACCAATTCCATGAATGGTAAGCACCTTCACGTAAGGTGTATGGCTCATATTATGAATCTTGTTATTTAGGATGGTATAAAAGAATCAAGTGTGTCTATTGAACGTATTAGGCAAGCAGTGAGATATATCAGGCAGTCTTCTGCTAGGTGGAAAAAGTTTCAGGAATGTTGTGATGAAGGAAATCTAGTTAGGAAAGCTTTATGTTTGGATGTTCCTACAAGGTGGAATTCTACATATTTGATGTTGAATAGGGCTATTGAATATGAGACTGCAATTTTAGACTATGCTGATCATGATATTGATTTGTCACATCATCTTGAGTTTGTTGATATTGTGGATGGAAGTCCTGCAGGTACACTTTTGAGTAGTGATTGGGAGGATGTAAAGAAATTGACAAAATTTTTTGAAATCTTTTATAAGATTACTATAAAGGTATCTGGCTCACTTTATGTTACATCAAATCATCATTTTCTTGAAATTTGTCAAGTTGTTGTTTACTTGAAACAATTGATATTAAATAAAGATGTTCTTTTGGGTTCAATGGCAAAGAAGATGAAGGAGAAATTTGATAAGTATTGGGGTGATCCAGAAAAAATGAACAAAATGATTTTCATTTCATGTGTTTTGGATCCTCAATACAAGTTTGATTCTTTTAGTTTTGCACTTGCGAAGATGTTCGAAGAGAAAGGGCCAATTATTGCGAAGGGAGTGCATACATACATGATTTCATTGTTTGAAGAGTATGTAAAGTCTCATTCAAAAGATTATGATTGTCATCCTTCTTCATGTTTATCTAACTCTTTATTGGACACAATGGAAGCTTCAATTGGATCTTGTGGTTCTTTCTTTGAAGAATTACAAAGACATAAAGATGAGATTGGAAGTTCAGATTCTAAATCAGAATTAGAAAAATATCTTACAGAAGAAGTTGAAAATAAAATAGCAGACGGTAATATATTGCTTTGGTGGAAAGTAAACTCACCTAGATTTCCTATTCTTGCTGAGATGGCTCGGGATGTGTTATCTATTCCTATTTCAAATGTTGCATCTGAATGTACATTTAGCACTGGAGGGCATATTCTTGATTCATTTAGGAGTTCATTGACTCCTAAATTGGTGGAAGTTCTAGTGTGCCTTCAAGATTGGCTTCGAAGTGAGCAATTACCTGTAAGTGTTGAGGAAGATTTAGATGTTCTCGAGAAATTAGAACAAGGTAACAATATTTTAATTTGTTTGATTGTATATTATTTTTATAAATAGTTTATTTAATATTATTATTGTTTGACTTGTTAATATATATTCTCATAGATTTTGCCAATCTTGGAAACGAACCATGCGACGATGATGTGCAGAATCTTTGATAGTTGTAAGTTAAACTTTGGTAAGTTAATTATTCAACTTATATCACACATTGTATGATTACAAATATTACTTGACGTAATATATTTTATTTTTATGTTTAATTGGTGTAACCATGCCTCGACTTTGTTGTCTCAAAGCTATTTCACATTTTTGGAGTCACTATGCAATAAATGAAGAAGGTGATGATGGCTGGTGGAAACTAAGAAACTATTTCACATGTTTGTTGTTAGCTGTAGTTGTACTCACTACTCAGCTATGTCATATATAGCAGCTTTAAAATTGTTATGGTGTTGCAGCTGTGTCGTTATTTCAGCTGGTGTTGAAGCTTTAAAATTGTTATGGTGTTGCAGCTGTGTCGTTTCTCCAGTAACTGTTATAGTAGTTAGCAGTTTCTCTAGTGGTGTTATGGTATTGCAGCTTTAAAATTGTTATGGTGTTGCAGCTGTGTCGTTTCTCCAGTAAGCTTTAAAATTGTTATGAATACTGCTATGACCGTGCACATTTCAGTTTAAAATTGTTATGAATACTGCTATGTCGTTTATCCACTTTAAAATTGTTATCGTGAATACTGCTATGTATACGGCTATGTCAAATTGTTATGAATACTGCTATAGTGCTAGTCGTTTCTCCAGTTTCTCGATTTTGAATACTGATTAACTGCTATGACCGTGCACATTTCAGTTTAATTGTAGTTTTATCTTATCGGGTAAACTGATAACCGAACCGATAAAGATCAATAACCGATAAGTCGATAACCGATAACTAATATCTTATCGGTTTGGTTATCGGGTTATGATATTTGTAAACCGATAACCGATAGGCAAAATTGATAATTTCCAAAACCGAACCGAACCGACCGATGCCCACCCCTAGTAGGAACTCATAATGCCCATAACGAGTTTGTAAAGCCGTCTTAATGACATCGGATGCCCTAATCTTCAACTGATGATCGTCTGACCCTAAATCAATCTTTGAAAATACCTTGGCACCCTAAAGCTGATCAAACAAGTCATCAATCCTTGGCAACAGATACTTGTTCTTGAAAGTGAGTTTGTTAAATTGCCGATAATCTATACACGTCCTCATCGACCTATCTTTCTCCTTTGCGAACAACATGGTCGAACCGCAGGGCGGGACACAAGGTCTAATGAAGCCCTTATCAACCAAATCTTGCAACTTCTCCTTCAATTGTTTCAACTCTAGCGGGGCCATATGACATTGTGGAATAGAAATGGCCCGAGTGCCCGAAGCCAAATCAATACAGAAGTCAATAAATCTGTCGAGTGGCATCCCTGGAAGATATGCAAGAAATACTAAAACTCACGAACAACTGGTACTGAATCCATGGAAGGAACCTTCACACTAGAATCGCAAATATAAGCCAAATAGGCTAGACGCCTCTTCTCGACCATACATCGAGCCTACACATAGGATATAACCCTACTGGTAGAATGGAAAAGAGTCACCCTCTACTCTAATCGAGGCAACCCTGGCATGGCTAAGGTCACCATCTTGGCGTGACAATCCATTATAGCATGATAAGGTGATAGCAAATCCATACTCAAGATAACATAAAAATCTACATGATCCAAAATAGTAGAATCTCCCACATATGTGGACACATACACAAGAGCACTCAAAGAATCACGAGGCACAACAAGATATAAAACAAAATATGATCACACGTAGGATTAAGTAGAGCTCTGGTCAAATAGAACTAAAACATCTTTATGGCAAAACTAGAACAATACATGTGATAATGATGCCAGATGACTCGGCCTCAGACCTAGATGAGAAAGCATAAAAACTGGGCTGGGTCCCATCACTCTAAACTACGTCTCTAGGATGGACTCTAGCTGGCTGGCCTCCACTTTTAATGGCCTGACCCCACCTCTAGCTGCCTGACCCCTGCCTCTAGCTTGCTGAGATGGTGATGGAGAAACTGGTGCCGGAACCATGGCACGATTGAGAACTCCGCTATGGCATACTGCCTAATAATCTTAGATAAACCTCCTGATATGACCAATACCACCACAGTCAAAATACCCCTCATGTTGTTGTGGCTGCTGAAGCTAAAGCTGACCCAAATATACCGGATAACCACGGTGATAACACTGAATCGAAAGCGCAATGATTGGAGCTGATGGTGCACTATGGGGTGGCTACTCAGAATGAGGCACATAAGGACTATGACTCCCTGAAACATTGTGAGATGCCTGAAGCACTCACTGAAATGGCTTATGAGGATGGCCTCTACCAAAGGTTCCCTGCCTCCATATGAGGCACCATAGAAACCACCAAAATGACGATGCCTCGTATCCGACACCTGCCCCCATTTTGAGCATGAACCATCTCGATCCGTCTAGCAATATGTACAACTGTCTAAAAAGAAATATCACTACCCGTCTCCTTGGCCATCTGTAGCCTGATAGTGTAAGTGACCCCATCAATAAATTTCATCATTCTCTCCCTCTCAATAGGGAGAAGGATAATGGGATGGCAAAATAGGTCAACAAAGCGAGTCTTGTACTAGGTAGCAATCATTCTACCCCGTTGAAGACGCTCAAACTGTATGCGGTAATCCTCTTTCACAGTGACAAAAATGAATTTCACTAGAAATAGCTGTGAAAACTGATCCCAAGTAAGTGCAGACGGCCCAATTGGTCTAGTCAACATATAATCTCTCCACTAGCTCTTGGCGGAACCTATCATCTAAAACACAGCAAAATCGACCCTATTGGTCTTAACTTTACCCATGTTCCGCAACACCTTATGACACCAATCTAGATAATCTTGTGGGTCCTCAAAAAATACATCACTGAAATGAACTGGAAAGATATTATTAAACTTCTCAAACCTCAACAAAGCCTCAGAGGACATAGCGGGCCTATCACCGGCCTTTGCTGCAACAATCGCCTAAACCACCCCAACTGTCGGGGCTGCTGGAGTCTGATACTGGGAGCCATGTACTCCGGGGTATGAGTAGCAGACATTTGTTGTTCTCCCCCAACTTGAGAGATAGATGGTGCCACCGGGAATGTACCGATCTGGGCCACACTCTCCATAAGGCCCACCAAACGGACAAGAGCATCTTGAAGCACTAGAGTGGCTATGAACCCCTCCATAACCTGAGTTGGTCCGATTGGTACAGTTTGAGTTGGAACCCTCTCATCAAAATCCACACGAGGCTCTACTGTGGATGTTGTTGCTCGAGATCTAGGCTGAGCTCTGCCTCTGCCTGTGCCTCCGGTGTGACCTCATCCTCGACCTCTGCCCCTTGTGATAGCTGCTACTAGGGCTCTGACTCTTGTCCGGCTGTAGATGTAGTATGTGTTCAAAGTCCGCACAAGAAGCGCACAGTATAATATGAGTACAACTGACCCCATGCACGTCGTAAGTGTCGAGCCTAACCTCGAAGAAGTAGTAACGAGGCTAAGACGAGTCACTTTTAATAACCTTGTATGTGATATAATGATAATAACGTGAAAGAAATGCTGGAGAAGTAAAGTAGTTAACTGATGAAAATAAATTCAGTCCTCGAAGTCAGTAAAACTATAAACATCGGTCCTCAGAAACTTGTTTGAAAACACTGAAAGGTAATACAATGTTATAAAGAATACAAAACATATAATCCGTTATAGTACATAATCTAATCCCACTATACAAATACAATCCTTCCTTATTTCATCCGTCGCAGCATGCAACCCGATCCCACCGTATCTATATCACTATAAAAATGATCCCTTATTTTACCGTATTAGAATCGATATCATAATCGTCGTTTATTTGTCCGCATCAATGCCGCATATAAAATTTATTTCGACGTGCAACCTGATCCCACCATATCAATATCAATCCTCCATTATTCCACATGTTTCAGCGTACAACACAATCCATAAGCAAAATCAATAAATGAAATCAATTAGTAACTCAATTCACAATAATCTCTACGATTACAGAATATGAAAGCAAAGTCATAATAGAACCTCGTACAAATCAAGAAATGCTACAATTAATACAAAGCAACAAGGCAATCAAATATATGTTAATTAAAGTGTACAAATAAGACAACTAAGGTAAGTGGTAATTAATCATGAAAGCATGAGAGAAACGAACATTTTAATACGATAGAAATATGTTACAAGTAGCAAGTTAAGGCATATGAAATAATTGAAGCATGTAGCAGTTAAGACATGGAATAAAACAATTAGTAAAATACGGGAAAACATGGAAACATGTATTTTGATGGTGTATATACACTCGTCACCTTGCATATACGCCGCTACACATGTAATTCACGTATCACATAACTCAAGGGTTCCTAATCTCCTCTGATCAAGGTTAGACCTAACACTTACCTCGCTCCGCAAATAAATTAAAGCTCTATCGGAGCCTTTACTCTAAAATCTACCTCCATACCAAATCGAATCTAATCAAAATCGACTCAATAACCAAATAATGCTAGGAAAATCAAATGAAATACATAAAATTAATATCTTTACACATTTTTCAAAAAGTCAACAAATATCAACCCGGGCTCGCTTGGTCAAAACTCGAGATTTGAATAAAAACCTGATTACCCATTCACCCCCGAGCCTGATTATGTAATCGGTTTCAAAATCCAACCTCGATTTGAGATCTAAATCTCAAATTTACAAAAATCTCTAATTCTATCCAAATCCTTAATTTTTACCATAAAAATTCCAGATTTAATGTTCAAAACTTATGAAATATAATGGGTAACTTAAAAGAAATAGATTGAAGTTGCTTACCGAAAATTAAAGAAGAAAATCTCTTGAATTTTTTTTGGAAAACAGACACAAAATGCGCATGCAAATCGAGAAAGATTAAATGGAGCTATCCGGAGTCTCCAAGCACACGAATAAAGGATAAAACTAAAAATAACCTATCGATCAGCACAATGCACGAAAAGTGAGGTTGGTGGGAGTTGTCAGAAAATTCTAAATCTCCAACATATTCACTTAAAAAAGAGTAGTGGTAGATCTTTGGACTGAACAACTAGTCCAAAGCTTATTTGAGTCATCTGACATTGTTATATTGTTGTATTTGGAGGAGACAAGTCGAAGTATATCACTAGTTAACCAGTAAAGATTCTACCCAATCTCCTTAATTAAAGAGATCATCAAAAACAGTTGTGGCTCAGCTTAAAGAAAGTGTTATTTTTCTTGTTTTTTCATCTGAAATTGTATTTACACCAACAAATGTTTCAATTCAGGAATGAAACATTTGACATCTTTAATCCTTTGAAATTTTTTAATTATTAAATCAAACGAAAGGTGGCTATCAATTCACTCTAATCCAGTCCTACTCTAATTACTATCATTGATATCCATTTGAGCAAAATAACCCCTTGAAGCTTAAAAATGGCTTGCATAACCTATTATAACTAAAATAATAGTGTTTGAACACCCAACTAGCAAACTAACTGTCACTTCAGTTAGGTAAAATTACAAGATTTGTTGCTAATTATGTACAGTTAGGAGTACTTTACCATCAAACATATGGCTAACAGCTTGTTTGGACGGTTGTTACATGTTATATCGTATTGAATTGTTAATTTAAATACAATATTTATTTTAATTATTACATAAATTTTATTATATTATATCGTTTAAATCCGTTATTACGTAAAGATGAAAAGTGTCACTTTGTGTAATCACCGATTTGGTGTGATCGTGTTGTTTCTTTATTTCTTCTCTTGCACTTTTTTATTATTAAATAATCTTATCATTTTATCCTTTACAGTATATTTTTATATAATAATATTACCTGGTACTAGGGGTGTCAATGCTTCGGTTTAGTCGATTATTTTAGAAAATTTATTCCATACCATTTTTTCGATTTTTCTAACCAAAATTAGACTTTCGAAACCGTCCCAATCATGTCGGTTTCTCTTCGTATCTATACGGTTCGATAAATATTCAGTAATTTTTTTTAAAAATGTCACGTAAAATCACTAGTAGAAGTAGAATGCAATAACATACTTACTTTTATATGACTTAGCAAAACTCTCTAAATATTTTTACAATTTAAAAGGTGATAAATCAAGAAAAAATAAAAGATGGCTAGAGTGTAGATCCATCAACTATTCTACATCAGCATAAAGGAAACTAAGCAAATACAAAAATAAGTCGCATGAGTGGAAAGATATTAACCAAGCTGAGTCTCAAGAATAAAGTATATGGAAATTAAATATTCAAAAAGAAAAATCTAAATCATACGAAAGGAAACATGTTCAATACATTGTAGTTTGCTACTCATAATCGGGAATACCTTGTGTTCTAGTGAATACACTGGAAACAATTTAGTTTCAATAGGAGTAGCATAATAGATTTGGGGATTATGATTTTAAGTTTAATTACTTGTTGGCTTGTAACTATTTCATAATTCCATGGCCCCAGAAAAAATTTAGTGCTTTTTTATTTTCAAACTTAACATATAAATATATTTTCAGATTAAATTTATTTAGTACGATTCGGTATTGATTCTGTTTATTTTTATAAAATAAAAAACCTACCCTAATTATCGGTTTGGTTATACATTTATATTAAAACCTACAATTTTATTAAAAGAAACCTAAAATTCGGTTCGGTATGGTATGGTTAGGTTGGTTTAGTCGGTTTTTAAATATCCATTGATACCCCTACTTGGTACTTTACATTTTCTTTATAATATTGCAAGTTTATATATTTTTCATATTGTTAGTGCATGACATCTTGAAATGAGGCAAACAATATAATCTATCCAAATAATGTAAACATCAAAACGATATAGTATAATACAATACAATATTATACGATACATAACCACCATAGTGTTTAGCCTCTGTTAAACTTCTTAAACTAACGTGTACCCTCAACTAGGGGTGTGCATTCGAATCGGTTTATCGATAAATTGAATCGATTATTTGTTATTAGTTTATCGATTTCGATTTTGATTTTGAAATTTTCCTTATCGAGTTATCGATTTCGATTTGTCCTCTTCGGTTTATCGTTTTATCGATAAACCGATAAGATATACTAAAAAGAAAACAAAAATTAAAATTTTCTTAAATTTTTTTTGAACTTTTTTTTCCCACCCTTATTCTATTATACCCTTTCCTTTACCCTAAGTCCCTAACTCTATTATTTCTTCTTCCACATTTAAGGAATGATCATATTTAAAGCTCAAGAGAATGAAGTTCAAATTAATAAAAAATAAAATTAGTCGTGATGATGTATTTTTTTAATACCGTTGAAGTATTGGTGGCGTACATTTTTGATCCCTTACTTTAGTTTTGTTGCATGTGCTTGTTGACACAATTTTTATGTTATAAACGATGTTCGTCTTATTTTAGCTTCTTTTTATCTATATTAGTTAGGCTTGTTTATAGCAATATACTTTTCGTGAAATCTCGCAAATTTTTTTATTGGTGTAATCGATAACTGAATCGATAAGCCCCAAAAATCAATAAATCGAAATCGAAAAAATCAAAAACTTATTGAAAGGATAACGATAAACATATGTACAAATCGATAATCGATAAA
The DNA here is from genome assembly GCA_032618575.1 of Nicotiana noctiflora. Taxonomy (NCBI): domain Eukaryota; kingdom Viridiplantae; phylum Streptophyta; class Magnoliopsida; order Solanales; family Solanaceae; genus Nicotiana; species Nicotiana noctiflora. The sequence goes on from JASVEL010005578.1 coordinate 307,597, forward strand.
TAATTATCAATAAGGATCATAATCGAATCGATAAATCGAACGTACACCCCTACCCTCAACGTCTTCCATTTGACAAAACCTTTCTTAGTGGCTATATTGGAACCTAGTTCCCGCTTATACCATAGAGCCTCGCTTGCGTTACTGTTATCTAGAAGCTGACTATTCTGTATTGTCTCTTTCCCATTAATTATTCACTTTTTGTTGCCTACTATTCTAGAAGATGATCCTTAAATAAGTGTCACTATTTTCCAATTCATGCCTCTCTTTTGTTCTTTTATGGCCCTCTAGAAGCCAAAATATCCACAAACCAAACATCTACTCAAGTTTGAATAACTAACCTTTGTGACAAGTCTATGTTTATATATAAGTATTTGGCTACTACTTCCAACTTCAACATTCCAACCATCTCCTAGCTATATCTCTTCCTTTTTCAAGACTGTTATTTGGAGATCAAATCCACCAATATTTTGTACTTGTTAGTATGAGGCAGTGCTACCAGTTAGAACCAATGAAAGAATCCCATGAATCAAGAAAGAAGGTAATGGAAGAAGAAGAAGAAGAAGAAGATACTCTTTCTTTATCTGATCTTTCTATTTATAATGATATTGATTCTGAAGAATGGGAAAAGTATTATGACTCAAACAGCAATTCAAGCTCTACTAGCACCTCATCATCATCCTCTGTTGATGAAGACTTGTTTGAGTTCAACACTGAAGAATGGACCAAGAATAATGCATTTCCACACAATAATCCTCCTGATAATATCCTCTTTTGTGGGAAGCTTATTCCTTACAGAATAAATCCCATGTTGGAAAATACCAAAAATAAGGAGGAGAAAACTAAACGTAGTAGTATTCTCCCAAGGGGAAAGAGTAGTTGGAGATGGCACATATTCTTGTTTGGATTTCCAACTCATGACATGGAATTGAAAGACCTTAAAAACAGGCAGAGTCGTAAGGTTAATACTGCTTCTTCATCTCCTTCTTCTACCTTGTGTCCATTCAAAAATGGCGATGATAAAAAAATTAGAGGCAAAGGGAAGAAAGGGGTGTGGAGGATGATTAAGGCATTGAATTGCAGCGGTAGTGCCACCTACGAGGCACAATCAGTTGTCAAGGCCTCCATTGGTTGCATTTCTCTGGTCTAAGATAAAAAAAAGATCGTTCAAGATTATTGTCATTGACATTTACTTTGATCGAGTCAGGATTTGTAGAGCCTAATCTTTTAATGGTGTGAGACCTTTTGAAAAAATTGTACGAACTTGGCCCAACACGAACAATATCACACCATATTAAGAGTGTATTTGAGCTAGTTTAGCCCAACACTAAGACCATCGGAGCATGAGAAGCGCTGACGGTCCGATGAAAACTAAGGAGTTTGGTTCGAAAAACACGTTATGTAGGGATTACTAATACAAAGATTCATTATCCAGGAATTAATGTGTAAGGATTAGTAATACAATAATTATTTATTGTAAGATGTTTGACTTGTTGTATTACTATAAATTAGAAGTCTGCAACAATTTATAATCCAATGACAAATCCCAAAGTAGCCACACATAATGAAAGATTTGCATAGTTCTTCATTTTGTCTCAGGTTATGGATTATATTTTGAAGGATAAAAAAAAAAGAAAAAGAATAACGGGCATTACTGTCCTTTTTCAAGTATATCATCCATGTTAATTAATCATGGTATTGTTATTTCCACCTTGAACTAGGTATATAAAGTTGTACCAAAATTATGGTATAAGTCAATACATGTATTAACTATCAAACAACTAGGTATAAAGTTATACCAAAATTATGGTATACGTCAATACATGTATAAACTACCAAACAACCAGTTATAAATTAAATTTATACCAAAATTATGGTATACGTCAATACATGTATTAACTACCAAACATGTGATGAAGTCATATATCAAATTCTATACCTGGATTATTTTTCTAAACCTTTCATTTCTGAATCAGTTCTGTCGGCCAGTTCGATTTCCTGTTGTACCTTAATTAGATGGTTCAGCAGTAAAATAACTCAAAAAACATAGGTGTTTATTTCGAAAATACGAGTAATAATTAAATTTAATTTGTGGTTTTAAAGATATGTGATTTAGTTCACTGCCAATTAGTGATCAAGAAGTATAAAGTATAAATGAAAGAGATCAATGAATCAAACCAGTGTCACTAAGCAATATCGACCTCGAGCCCAGTGACCTCGAGATGGATCTAGAACAGTAAAGCAAAAGTAATAAAGCTAAAACACAATTTTAATGAACAATGAGCGAGAAAAGTAAGAGAGTATATTATTTGCCTATGATTAGACGTGTTTACAAATGATTGTAATCCCTTTTATATAACAGGGGAACCCTAAATAAGATACATTTCTATTTATAATAAAGAATTTTGTTGGGACAACTTTTTAATCGCCTAGTATGAGTTCGTACATATCCGTTCCAGAATTTTCGCCTTGATCTTTGGGCCATTGCGGGAATCTTACCTTTTCTGTTGCAAAACCACAACGACACTATCGAGGCTGGTTACGCTCGGCCTTAATATTCATCCGACACTTCAATCTTCGAACTTTGAACTTTGCCATCGTGCTTGAACCTAGTCTATTTCGGACTAGCTCTTGAAGTAATCCTCGAACCTACGAAATCGGGTAGCTAGCCCAATTTCTACAGTATACAGTACTAGGCATGTAATTAAACATTATACGACGCTAAGGCATTGTCATAATAAAAGAAGTTTAAAAAAAGGCCATACCATTGTGCTATAATCTACCAAAATCATATATACATGGACTCAAAAGGATAGCCATAGAGCTTCTAATTAAAGAAACAATATAGGAGTGGCTATATCGTTCCCCGCATGTACAGAAGAATCAAAATGATGTGGTGCCTAGCACGTCGAGTTTTACAGGTCATAGGTTCAAGCCGTAAAAGCAACAATTAATGCTTGTATTATAATAGGATGTCTATATCATGCCCTTAAGGGTGCGGCTCTTTCCTAGATCCCATATGAACATGAGATATCTTGTGCACCGGACTGCCTTTGGATCATCAAAGAGTTTTGAGGGATATTAACGGAATCTATATAAAATGCAGCAAATGGAGCCAATACAAATAAAGTCAGTAAGCCTCATACACCGTCTCTAATGATAGTATGCTGAGTGTTAGCCTTTGCGAAATTAAACCAAGGCATACTCTAAACATATATACATTTTCTATTAGACCAAGAAAGACCTTAGTCGCTACATTCATGAACACCTAATCCCCACTTAAATCTTGGACCTTTCTTTCGTCTCTCTCTTTCGCCCCATTATTATATTTACTTTTTGTCGTCTGCTATTCTAGAATATCATGTTTCGGAAGCCAAATGTATATAGTGTGAATGAGTCACAACTACTATACCAAAAATTATGGCAGCCACCAAATAATAAATAAGACAATAAAGCAACAATATAAAGAACACCAGAATTTACGAGGTTCGGCTAATTTTGACTACTCCTCGGACACAACCAATATTTTATTCCACTCCAAATACAAGTGAAATAATACTAAAGAGAGAAGATACAAATGCCTTAAGAAGATAAGAAAGCAAATGAGAGGTGTGTTTAAATCCTAAACATTAAGCCTTCTTTTATAGGAAAAAATCTCACCCACTTTTGGTAAACTACCGATGTGGGAACAAATCCTTTGCCAAATTCAACAAATCTCCACCTTGGCAAAAATTTCACATCTTCAATTTTCTCTCTATAACAAATTTTGGTTGTGTCTTCACCTTCAATCTTCAGTGTTCAACAATGTTGATCAAATCCAAACAATGTTGAAACTTGATCGCAGTCACCACTTTTGTCAGCATATCAGCAGGATTCTCCGTAGTGTGAATTTTCTTCACCGTAACTCCACCTTCTTCTATGATTTCTCGTACGAAATGATACCGAACATCAATGTGCTTCGTCCTTGCATGATAAACTTGGTTCTTCGCTAATTGAATAGCACTTTGACTATCACAAAAAATTGTGATAACTTTTTGTTCAACACCAAGCTCCTTTAGCAATCCTTGAAGCCAAATTGCCTCCTTCACAGCCTCTGTAATAGCCATGTACTCTGCCTCTGTTGTAGACAAAGCAACTGTTGACTGCAAAGTAGACTTCCAACTAACCGGTGCCTTTGCAAAAGTAAACACATAACCAGTAGTTGATCTTCGTTTGTCCAGATCACCCGCAAAATCCTGAGTCACAATATCCAACTACAGACTGATTGCCTTCCTGCTAAAAAACTAACCCGACATCTACAGTATTATGAATATACCGTAGAATCCACTTCACAGCTTGCCAATGCTCCTTTCCCGGATTATGCATATATCTGCTAATAACTCCAACAGCTTGTGAAATGTCAGGTCTCGTACGGACCATTGCATACATCAAGCTACCAACAGCATTTGCGTATGGTACCTTTGACATATACTCTCGTTCAGCTTCATCCAATGGCGACATAGTAGTACTTAGCTTAAAATGGGGAGTAAGTGGAGTACTAACTGGCTTAGTCTTGTCATCTATGCCAAAACATTGTAGTACTCTCTTCAAATATTCTTTCCGAGATAAACAGAGTTTCTTTGAACGTCTATCTCTTATTATCTCCATGCCAAGAATTTTCTTCGCCTCACCCAGATCCTTCATCTCGAACTCCTTCTTCGGTTGAATCTTCAACTTATCAATTTCTTCCGAATTCTTGGAAGCTATCAACATATCATCAACATATAGGAGAAGATATATAAAGGAACCATTTTTAAGCTTGCGCAAATATACACAATGATCGTATTTGCTTCTCTTGTACCCTTGCTGCAACATAAACTTGTCAAATCGCTTGTACCATTGTCTAGAAGATTGTTTCAACCCGTACAACGATTTTTCAAGTTTGCAAACCATATTTTCCTTTCCAACAACTTTGAATCCTTCTGGCTGAGTCATGTAGATTTCCTCCTCCAAGTTTCCATGTAAAAACGCAGTTTTTACATCCATCTGAACTAGTTCCAAATCCAATTGTGCTACCAAAGCCAACATAATTCGAATGGAGGAATGTTTTACAACTGGAGAAAATACTTCGTTGTAATCAATTCCCTCCTTTTGAGCATATCCTTTGGCCACCAACCTTGCTTTCTAGCGAACATCTTCTTGATTAGGAAATCCTTCTTTCTTTGCAAATACCCATTTGCACCCAATTGCTTTCTTTCCCTTCGGGAGATTGGCCAATCTCCATGTATGATTCTGATGAAGGGACTGTAATTCATCATTCATGGCAATCCTCCACTTATCGTCTTCTGAACTTTGTACTGCGTCTTTATAAGTGGTAGGAACATCATCAGCTACAATTGCGGTTGCACAAGCAACTGTCTCTATAAAACGAACAGGTTTCATAATTTTTCTTTTTGGCCTGCTGATTGCTATTAATTCAAGTTGTTGTTGAGGTTCCCGAGTTGGAATCTCCTCTACTGGCTCTCCTTCCAGAGGATAATCTTCATTTGTTTCCTCCTATGCTTCTTGTGTAGGAAAAATAAATTTTCCCTCAAACTCCACCTGCTTAGAAGCACCATCATTTTCTTTGGTATCTTCATTTGTTACCTTGTTTACCATAGAAGATTCATCGAAGGTAACATCCCTGCTGAATATTACTTTCTTTGTCATAGGACACCATAAACGAAGTCCTTTGACTCCAGAAGTAATTCCCATAAAAATAGCCTTCTTTGCCCTTGGATCCAATTTTGACTCCGTCACATGATAATATGCAGTTGAGCCAAATACGTGCAAAGAGTCATAATCTACAGCAGGCTTTCCATACCATTTTTCAAATGGTGTCTTACCATCAATAGCAGCAGATGGTAAGCGATTAATGAGGTGGCATGCATATGTAATTGCCTCAGCCCAAAATTCTTTGCCCAAGCCAGCATTGGACAACATACACCGTACCTTCTCCAGCAAGGTCCAGTTCATGCGTTCTGCCACTCCATTCTATTGTGGTGTATGTCCGACAGTGAAGTGTCGGACGATGCCATCATTTTCACGGACCTTATTGAAATGATCATTTTTGTATTCACCTCCATTATCTGTGCGAATATACTTGATCCTTCTGCCCGTTTGATTCTCCACCATCGTCTTCCATTTGAGAAAAATTCCCAACACTTCATCTTTGCTCTTCATTGCATACACCCATACTCTTCGGGAAAAATCATCAACAAAGGTCACAAAATAGTGCTTCCCACCCAATGAAGGTGTTTTGGAAGGACCCCAAACGTCAGAGTGTACATAATCCAAAATGCCTTTAGTATTATGGATTGTTGTACCAAATTTAACCCTTGTCTGTTTCCCTTTGACACAATGCTCGCAAAACTCCAAATTGCAAGCCTTTAACCCTTTCAACAATCCTTGATCTGATAGAGTTTTCAAGGATTTTCCTCCAGCATGTCCCAAGCGCATGTGCCACAGCCTGGTTGCTTCTGCCTCTTTGTTGTCACTGGATGTCACTGTCGCTGTCCCAATAACTGTACTACCGAGATAACGGTACATGTTATTGTTCTTCCGATTGGCCTTCATTACCACTAGTGCACCGGAGCATACTCTCATCACACCGTTTTCTGCAATAATTTTGAACCCTTTTGATTCCAGGGCTCCCACAGAGATGAGATTTTTCTTCAAACCCGGTACATATCGAACATCTATTAATGTTCTGATCATTCCATCATGGTTCCTTAATCGTATTGAACCAATTCCATATGAGGTAAGAGGGCTATTATCCGCTGTTTGGACGACTCCATATTCTCCTTCTTGAAAGTTCACAAACCAATCCCTGTTGGGACACATATCATAGCTACAAGCCGAATCCATCAACCATATGTCTGATGACGTTGACGGCTCCGTTGTAACTAATGAGAAATCCGAATCATCACAATCAGCAACATTTGAATTCATAATGACCTTTCCATTGTTATGTTTGGCCTTATTATTCAACTTCGGACAGTCTTTCTTCCAGTGCCCCTTTTCTCGACAAAAGGCACATTCATCTTTGTTGGGTTTAGATCTTGACTTAGATCTTCCTTTCCTTGTCCTCGTTTGATTTTGAGGACGACCCCTCACGAACAGTGCTTCTCCTTCTCCGCCCTTCTATTTTTCTCGCTTTCTTTGTTCATAGCTGTACAAAGCCGAACAAACTTCTCCGAGAGAAACTTCGTCATTTCCATGGAGTAGAGTAGTTTCAAGGTGCTCGTACTCGTCAGGAAGTGATGCCAACAATATCAAGGCCAAGTCACCATCATCATAAGTTGTATCCATATTTTGCAAATCCGTGACCAACTTATTGAAACTGGTAATATGTTCATTCATCGTGGTACCAGGAACATAGGTGAAGTGAAACAGTCTCTTCTTCATGTACAATTTATTTTGACTGTTTTTCTTCAAAAATTTATCCTCCAGTGCTTTCCATAATTTACTTGCAGAAGTTTCCTTTGTGTATGGATATTTCTGCTCTCTAGCAAGGTAGGATCGAATGGTACCGCAAGCAACACGGTTGATTATTCTCCAATCTTCTTCTCCAATACCATCTGGTCTCTTTTCTTCAATAGCCAAATCTAGCCCTTGTTGAAAAAGGACATCTAGAACCTCGCCTTGCCACATCCCAAAATGTCCGGACCCGTCAAAAATTTCTACCGCAAATTTCGCATTTGACACAATTCTTGTCATAAGCGAAGATGCCAATGATGACGTATTGTTGACACTTGATGTAGATTCTTCTTGTTTATTGTCTCCCATCTTTGACACAAATATTATTTAATAGCTGACGACACAAATCAAGATTATTTCCTTTCTGATGTGGAAGATCGGACTAAGCTGCAACCACAGAGCATACCGAGACAGAACCTTGACTCAGTTACCAAGATAAATCTTTTCTGATGTGGAAGATCAGACTACGCTGCAACCACAGAGCATACGAGATAATACCTTGGCTCTGATACCAATTGTTGCGGAAGCCAAATGTATATAGTGTGAATGAGTCACAACTACTATACCAAAAATTATGGCAGCCACCAAATAATAAATAAGACAATAAAGCAACAATATAAAGAACACCAAAATTTACGAGGTTCGGCTAATTTTGCCTACTCCTCGGACACAACCAATATTTTATTCCACTCCAAATACAAGTGAAATAATACTAAAGAGAGAAGATACAAATGCCTTAAGAAGATAAGAAGGCAAATGAGAGGTGTGTTTAAATCCTAAACATTAAGCCTTCTTTTATAGGAAAAAATCTCACCCACTTTTGGTAAACTACCGATGTGGGAACAAATCCTTTGCCAAATTAAACATATCACTATTTCTTAAGTCAATCCTCTCTTGTCCTTTTTTGGCCCTCTAGAAGCCAATTTACCCATAAACCAAAAATATCATTAAAATCGCGTGGCATAGTTACTTTTACGGTTGGCTATCGAAAAATAGTCATTGTTTACGAAGTCAATAAAAAATAACCACTATTTGCTGCAATAAGGACCGGTCCTGTATAATTTACGGGAATTCTGGTGCATTTGTGTACGAACTCCAGTATATTATGCTGAATCGGTATACTTTGCTAATTCCTGTAAAATTTGCGGGAGACTAGAGCACCAGTGCTCCAAACTCCAGTATATTATACTGGATATTTATACTTGCTGGAACTCCCGTAAAATATGCAGGAGACTAGAGCACCAGTGCTCCAAACTCTTGTAAAATTTGTGGGAGATTGGAGCACGAGTGCTCCAAACTCCAGTATATTATACTGGACAATTATAATTGCTGGAACTCCCGTAAAATTTGCGGGAGTTCCAAGATAATTATGCTTGAACTCCCGTAAAATTTGCGGGAGTTCAAACATACTTAAGCTGGAACTCCCGTAAATTTTGCGGGTGTATTTTCCGGATTTTGAATAGTATTTTCGTTCAGATTTCTTTTTACATAAAAAGTGGCTAAATTTCGATAACTTTTGAAACTTGGCTATTTTTCAACGACCTGTGGTAAATCTGGCTATTTTTAAATTTCTCGCAAAAATATTCCCACAGAATTTGGCTAATTCTTTTATATCTTTCAGACAATTCTAATTCTTTTAATTAAGTAGTAGCACTAATGTGAAAAAATCGAATTTTTGAACAATTTACGTTATAATTTAGGAGTGGCAACAGGCGGGTCAGGACGGATATGATTTTGATTGAAAATAAGTAATGAAAAACGGATAAATTATCCCACCCAACATATATTTAATTCAGATAAAAAATAGGTTAACAGGCATATAATTAATGCGGGTAACTATATTATTCATGACTTCTTGCATATGATCAGTTTTGGGAGAATTCTTAGTCTCCCTAACTTGAGGAAACCCCAATTTGATCCTTTACAAATGTAAACGTCAAACATATAGGTTATCCATTTTCTAAATAGATAAAATGGTTCTTATCCATATTTGACCCATTTTTAAAAAGTTCATTATCCACCATATTTTTAGTAGATAATATGAGTGTTTAACTATTTTCTTAACATTTTGACACCCCTATTTATAGTTAACAACACAAGATGGCAAGTAATATGAGTAACGGATGCTCTAAGTTGAGGTGATAATTTATGTCTAGAAGCCAGCGGAATCCCTACATATCGACAATAAAGTATATCTACTTGTAGGGGCATTGTAGGAGCATGGGATCCGATATGAGATCACCCATTGCTTTAGGTAGAAATAGTTTTTGTAATTAACGATTGATCCAACCTGCTCCTTGTAGTCCTTAGTTTTATAGTAATATAAAGTTCTTTGGTTGACCAAAAAAAAAGCTTCCAGGAATTGAGTGAAATATTGAATGAATCTATAAGGAAGAGTCCGGAACCGAAATAACACACAATTTAACAAAAATTACCCTTTTAAACTAAAAAAAAAAAATACCAAATTAGGCATTTCGCAGTATAAAACTGCGAAATGCACTAACGGCCGTTAGTGCATTTCGCAGTTTTATACTGCGAAATGCATTTTTTTTTTGGTAATTTTTTTTTTGGTAATTCGCAGTATAATACTGCGAATTACTGTTCATTTTTTTTTAAATTTCTCATTATTATTGCATGTTATGAAAAAAAAATTAGCAAATTTTATCGTTTTCAGAATTAACAAATTTTATTTTTGTTGTGTTATTGTTTGCTAATGTTTGAGTTTATTTTCATTTGCAAAATCTTGTACTTTTATCATAACTAGTCTTTGTATACGCGCATTGCGCGTGTACTCTATATTTTTTAATTTATTCTAAAAAGACAAAATTATGGTTGATTAACTTGCAAAAGATTATTTTCTTCTTCTCATCATAATGCAAATTATTCAATTGCTTTAATAAGTACTACATATTTATTGTTTGCAACATATAGAAAATAATAACTTATTTTTGTAAAAATAGATTAATTCAGTCGTTATAGTATGATTAATCTACAATTCTTCTTTTTATCTAAACACATAATCATGCATATCAGATTCTTCATCTGGTAGTATTTCTTCAATCGTTTGATTATGAAAATATTACTTTAATATTGTATTGGAAGGAGTTAGAATATAAAATTCATGTTGATCAAAATTAGAATTTATTCTTCCCACATATGTAATATTTTTATTTTCTTGTATGGCTATAATCAACTCTCATATAAATAAAGACTTTTTAAAAATAATTAAAAAATTTACAAAAATAGTTAAATAACTATTTATAAATATTAGGAAATAATTAAATGGATATTGCTAAATATTAGAAAAATAACTAAATGACTAATTTGTCTAGTGTGAATTCTATTTTAAAAGGGTAAAAAAGGCAAACGATATTTCGCTAAGGGCCTTCGTGCTTTTAATATAGTATAGATTAAAATATGTCGAAATCTGAATTATTTAAAAAAAATGTATCTAGTAAATTATTCTTAGGAAAATTATTTATCTTCTCAAGTGTTTTGATGCAAAATTACTTGTAACTCATAATATTATGCATGCCTCTTATGTTGCTTTAAATTAATACTAGTCAGTTAGAAAGTAGTCTAAAAGCAACCAAAAATAGTGGACTATCAAAAAACTTCAACAACAAGTTATTTTGTATAAATAAGTAATGGATTTAAATTATATATCTTCATAATGTAATGAAAATATAATTTATTCTGTTATAATATCTTATCTAACGCTTATTTTTAGCTATCATATTATTAATTAATGTTATTAAATAGAGTAATTTTATAATTATTTTTTAATTGATCCTGATTGTATAAAATCATATTTACATAATGCATAAAATTCCTACAAACTATAATAATGGTCCTGCAATTTAAGTTTTCAACATCTCCAATCAACAACTAACCAATAATACTCCGAAAAGAGCTTTACTTCATTATTCGTCAAAAAGTCTCTATTGTGTTAGAAGTACGTGGTCCGACCTGAGATATTTTAGAAAAACACAATAGAGATTTTTTCTTAGCAAACATGAAAAAGTTAATTCTACAAGTAGTTTTGCATCAAATAAGCGTTATTTTTAATTCACATATTTATTTTAAATGACTAGTATTAATTTAAAGCAACATAAGCGGCATTCATAAGATTATGAGTTACAAGTAGTTTTGCATCAAAATACTTGAGAAGATAAATAATTTTCCTAGCAATAATTTATTAGATAATTTTTTTTAAAAAATAACTCAGATTTCGACATATTTTAATTATGATAAAAGTACAAGATTTTGCAAATGAAAATAAACTCAAACATTAGCAACCAATAACACAACAAAAATAAAATTTGTTAATTGTGAAAACGATAAAATTTGATAATTTTTTTTAATAACATGCAATAATAATGCGAAATTTAAAAAAAAAATGAACAGTAATTCGCAGTATTATACTGCGAATTACAAAAAAAAAAAAAAATTTTACCAAAAAAAAAAATGCATTTCGCAGTATAAAACTGCGAAATGCACTAACGGCCGTTAGTGCATTTCGCAGTTTTATACTGCGAAATGCCTAATTTGGTATTTTTTTTTTTTAGTTTAAAAGGGTAATTTTTGTAAATTGTGTGTTATTTGAGTTCCGGACTCCTCTAAGGAAGGTAAGCCTTGAACATATATAATTAACTATTCAAGTGCATGTGAACAAATGACCCACACTGCCACACATTACCTTGGTTGACAAGTCTCGGCTGTCTTTAGTGTTTCCAATGAAATGGCCAATTTTTCTTTCCTCTTTCTATTTCTTTTCCTTGATAAAATGTTATATTTTCAGTTGCAAATATGAAAAAAAAAGGAAGAAGAATAAAGTTCTTTATGTGTCAACAAACATGTACAGAAGGTAGGGCTGCGCATAAAATCCGAAAAATCGAATTCCAAACCGAATCAGATTAATTTGGTATTTCGATTTTTTTTTCCGGTATTTCGGTATAAAAATTTCGATATTTCGATAATTCGGTTCGGTATACGATATTGGATTTTTGATATTTCGGTACCGAAATAGTGCAATGTGTATTGTGCAATAGCATGTTTGCATTGCTAAGCTTGCACTTGTTCATGTATGGTTGCAATCTGTTCCTTTAGACTTTTGACTCTCTCTCTCGATCTCTCTCGACCTTGACTCTTTCGATACTTCTCAGAGACATGAATCTCCTTGAAATCTGGACAATCTTTTTGTTTGACTCAAAAGTTATCGATTACTTTGTGAGCTATTAACAATCGAAAATATAAGGGGGGTAAATCGTAATCAAATATAGTAAATCCCAAAATGGAATCAGTGTGATTATAGTATAGGAATATTTGCAAGAATGAAGAAATTATGAAGACAATCGACGATCACAGTTGAGAGAATAGTAGAGAGAGAATGATAGAGAGAGATAATGATAGAAGTTGTATTATTAGATAATAACACATGATCATTTTACAATAAGGAAACCCCCTTTATATAGAGGAGAGGATTCCTTACTAAAATTACAATTCGTCGAGGAGTCGTTGGCGCCTTTAAAAAGGGGACGTCTAAATACATACGTCGCCGTTTGTACCCTTACACCTATGTTACGCCCTCACTGTAAGAAACGTAAGGGAGAGTCGTGCCCTCACCATTTTATGGGCGTGGGGAAAGCCACACTTGGTCCCTAATGGTTAAACCATATTTAGCCCCATACAGTTAGTCCCTCCGCTCGTTGGAGGCGTACTCGACGTTCGTCTGCAATGGGTGGAAAAGTCGATCCGCCGTAGCATCATTAATGCATTAACACATGGCCTACTTTTCGAATTGATGTCACTGCCGGCATGCGCCATGATTACAACTACTCCCAAGACAGATCAGGGGGCGATTTGACGTTTTGGTTTTCCACCCATTTTCTGACGCCTACCTCTTCGATTTCCATGCATTAAGGCTCTATTAATAGGAGAAGGGTTTGATTTTTACTATCTTTCGAAATTCTCAGACTTTCTCTTCCTATTTTCGTCTTTCGTTAGGGCTTTTAGTAGCTTTTGTATTTGAATCCTCCAAGTCTTCTTAGAAGTTAGTTTCCCTAGTCGTTGATGCGTTTATTCTTATTATGGAAAGACGAGTCCAACAACGTGGAGGAAATGGAGATGATTCTCCCTCTAGGGTTCCACCATCTTCAGGTGGTGGGAAAAAGACTCAAAGACCCCTCGTTCCCCTCTCTGCAAATAATGTTCTTCCCTGAGAGTTGCATGCTCGAAGGGATATTCCCACACGATGTGTAACTCCTGCATGGAGCCGCTTTGAGTTCTCTGACTTACATTTGGATAGTTTGAGGGAGTCCTGCCAAATTCCGGATACAGTGGTTATGAGGGTGAAAAAAGAGGACTTCGCCAACGTGCACAGACTGGGGTTTTGTGCTTTTATGAGTACCCCTTTTTGATTGGGTGTAGCCTTCCCATATATCCTTTGGCGGAGGAGCTCTGCCGTTTCTATAATGTGTGTCCAGCCCATCTCACTCTGTACACGTGGAAAGTGTGTCGCATACTGACCACTTACGCTGAGCGGGCTTGAATTAACGTCAAGATCCACTACCTGCTGCAACTATTTAGCCCCGGTTTCATGAGGGGAACGATGTTACAGTTAAAAAACTGAAAGGCCTGGTTGTCCAAGCGGACGAGAAGCCCAATCGCCATTTTTGGCTAAAATTTTCTTTGTCCAAACATCGGACTTGGTGGCGCCCTAAAAGGGTTCCCAGAAATATGGAATCCCGAACGTGAGTGTTTCTTTACATACTTAACACTTTTCATCGCTTACGCCAATCCACTCTTTGTGACCTTTCTTTCTTTTCCATTTTTGCAGCTAGGGTTTCTTGGCCCTGACTTGTACCAGATATAAGGTCGTGGGTGGAGAGAGTGATCCCTATCGCGGAGGAATGCCGTACGTGGGCGACATTTATCACAAAATACGGACCTTCAGGTATTGCACCGACTTTCGATTTGGTAATTTTATTTTCAGGCGTCGTCGCTTGACTTACTTTATTTTGGCAGCTCGGAGCGCCCCTCGAAGAAGGAGAAGACGTAATGCTACAGCTCCATCGACGGCGGATTCTGATGACGAGTATGTGCTCTAGCAGCGTTCGGATGAGGATATTCCTGAGGTTGCTCAACCTGAGAGCGAGTATGCAATCGTAGAGGCCTCTAACGAGGATGCTTCCAAAGCTGCTTGGTCCGAGGGCGGAAATACGACCCGGGAACCCTCTGGCGAGGTCGTCCCTGAGGCTATTCGGCCTGAGGTGGAGCCGGCAGTCAAATATATGATCGAGGCGGCTCCTTCGCCTCTATCTCTTCGTGTCGATGAGGAGGCTTCCGAAGGCGAAGAGCCGCCGGAGCGGAAGAAACGTCAACTGCTTCTTGGCAATGGCATAGTCGTGGAGCGTATGAGGGTAGTTATACACCATCCTAAATCGAGGCCGGTCGTGATGGGCAATGCCATTCGCTCGGAGAGTCCGTCCCTTCTGAGGGGGGTCGTACCCGATATTACGTCCCTGAGAGTCAAAGGAGACGACATACTGGCCGTTGCTGAGGCGGTCACTGACGATGGAAGAGCGGATTCCGGGCGGGCTCCCACGGCTGCGAACATGCTGCAAGGGGATCACACTCGAGTGGAAATGGCGGCGGTTGAGCCTTACCATCGAATCGTGATCCCGACTGGATATAACCTGTTGCTGGAGAATGAGCAGGCCGCGACGGACATGACTTTGCTCTGCGCGGCTATTGAGATCGAGCCTCTAAAAGACGTCAGTGACAGAGACTTATCCCAACGAGTCGCCGGTGAAGCTTTGCAGGTATGCTTTGTTATTTTTTGTTACTTAGTGTGAGCCTTTAGGCATGTACTGGCTTATGTTGTGTTCCCTTTTCAGACCCTCATTTTGGAGGTGGAGAGGGGCCGACGTCCTTAGAGGAAGACTGCCACCCTTAAGAGGGTAATAAAAAAGTACAGAGAGTGCCGAGCTAGGCACCAGACGTTGGCAGATATCTATACCCAAGACCCACAGTTTCATGTATTTTGCGAGGGTTTGGAAAAATTGGAAGCTCGACTACGAGAGCGTGTGGCTCAGTTGGAGCAAGCAAATGCTAATTTAATGAATGCCGTGGCTCGAAACATAGAGCTGGAAAATCTCCTTCGGTCGAAGGAGGATGAGATGGAGATTGGCCGTGGGGAAATGGCGGAGGCAGCTGAATTGCGTGCCAAAGTTGATGCCCTAAACACCAAGCTTAATTCTAAGGTACCTGAAGTTGACACTCTCAAGAAGGCAGCAACAACCGGATTGGCCGATGATGTGTCTAGTGAGGCACACGACTTGTAGGTGTACTTTGAGGCGAGGCTGACAATTTTTGAAGAGTTGTGCGCCGCTGGTCGATCTATCGAGATAGAGGTTGAGGTCCAACGCCGTCTGGTTCAGGTCGCCCGAGAAGCTTGCGGGTATAACCCTGATTCCCCAGGCTTGGCGGGATGTACCTTTGTATATGTGAACCAACTGGGTACTGGGTCCTGGATTTCTATGTTATTTCGAGCCGAGGGTGGCGGTGAGCAAGGTAACGGGCCGGCTGGCGGTGGAGAACAGGGTGGCGGACGCGAACAGGGCGACGGTAGTTAGGACGTATGCTTATTTTGTTGTTGTGATTTTGCAGCCGAGAGGATAAGATTTTTTGCAAATGTATGTATATTTTTTGAAGTAAATGGAAATCATTCTTTTGATGTTCATGTCTTATTTCTGTACCTTTTATTTTGCGTGATTGTTGTAGCAGTATGCGTAGTATCGATCGTTGTCAAGTTAATTTGTCGTGGTCGAGCTGGGTCGACCTTGTATGGTAATGACTTCAGTCGTTTGCTTATCTTGGAATGATTGTGGTTGTTTAGCGATTTCGATTGTGCCGAATCGATTTATTGTAGTTGAGCTGAGTCGATTACTATGATACTGGCCTTAGCCGTTTGTTCGATTTAGGGTGGTCGTGACCATTTTAACGATCTCGACCGTGTCGAGTTGATCTATCGTAATCGAACTGAGTCGATTACCTCGATATTGGCCTTAGACTTTTATACGTTATGGACGGCCTTATCCTTTTATATATTGTAGATGTCCTTAGCCTTTTCTGCGTTATAGATAGCCTTAGCCTTTTGTACGTTATGGACAACCTTAGCCTTTTATATATTGTAGATGTCCTTAGCCTTTTTTGCGTTATAGATGGCCTTAGCCTTTTGTACGTTGTGGACGGCCTTAGCTTTTATACATTATGGACGGCTTTAGCCTTTTATATATTGTAGATGGACATAGCCTTTCACATGTTGTAGAAGGACGTAGCCTTTTACATGTTGTAGATGGTCGTAGCCTTTCATACATTGGAGATGGCCGTAGCCTTTCATACATTGGGGGTGGCCGTAGCCTTTCATACATTGGAGATGGCTGTAGCCTTTCATACATTGGAGATGGACGTAGCCTTTCATACATTGGAGATGGTCGTAGCCTTTCATACGTTGGAGATGGCCGTAGGCTTTCATACATTGGAGATGGCCATAGCCTTTCATACATTGGAGATGGTCGTAGCCTTTCATACATTGGAGATGGCCGTAGCCTTTCATACATTCGATATGACCATTGGCTCAATCCCTGCGATATGTCTGTTGTGCTGGCTAGCAGAATAACTGGCGTGTCAAATTTGCCTCATGAGCATTTTCGAGCATCTCTTTCGTCGCCTCGTTAAAAACCTTTTCGAGAAAACCTGATTGGGACAAAACTCGGATAAGGGAAAAAGAGTACGACTCAGGGGGTGCTCTTTAGAAATGGAAATACTTGAGGTAATAAATGTTCCTGTTGTTTTGGAGCGTCTTCCCTTCCATGCTCTCTAGTCGAAACGATCATTTATCTGTTCTCATAGTAATTTTGTAAGGTCCGTCCCAATTGGTCCCCAGTTTTCCTTCGCTTGGATCCTTGGATGCCAAAGTTTTGGCTTTGAGGACGTAGTCGCCTACTTTGAGTGGTTGGATTTTTGCTCTTTTGTTGTAGTATCTTTTGATTTGCTATTTTTGGGCCGCCATCCTAATGTGGGCCATTTCCCTCTTTTCTTCAGCTTCATCGAGGTCTTGGAGTCAGTTCGAATCATTTTCTGCTCCGCTTGTGTGTGAGTACCTCAACTTGGCTCGCTTACTTCGACTAGTATGACGACATCAGTTCCGTAAACCAGCGTGTATGGCGTTTCTCCCGTGGAAGATTTAGGGGTGGTCATGTGTGCCCACATCACCTCTGGTAGCAGTTTAGGCCATAGCCCTTTGGCGTCTTCACGTTTCTTTTTCAATATATTCAGTATGGTTTTGTTGGATGAATCCGCTTGACCATTGGCAGCAGGATGGTATGGTGTGGAGATTATCCTTTTAATGTGCCATTTGTCGAAGAATTCGGTCATTTTCTGACCGATGAACTGTCGCCCGTTGTCACAAGTGATTTCTTTGGGGATGCCGAAGCGGCAGATGATGTTCTTCCATATGAAGGCGATGACCTCTTGCTCGCGTATTTGGGCGTATGCACCTGCTTCAACCCATTTGGAGAAATAGTCAGTTAAAACTAATAAAAAGTGTACCTTTTCTCTTCCGACGGGTAACAGGCTGACTATGTCCATTTCCCATTTGATGAAGGGCTAGAGCATCCTGAAGATTAGGGGTGAACATGACCCCTCCTGGGACCTGACCTAGGCCCACTGGAGTTGCAGGGGCTGGAACCTCCTCACCATTATCAATATGAGGCTCCACCTCTGGAACTGCTGCCTGAGGCTAAGCTCTACCACTACCACGGTCTCCGGCACGACCTTGGCCTCTGCCCTACGCGGGAGCCGCCTGAGGCTCGGACTGCTTATCAGCGGATGAGAAAGCTCGTGTTCTCGCCATCTTCGAAAGAACATAATAGAAATTCAATCAGTATTTGAGGAACCAAATCGCACGACAAGAAAGAAAAAATGAGAGATTTTTCCTAACTCAATAGACTCTGAGGAACAAGTACAGACGTTTCCGTACCTACCCCTCAGACTCTACTAAGTTTGTTCGTGAGTTATTAGACCTATGTAACTTAGTGCTCAGATACCAACTTGTCACGACCTGAATTTTCGACCATCGGGATCGTGATGGCGCCTACTCATAGTAGCTAGGCAAGCCAATTCACTCAATATTTTCATAAATAAAACCATCATGTTGTCAATTTAATAGCATGAATAATAATAATAACAATAGCTGCAGAAGTCTAATTTTATAAGTATGAAATAAATATGAACTTCTCAACAATATCCTCTACCCAAGATTTAGTGTCACAAACTCACGAACCACTAAGAATAAACTACATATAATGGTCTAAAAGAAATATAACAGCTATCTGTCTCGAAACAATGAGACCATAATATAAATGAAAAGCATAAGAAGAGACGCCGGGCCTGCGGACGCCTACAAGCTACCTCAGTCTCGTAGTAATAAGATCAATCGAACTACTGCTGCTGCTGCTCAAAACCTGGACTTCTACAAAAACGCACAAAAGTGTAGTATTAGCACAACCGATCCCATGTGCTGGTAAGTGCGTAGCCTAACCCCGGCAAAATAGTGACGAGGCTAGACTGGACACCACATGCAGTTATAAAATATACAGTGGAAAAATTGAATACCAATAAATCAACAACATGGGATGGGGAACATGTTGCGGGGAAAAATTAAAGAGTAATCCATAGTAACAACCAAAAATAGCTTAATTCCACAGTGAAACAAGAACAAATATTCAGACATAACCACAGATATCAACAACTGTTGCGGCGTGCAACCCGCTCTACATATCACTTGTTGCGCCGTGCAACCCGACCCACATTATTTATCATTTATCATTTTTGCAGCGTGCAACCCACTCCTCAATATCATTTTACAGTCTGAGTCTCCAAGCAACAGTCAAAATCAAGGGACACACAACAGACAAATATATAGCAAACATCCCGGCAAGGGAGTACAATTAATAGCTCAATCATCCCGGTAAGGGGGCAGAATTAATAGTTCAATCATCCCGGCAAGGAAGCACAATTAATAATTCAATCATACCGGCAAGGGAGAATACACATTAAATACTTACGTCCTATCAAGGGAATAATCAACAATGTTTCCTTTTTCTTTACTTTACTCATCTTATAATTCACTTTCCTATTCTGAGCCATGCTCCAAGGAATTTAATAATAATTTACTGTTCACACGTTTTTCACAGTGTATAGACATTCTCCAATAACATGAAATTCATAGCATAAGGACTCACGGTCATGCTAGACACCAATGTATAGATACTCGTCACCATGCCTATACATCGTACTCGATCACATAGCAATTAGCAACAAGACTCAACTCCTATTCCCTCAAGCTAGGGTTAGACCAAACACTTACCTCGAAGGTTTACGGCCAACTCAGTCCTCAAGCAATGACTTTCCTTTCGAATTTTACTCCAATTCAATCGTATGTATACACATTTTATTTAATATCATCAATACTACTCAACAAACTAGCCCGATTGCTTAATTAAAGTCCTTTTAACATGCTGTCCAAAAATTGCAAAACCGACTTTGGGCCCGCTTGGTAAAAAATCAAGGTTTGAACCAAAATAAATTCATTCATACTCCCACGACTGCAAATATATAACTTGTTTTAAGATTCGGTCCCAAATTAAGATTGAATTACCCAAAATTCTCAAAACCCCAACTTTGCTCAAAACCCATGGTTTCTACTTTAATTTTATGATTTAGGCTTAGAAACTTGTTAATTACTAAAGGAAAAGTGAAGGAAATAAGCGGGAAATTACTTACTCAAATGGTCTTGAAGCTTGGGGGCTTTAATGGCTTCCTAGGGCTTGGGAGAGAAGAATGCTCGTGATAAGAAGTGTAAAATCCCGAGTACACTGGTTCTGTCCCGTTTTTAAAAATTTAACTGGGCAAAATTTCCCTATGCCATTGCGGAGAAGGCATTGCGATCGCATAGGGTAATTGAGGGTAAGGCATTGCGATCGCATGACCCATTATGCGAACGCGTAGAGGAAAAGCATAGTTAGTCCAGATTTGGACTTTAATGAAGTGCGAACGCGGAGTAAGCATTGTGTTCGCATAGAAAGAACTGACAACCCTATGCGATCACAGAATAATGTGTGCGATCGTATAGAACAAATGCGGGCACATGGAAGGCTACACTATGCGATTGCGAAGCAACCTATGCGATTGCATAGAATTAAATACCTGACACCAGAACTGAGTTTTTTTTTGTAGTTTTTACTAAGTTCAAATCATCCTGTTACCCATCCGAGCACTCGGGGCTCCGAATCAATTATATACACTGACTCAAAATATCATACGAACTTGCTCTAGCGAGCAAATCGCTAAAATAACATCAAATTCTACGAATTAAAGCCCAAGATCATCACTTTTCATTTCAAAGTTCATAAACCTTAACTTTAGCTTTTTAGGTCCGAAACACGTCAAACGACGTCCGTTTTCGACCAAACTTTGCAGGAAGTGCTTAAACTATATATAAGACATGTACCGGGCGTCAGAACGAATATATGAGCCCGATACCATAGTCTTTTTATCAATTTTCATTCTCATTTTCCTTAATAATTTCAGAAAAACTAATTAACAGAAAAATTCTTTTACTCAGGTTCTAGACCTCAGATTTCGACTCCGAGCACATGCCCGAGTCCCATATTTTTCTACAGACTTTCTGAGATAGTTCGATCTCGGGTCCGGGTCTGTTTACCAAAAATATTGACCAAAGTCAACTATAATCATATTAATATCAAAATTCTTCAAATTTTTCATAGAATTCACATATTTTAACATAAAAATTTTCCATTTACGCATCTGCACTGCGCACGTAAATCGAGATAATATTAAAATGAGGTTTTTAAGGCCTCGAAAGCACGGAACATATGAGAAAAATAGGTGATGACCCTTTGGGGTCGTCACATTCTGCCTCTTATATATGGAGGCTAGTCACTAAGGCACATCCAACTACATGACCGTCGTTCGTTAAATCCCTTAAAGGACTCCCAGATGCAAACATCTAATCTCAAGATGCTCTATGTATGAGTAAATTTAGGCTCGCTCCCTTTTTTTCCAAGAATTCATCCACTTCCCTTTACTCCATAGGTCCTTCTCTAATAGGGAAAAGCCTTCCATATCCGTCAAATGACCCGACCTCCCCCGGCTCTTGCACCATCCTGGCTCCCTTTCCTCCCTATGGTATGCTCCCCCGGTGCAGGCCTACCACGCTTCGCGCCTGCGGTATTTTTGCCAGACGGTCTTTGCTAGTAGTACCATCCTCACCACTGGCTGTATGTGCGGGTTGTCCCTCGCTGTTGCGTCCTTTTATGGTATGGATTAAATGAACATATGTAGTTGAATGAAATAGCAGGCGGGTTACACATTCCACTGTGTCAAGATGTGAGGTGCAGGTGGTGCTAGCGCCCTTGTTGGCTAGTGCGCACTCCGATTTTCCGATGGAGAAAATGAAGCAAGGACATAATGGAATCGGGATTGAAGTCAGGAAGCTCTCATACTAAGGCCTGAACAAAGCACCTACCGTCGGCCCCTAAATTCAGTTCGGGCTTTGAGATCCGGAAAGTATTACGAGACGGATGCGTACGTTTAACGAAGGGCCATCATATCCGCGCTCAACCAAATATCACCGCACCGATCTCGGCCCGTATCGACATCAGATCAGTGATTAGCAAAAATAAAGATTTTTACCTTTCTTAGAATTATATTTAGAGTAAAACTCCCCTATTATATAAATGGGAATTTATTATTCAATAGAACACATACCAAGACAATATACTTTTGTTTTCTCTACTTATAAAAGCTATTCAAAGTTCTTATTTTTGCTCATAGTTTTTTATAAGTATTTGGCTCCGAACCGAAGGCAGGCTAATTGATAAGCCCATAACCATGCCTGGACTCGATACTACTATTAGTTTGACTATTTATTCTATCTTTAATTTACTCATCTAACTTTATTGAACACTTATATTCGATTACTCCATATATCATTAAAACCGCGTATAAATTCAATGGTTATTCATTTTAAGGGTAAACATGCTCAATTCCTACAAATTAGAGGAGATTAAGCTCAACTTGCATAGGGAACAAAGAATGATAAGCCGACTTGACACGAAGCACGGATAGAATCATCTGTTAAAAACAAAGAAGCTCAAAGATGAAAGCTCGATCGAGTAAATGTATATATAGTCAATTTGACATGTGTTCACTGAATTTATCTGCTATTACAATAAAGTCAGAATACAATTCATTTTATCACATTATAAACTATACAAATGAGCAAAAGATCAAATTCCTGACGCTGGTGGCCAGGTTTAAAATTTCCTCTCCGAGTAAGTGGCAAGCAAATGTACGTGGATAGTTGAATCTCCACCAAGTCATTGATTTCAATGTTTATCGTCAGATGATAATAGTTTCAATAATCATATAAAAAACATAGATGTTGCCAATCACTAATGGATATATGTCACACACACTACACAAAATTTGAAACTGTCATAGTCAAAGTAGTACAAATAAAAAAAAAAGAAGAGAAATTCCAATATTCCCTTTTTGCCCTTCCCCCCTCCCCAGTTACTCCGACAACCTGCCTTTTCATAATTGTGGGATGTAATGAATGGATGTCTTGACCATAGCCTGTGCATGGTAGGACTTACCGCTACAACTCAACGTTTTAATTACCCACCAAACTCCCTTGTCTTTGTCTTTACTACATTTTCTATTTAAAAATGAATTTGATGATGGAACTTTACGATTCCATCGATTCTTGATATCCCTCAATTCCATCTCCGTTGAAAATTTTGTCAACCCAAAAAAGAACAAGTACCATCTTGACCTCTTACCTTGAAAAAAAGTAACATAATTATTCCATCCAAAAATACCACGTTTTTTCTCATTAATTTGCCTCTTGCATACGAGCTTAATATTTGGGCTGCTTTTCGATATAGGGGTTTTCTGTGGAATGAGTTTCCCACAGAAAATAATATCTTGAGGGGGATGGTGAAGATTATGGGACAATATATTCTTACTCCATTCTTCATTATAGAACTGAAAGAAGCCTTCCTCCTCCATTAATGATGATTGAAAAGCAGTTGAGGTTTGTATTAGTTCACTTGAATAGTACTTTTTCAGTTCACTAACATTGCTATAAACCGGAAGATCACAAAAAGAAAGAGTATCTTCTTCTTCTTCATTATCAATATTTCTTTTCAGCATATTGATGTCCATCTTTTCTTCTTCACCATAACACACTCTAGTAATCATATTAGAGATATCTATATATAGAGAATAGAATTCTAAAATGTGATGAAAATTGGTGATCTGTGAGTTAAGATGGAAATAAGTACTTATATATATATAGAGAGAGTGTGTGTGTTTAGGAAAAGTGGTAGTTAAAGGATATATGGTTTGAATACTTGAATATATATTTGGCGTCTGGATGACCACAAAACAACAGGAAAAATAACAATACTTTTTAAATGGGAAATTCTTTTAGGAAATGGTTTTTTTTTTTAAAAAAAGAAAAAGAAAAAGAAAAATGGGGATTTTTTTGGACTGGGGTCTAGAAGTTGAGGCGGAGGAAGCAAAATGTGAGACAATTCTTAAAGCTAAAGGGAGTTCACATTGTAGAATTAGATAAATTAAAATACATAGAAAAGTAAAGTCAAAAGTGCTTAATGTTGGCCATTAAAATGTTGCGATAGTATTTGTTTGACACGACAAACTGTTGAGGAAATTTAATTACAATGGTAGTACCAATATATTTAAAAAGTTACTTGAATTTCGAAAAATCAAAATAAGTTTTCTTTCATTAATGGGATTAGGTGCAACGAGTCGTATTATATGATACGTATATCTCTCTCATAATCCCACCAGAATTAAGTAACCAATTTGCCTTTAGTTTCTTAACAAGATTTAAAGAAACTATTGAATTGATCTTTCTTCAACTTTAAATAGTTGTTTAAAGAAATCAATTGAGTTGACCTTTCAGATTATTCAAAACAAGTCAGCACTTCTCACGCAGCCTCCTTCACCACCAAAGATATCAAATATATACCACCAGAATTAACCCACTAACTTGTGGGCAGGTCAAAAAATATTTCTAAATTCCTCCACAGTTTTTTAATCTTTCTGCCCACTCAACCGTATGCAAGCGTTACCAAGGTGTTCTCTATTTTTGGAATTCATCTGCTTAAGCAGATACGTCCAATGATTAATAGTACACTATTTTTGGAGGATTCAACCATTTTAACATATTTAGAATTATGCAACTTGGATTGAGGCAATTTTCATCATATGGATTAGGGTAAGTGTTCTCTACTCGATTTTGATTGTATTTTATGAATCTATCATCATTGTTGGCATTTGATTTGTGATTTTAAAAGAGAATTTGGGGTTTTTGTCTCAAAATTTCATAGAGCGAATTTTTGAGTTTTGAATATCAATTCATCGTCAGATTTGAGTAAAATTAGTATGGTTTGACGCGTAATTGAATGAATTATCGGGGTTTATAAGTTTTGCCGAGTTCCGAGGTGTAGGCTTGGGTTTCACTTTTTTGTTGACTTTGGGATTTTGATTAAAGATTCAACCTTTATCGATTGGTTTTGTTTCCTGGTGAATTATTTTATGTTTTTGAGTTTCTTTTGGCTAGATTCAAGCCGTTCGAATGTCGTTTCGCGCGGGATGGTATTTCTAAAGTATTGTCTGGCTTGCTCGATTTTGGATTCAACTTGTTCGAGGTAAGCAACAGTGCTAAAAAACTGTTAGCGTCACTGTGTTAAAACAAAAAAAACTGTTAGAAGAATAAAGAAATGTAGAAGAATCAGAAATTTTCGAGTCCACAATTTTCTTGTGTGTCCTTAAGGAATTTTAACCCCCTCACACGTTGCCAAGGTAATGGACTAAATTCTCCTAGGATAAAACGGGATAAACCTTCCTGCAACAGTGGCAATACAAACTGCAGGATTTCAACGAACTCAAAAATGAAGCAAAATCACACTTACGAGTTTGAGAAAGAGATATTGCGAACTAGGATGCAATATATTCAGAAAGAAAGAAGATATGGAGCATTTTTCGTGTATGGAAGATGCAACCTTGCCTCAGAATTTATAGGCAAATATCAGAAGAGGTGTCTTGAAAATGTGCCTTTTCAGAAAACACGCGGCCTGCCGCGGTTCTACCGTGATCGCGGCAAAACCGCGGCTAGAGAGCCTTCTGAATCTCACTGTCGCGGTTCTACCGCAGTCGCGGCAGAAATGCGGCCAGCGAGGTTTTCTGAACTTTCAGCAGAGTTTTAGCGTACTTTCAGCAGTGATTTGGTATTTAATTAATTATTAAATTATTAAATAAATTTTTTCCAAAAATAAACTTATTGATAGATCATTTGACAAATCCAAATTCAAATCTAAAGCCAAAGCAAAAGCCAAAGCCGATCCGAGCCGAGCGAGCAACGATAACGGTGTGAGGGTTCATTCTCTTCAACTCCTTTTAAGAGCTTTAAGAAGTGGTTCTATATATAAGCACACAAATGTGATTGTCCCTCACCAATGAGAGACAAAATGCAAGACAAAAATTCACTTCTTAACTTTTCATTTCCTTCCATTTCCAATTCACACTTCTTCTACTTTAATGCCAAATGTCTTAAAGTCTCTAACAATCCCCCACATGAATGGAAAAGGCTGTATCAAGAAAGATTATAGATGAAAGCTATGTGATTTTGCAAGTAAGAATTAATCGCATCTGGATAAGTAGGTTTCCCTTTGAACTTTCCGTAGTGAACATACGTCGGATATACTCGGTCAATCGATAGATTTGATATCTTTGAACCATCGAACTTTAGTGTATACCTAGACAACCATATGTCACACAATCAACCCTTAATTGTATTGTAGTTCTCATTGTTCTGTTCGTTTCAGCCATGAACACCGACTAGTCTCATAAGTGCATAGAGAATTTGCCTTATAGAATTCTCATTGAAGCGGCTTCCACTTCACACTTACATAGGTGATTCCTAAACGTATAATCCTTTAGATTGACACTATTTGATAAATACCTCATCAAACTTAGGTAATCATTAAGAACATGTAAAGTTCTATCCTTGTTACTGAACATTATCTTCATCATGAAAATGGACCAAAGATATTATTTTGACAATGTTGAACCGGTCAATCACAACTTTGTTTGAGCTCCTTGAACCTAGATCTCGGAACATCCAAAATTCTAGGTAGAGTTACCGCCATGTTGACTTGTCCTCGGCCATAGTCCCATTCCCTTAGATAATTTCTCAACTCCCTCTCTAGTTAAGCCTTTTGTAAGTAGATCCGAAATATTATCCTTTGATCTTACATAATCAATAGTGATAATTCCACAAGAAAGTAGTTGTCTAACGGTATTATGTCTTCGTCGTATTTGACGAGACTTTCTGTTATACATAACGCTCACTGCCCATCCTATTGCAGCCTCACTATCACAATGTATGTAAATAGGAGCCAAAGTTTTTGGCCAGAACGGAATGTCTTCTAAAAAATTCCGAAGCCATTCAGCTTCTTCACCGTCTTTATCCAAAACTATAAACTCAGATTCCATTGTAGAGCGAGCGATGCACGTTTGTTTGGAAGACTTCCAAGATACTGCTTCTCCACCAACAGTAAAAACATATCCGCTTGTGGACTTTATTTCTGTTGAACCGGTTATCCAATTTGCATCACTATATCCTTCAATAATCGTAGGATATTTATTGTAGTGCAAAGCATAGTCTTGAGTATACTCCAAGTATCCCAGAACTCATTTCATTGCCACGCAGTGATGTTTGTTGGGATTACTTGTGAATGGACTAAGTTTACTTATCACACAAGCTATATCAGGTTGTGTATAATTCATGATGTACATTAAGCTTCCCAACACACGAGCATACTCCAATTGAGACGTACTTTCACCTTTATTCTTCATAAGATGATGGTTTACGGCAATTGGAGTCCTTGCACTTCTAAATTCCAAATGTTTGAATTTTTCAAGTACCATTTTCACGTAATATGATTGAGACAAAGCTAGTCCTTGAGGAGTCCTCTTGATTTTAATTCCTTGAATTATATCTGCAACTCCTAAGTCTTTCATATCAAAACTTACTAGCAAGCATGCACTTAGTAGCTTGAAAATCGATAATGTCTTTGCTCATTATTAGCATATCATCAACACATAAGCAAACAATGACTATATGATTTGGAATGTTCTTAATGTAAACACATTTATCACATTCATTAATCTTAAAGCCATTTGACAATATTGTTTGGTCAAATTTCGCATGCCATTGCTTGGGTGCTTGTTTTAGTCCATAAAGAGACTTAACAAGTCGATACACCTTCTTTTCTTTTTCCGGAACCACAAACTCCTCGAGTTGGTCCATGTAGATTTCCTCTAAATCACCATTTAAGACGGCTATTTTTACATCCATTTGATGGATTTGAAGATTATACAAGGCGGCTACGCTATTAGCATCCGAATGGATGTAATTCGTGTTACCGGTGAGTATGTGTCAAAATAGTCAAGACCTTCTCGTTGTCTAAATCCTTTGACAACAAATCTTGCCTTGTAGTTGTCAATAGTACCATCGTCTTTCATTTTCTTCTTGAAAATCCATTTAGAACCCAACGTTTTGTTACCTTGAGGAAGATCAACCACTTCCCAAGTATGGTTGCTCAATATGGATTCTATTTCACTACTGACAGCTTCTTTCCAATATTGTGCCTCTGAGGAAGACATTGCTTCCTTGAAGGTACAAGTCTCATTTTCTAACAGAAAAGTCAGAAAATCTAGACCGAATGAAGTAGATGTCCTTCGACGTTTACTCCTTCACGGATTTTCTTCATTAGGCATACCATCTATTATTTCCTCCCGATGTCGTTTTGACTTTTGGCAGGTCACTTCACTTTCCCTTTTATATGGAAAAATATTTTCATAGAATTCAGCATTATTTAATTCTATTATCGTATTAATATGAATCTCAGGATTTTCTGATTTATAAACCAAAAATCGATAGGCCTTGCTATTTGTTACATATCCAATAAACAACACAATTAATCGTTTTTGGACCTATCTTAACCATTTTAGGTTTATGAATTTGTACCTTAGCTAAACACCCCCACGCTTTGAAGTATTTCAAACTGGGCTTCCTTCCTTTCCATTTCTCATAAGGAATGGATTGTGTTTTACTATGAGGTACACAGTTGATTATCCGGTTAGCTATAAGTATAGCTTCCCCCCCCCCCCCCCAAGTTTTGTGGTAAGCCAGAACTTATGAGCAATGCATTCATCATCTCCATTTAATAATCAACACAGAAACGTTAGTAATTTTAAAATTCCTTAAGCTTGTTAGCGTCACTGTGTTAAAACAAAAAACTGTTAGAAGAATAAAGAAATGTAGAATAATAAGAAATTTCCTAGTCTACAATTTTCTTGTATGTCCTTAAGGAATTTTAACCCACTCATACGTTACCAAGGTAATGGATTAAATCCTCCCAGGATAAAATGGAATAAACCTTCCTGCAACAGTGGCAAAACAAACTGCAGTATTCCAACGAACTCAAAAATGGAGCAAAATCACACTTACGACTTTTAGAGAGAGATATTGCGAACTAGGATGCAATATATTCAGAAAGAAAGAAGATCTGGAGTATTTTTCGTGTATGGAAGATGCAACCTTGCCTTAGAATTTATAGGAAACTATCAGAAGAGGTATCTTGAAAAGGTGCCTTTTCAGAAAATACGCGACCTGCTGCGGTTCTACCTCGATCGCGGTAGAACTACGGCCAGAGAGCCTCTCTGAATCTCACTGCCACAACTTTACTGCGGTCGCGGCAGAAACGCGGCCAGCGAGGTTCTATCAACTTTCATCAGAGTTCTGGCGTACTTTGAGCAGTGATTTGGTATTTAATTAATTATTAAATAATTAAATAAATTTTATCCAAAAATAATCTTATCGATCATTTGACAAATCCAATTCTAAATCCAAATTAGCAACGGCGGAGCGAGGGTTCATTTTCTTCAACTCCTTTTAAGAGCTTTAAGAAGTGATTCTATATATAAGCACACAAATTTGGTTGTCCCTCACCAATGAGGGACGAAGTGCAAGACAAAAATTCACTTCTTAAATTTTTATTTTCCTCCATTTAATTTCTCTCCATTTCCAATTCACACTTCTTCTACTTTAAAGCCAAATTTCTTAAAGTCTCCAACATAAACTTGGTGACAAGGGTATGATTAATCCTGAAATATACGTGTTATGTTTAGGTGTTGAGGTGACACATATGCTAGGTGACGGGCATGTAGGGGTGCACCTTTTGAATTATGACTTGGTTGATTCTATGATATTGTGTAGTTGCTTAATCTTGTTTTACTCCATAAAATTTCTACGTGCTAGAGCACTTGAGTTATGATCCACGTTAGAAACCATGTTAACACTATATTCCTATCATGTTATGACCCGCTTATATCTTTTCTATTGTTACATTATTTTCTTAAATTGCAATTATGTACTTAGTCACATTCATCATTTGCATATAATATCTCAGTCTCTATTATCATTTATCGTTACATCATGCGTTATTGCTTTGGTTGATTGGCATGAGACTTGTGAGCCTGAGAGACTTGATAGATTGATAATTGAATGAGGACGGGGGCTTGATTGGAAGTGATATGATGGGATTGGGAAGCGCGCCACAACAGAAATTATTAATTCTAGTTAGGATCGGGCTGCACGGTATAGTATTTAATGGCTTATATTACACTTGAGTAGGATCCATCTCTTCGAAGTCTGACATACCAGCAGTGAGCGCATGTACTGTGTACTGAGTGAGTGAGTGTGAGACAGTGAGATTGAGTCTCTGTGAGTGTGAGTTCATGAGTTCATCCGTGTGATACATTACATTTGACATGCATACTTGGCATGTAGGCATAAAGATGTATTTTCTCATGTTGTACGATATTGTGACACACATGACTTCACGTGCACATTGACATGTATGCATATTGATGTACTTGCATCACGCTATCTGATGATGAAACATCTTATCTATTGTTGAAATTTTTTGGAAAAAATCACGATTTTATGATATACTCATATTTTGGTGATTTCGCTGAAAGATTTGGGTTTTACTGTTATAAGTGAGAAGCATGCCTATTTTCCATTATTATGAACAAGCTGGGCATCATGTCTTGGAGTTATTACTTGTACTACTTTTTGTGAGCACATGATTTTTGCACCAGGCAAATAATTCCAAAATTAAAATAAATATGTTTTTGAGTGCAATTACTTGCTTTGCTTGAAATTAGTTATATTTTTGTGTGTTTGAATAAGTAAGAAATTAGAAAAAATAAAAAAAAATAGTAGTAATTAATTTGTTAGTTTAGTTAATTAGAAAATTAGTAAAATAGCTTAAGTAGTAGAAATTAGGAAAAAATAGCAGAAAATTACCAAAAAATACTAGAAAATTAGAGTAGGTAGTAAATTAGGATTTATAATTTTTCATAAAAGAAAAGAAAAAAAAAGTATAAAAGAAAATACATAAAATCATTAAAACCAGAAAATACAAAAAAAAATAGATATATATATTGGATGTGATAAACTTGGGCCAGTTGCAATCCAAGTCACTGGCCCAATGTTTTGGCCCAAATGTGATCTGGTCCGGAGATGATGGTGAAGTGATCTCAGCCGTTCATGTCCTTAAATCCAACGGCTGAGATATTTGTTGGAATTAATTAGTTATTGAATTATGTGAGGCTGGATCTGAGCCGTCCGTTTGATTTAATCCAAGGGTCCAAGACCTGGCTTCATTAAGGCTCAAAACGACGCCGTTTTAGTAACACGCGTGTGAACCGTCGATCTTGATCAAGCGAACGGCTGAGATTTCATCGGATATTTGGCCTATATAAGACCCTTGTCTGAAGCGGCTGTCTCATTTTGCCAAAATCCAAACCCTAAGAGACAGCCGCCTCCCCTTTCCCTTCCTCATCTTCATCATCATCTTCACAGAAGCCCTAGCCGGCCATGGCGGCCACCACTCCCACGGTGGTCGCCGGCTCTTCTCACCCCTCTTCTCATCTTCTCCTTCTTCTTCATTTCATACCACGCCCAAAACCCAGAAAAAACACCCCATTCTTCAAAGTCCCGGTCACCGGAATCCTCGCCGGTGACCGCCAAACAATGAACCATCGCCTGAAACCAATACCATTCGAACCCTTTTTCTTTGATCTACCCAACTATACTACTCTCCATCCTCGAATCTTCTTGGATTTCTTTGAATATCCAAAATAAGGTCACCGGAAACCTAACTCCGGTGACCCCAAAATCAAAACCACCCAAAGGCCTCATCTTTCACACCCCTGAACACCCCTTACAACTCAAAACCACAAAAATGCTCCCCCTTTGAGCCTAAAAGAAAGACCAGAAGGAAAATCGAAAAAAAGAAGTCTGGAAAAGAATAAAGAAAAAAGAGAAACAAGAAGAAGGCCTGAGAGTCTAGGAGAGTCTGAGAGAATAAAAAGGAAAAGAAAAGAGAATAGGAAGCTCGGGGGACCGGCCCCGCAAGCTAAGTCCCTCGCCCTTTAGTTTTCTTTAGTTTAATAGGATATGTCTGTGATTTCTTACATGTTTTGGTCCTGACTTCTATGATTTTTGTGTTCGCATGATAAGCATCAATTATTCTTGTTGATATTCTGTTCTTTTTCTTTATTTCATTTTTTGTTTTAATATGCCCTGTATATCCTTGCCTTGCATGTTATGATTGATTTGCATTTCATATGTTAGTTGTAAGGCTATTCTTGGTTCTCTTTTGGTGATTCTGTTCTTATCTCGAGTTTGAGCTTCACATACTAGTATAGGATCCTGTATATCCTCATCTGTTAACCTGTTTCTTTTTAAATTCTTGACTAGTTCCTTTAAACATGTTAGTCATAGGGTTATGTTGGTTTTATGATTTTTATCTCTTGTTATCTCGATCCTGTGCTTCTCATGTTAGTCTAAGACCCTTCTGCTTATCTTCTCATGCTGTGAGTCTTTGTCTATTTCTCTGTGGCCACCATGATTCCTTAACTTGTTCATCTCCTATGTGTCCCCTGTGTTCTTTTGGGCCTGTTAGTGATAGGACTTTATCTGTTATATGCCTTGTTTTGATCACATGGCTTTTCGCTCTAAGATTGAGAAGTTCATCTTTTCTGTGTCATTTTAACTACTCTTGTTGCCTTTGACTGTAATGATTCATAGAACTAGGCTTCTTTCTGGCTTTCATGGTCTAATTTTTCTACTGTTTCTACACATCCTTCTTTTCTTCATCTCCATGCTCTTCTTTTCTTCATTTTTATCTTATCTGACATGCACTTGTCCATGATTTGGTTCTGGTTGATTATGTTCCCATCATTCCATAGTTTATTTCATATCTTTGTGCAAGTTGCTCTGATAATTAGTCTTGAGGCTTCTTAGTCGGCTCATCCTTAGCTTGTTATGTTAAGATCCTGTTATTTGTCATGTTAATCCCATGGTGCTTTGCTCTAAGTTCAAATATCTCATCTTTCTTTGATCTACTGACTGTTAGTTCCTAATTCATATTGAAAGCATGACTAGGTTTCTTCACATGTTTGGCTTTAGTCTCATACTTTTCCTGTTTCATTGGGTTATCATTATTCTAGGTCTAGAGTTTGAAATTGGATCCTAATTGTCATCTCTGTTAATCTAGGCTGTGTTGACTGTTTATGAAAAACCTGTGCTTATGTGTTCTGAAATTGATCAAACTTTCATATGACTTGAATTAGTAATAATTAGGTATGAATTGACATGAATTCACACTGCATCACATACAATCCAATAGAATGAGTTAGTTGACTAGAATTCAACCATATCTACTGTTCTCTCTGAATTTGAGTTGGTTAATGCATGTTTTTTTGGATCATATGTGTTTCTGTATGCAATTCATGTTAAGAATGCTTAAGATTTGCTAGATTTGGCTTCTTATGAATGTCTGATTGATCATTTAGACCTTAGCTGGATTGGTTATAGCTGTTAGCATTAGGTTTTATGAAAATGGTTAGTTTTTAAATAGGACTAAAACTGAAAATCATAATTAGGCTATAAGTTTAATAATTGGCCTAAGAATGGTCAACCTTGCAAAGGGTTGACCAATTCTGTGAGCCCTAACACACAGTCCACCTTAAAACAGTGGTTGGTTGTGCAAAGGGTTATGTCTGCAAATGCAGACTGGCCCAGGCTCTATATTGAGCCCTGAACAGCAAAGTGGCCAAACCTGTAAAGGTTTTGGGCCCAGCTGTTCAGTATATGGCTTTGATAGCCCAAGCTAAGTCTCAACTTGAGACTGGCTAACTTTTAAATAGTTTAAACATAACAATAAAACAGGCTATGCCTGCAATTAGCTTTAATTAGGAATAAATAGGTCTTAATTGACTGGAATTAATTTAAAAATGGCTAAATTTGAAATAGTTCTTAAAAATAAAACTGGCCAGCCCTTAAATACTAATGCCAGGGCTGGCTATTAGTTAAATAGGTTCAAAACAAGCTAAAATCTGCCCTAGGCAAGCTGGTAAATCAGCAGTGCCCTTAGGGGCACAATTGGGAATTGAAAAGGTAAAATAGTAATTAGTCTAGAACTTAAAAGGGTAATGGAGACATTTATGCTCCTGATTTCTGCAATTTTGCAGAGATTTAGGGGTATAATGGTCTCCTAAAAATGGGAAATCTGTGAAAATCTTTAACCCTTAGGGATACACTAGTAAAAACCCATAAAAGGGAATCTTTAGAACCTTCCAGCACATGCTGGAAGGGTTTCTGGTAACTGAAATATGGACTTAAGTGTAGATTTGATAATTTTAGGAGGGGGAGAAGTGGGATAAAATCCCATAACTTTCTCCCCAAGTTTCAGCCTTAGGTTAACTATAAATACACCTTCAAAAGAGCTGAAAAGGGGGATTCGAATGGGGAGAGCAATCCGAGTTAATATTTGGGGTTCAAAAATCTAAGTAATATAGGAAATATATCTGGGTTCCAACATTGAGTAATCTGAAAATACATTTAAATTGAAATTCATTGAATACAAAAGCTTGAGAGATAGAATTAGCAATACAACAGTAGGATTTTCTGGGTTTTCTATCGGATTTCACTGGGTTATCTACTTGGGTCTTCTCTGTTTGCTGTGGATTTTGTTGTTGTTGTGTTGCTGTGCTTCCTTCTCTTCACTGTTGCATTCATTGCTGTTTCAATCCTTGCTGATTACTTACTTGCCTCCCCTAGACTCATCGGTTTCCCTTCATTTGATCCAGGTATATTCTCGTCCAGAAATCAAGCTGTAGAGACTGGTTTGAATGAAATGAAGATTTGAGTTACTTTGTTGTATGCTTGTAATTCCGTTTTTTAATTTATAGTATACTGCAAGGAAAAACAGAGACAAAAAGCAATGTAATAGCTAGTATATGATAGTAGTAATGTAGTAGTAGTATGTCACTTAGTTAATTAGGTAAAATTCCTGAAAACAAGTCAAACGGCTATCGCACGAGTAGATGACAATCATGATCACATAGGTAATTCATTTCATTGATCAGTCAAATTAAAATTAGTTAAGAAGAAGAAACCATCGGACTAGGTAGACAATTGGAGTGCGATTGGCTTGATAGCATTGAATAAGTTCGATTTATGCTAATATCAGTATTTAATCATATACATGAAGTAATATATAAGAATAAGTCCAAAAGTAATATCTGGGTTAAGTCATATTAGAGTCAATAATTGTATATACATATCCATGAGTTTTATTCACACGATTAGTCAGTAGCAAAATAGTAACCCATACCTTTTCATCTATATATGGAGTTAAATAGCTCACTGATCTTAGCTAATAATTGATCCACTGGTTAGTATAGTTTCTTTGTTGAAAATCAAAAATAGAAGTAGTCTTGTAATTCTCTGTTAGTAGATAGCCTTATTTCCCAATTTGTATTACGACTTTTCTCTTTAATTGATCAATAAAAATGACATCTAATTCTTTCTTTGAGTTCAAATGTGTATATTCTTTTACTTTCTCTGTTATTGTTGGTTTTGAGCCTAAATCTCTATATGAAGCCGACTGGGCCAGCAAGCAAAGTTCAGTAACTACCTGGGCCTTTAAGGCCTGGTCCGACATATTGTTTGTATAAAGCTTCAATTGGAACTAGGCCCATTTAAATAACAAAAATCATACGGGCCTGGGATTATTATAGTGTTAGTAATACGATTAAGGAAAGAACAAGTGTATAAAACGTAATTAAATACGAGTATTGAACCCTTTAATGAAAATTGGGACGAGCCTCGCTCGAATAACATCGGGGCCCCCATTTAGTAATGATATAATACAAATAGACTCGGGAAAGCTAATAGCCAATTCCATAGCTTCTCCCAAAAGATTTAAAAAGCCGATAGATGTTACGTTAGGGCACGATTTTAATACACCTTCCTTTGAAACGAGTGTGCACTTGGTGCGACTCAAATCCAAATCTCGGTAAAGCTGAAATACACCAAAAGTCATAGGCGTACTGGTTGCGGTATGACTCGAGGCGTGTTTTCGCGATATCGCAAATTCTTAAAAAATGATATTTAACGTAAAAGCACATTATGTTGTTAAAATCTACAATTGAGTCAAACAAAAGTCAAGAACGACAGTGGAGCGACCGTGCTAAAACCACGGAATCCGGGAGTGCCTAACACCTTCTCCCGGGTTAACAGAGTTCCTTATCCGGACCTCTGCTTCGCAGACATTATAAGAGTCAAAATTCCTCGTATTCGGGATTAACCGGTGACTTGGGACACCATTGTCATTCCCAAGTGGCGACTCTGATTAATCTCTAATAAAATCCTGAACCGATTGTCCTTAAATTGGAAAAAACTCCTTCCCTTACGTTATTTTATCCGTCTCGGGTAATTGAGCGTCGGGGTATACCCTACAAGTGTATTTATACATCTTACGCATGTGTGGGGTAGTAAAAAAAGAGACCGAGCATGCTATGTGTTGCATTTTATTGTCCTTGATCGTTATGCGGACCGGCGAAAATCCCGAGATTGGAAAAATTGTTGAAAAAAAAAGAGAGAGAGGAAAATAATGATTTATAGAAAATAGGTACATGGAAAATTTGAAAATTTGGAAAAAAATAGGTGGAACATTTTTTTGAAATAATTGGTCAAATAATCTGACCGAACTACGCAGGTTTGATTCTCGCCATTAGGTGGGATACGTAGGCAACCCTTAAACGGGTCCAACCCCACACTTTTAGAAAAAAAGACCAAAAAAGATTTTCTTTTCAAATAATCGAGGTGATTGCTATTTTTGGAAATTGCCGAATGTTCCGAAAGGACGACGGAAGGCTGGTTTTGCAAAAATGGCCACTTCGAAAATCATTTTTCTTTTCTTTCATTCAAAAATTGAAAACTTGCATGAAAAAAAAAGAGATTTTTCCTTTTCTAAATAAAATCACCTTAATAAATGTGCAGGACGAGCACGATGATGAATGAACAATTTTCCCTAAATAAAATCCCTTTGGAGCTGAGATTATGGTGGCAGGACATGGGATCCGATGGTCAAGACTGGGTCAAAAGGTACTTGAAAGGCCTTACGGGGTTACTCGAAATAGTTCCTCGAGGTGATGTGGTTAGAGCGTTGGTCACGTTTTGGGATTCGGCACACAACGTATTTCATTTCCCAGATTTTGAGCTTACCCCGACTTTGGAGGAGATTGCCTTTTACATTGGGAAGACCGAGGTCCCGCTGAAAGGAAAATACCCGGTATCTCCGAGGATGGTGACAGTACATCGATTCCTCGACTCTTTGAAAATTGCCCGGAATGTTCATAATGAGGATCTTGCCAACGGGTTTTGTTCTTTAAGCTTCATCTATAATAGGTTTGGACACGTTGGGGGTTTCAATGATCCTACCAACAAATTATGTTGCAAGTCCAACCGGGCGAAATGGGAAGAACACCGGAGGTTCGCATTTTTGGTGGCATTTCTTGGAGTTGTTGTATTCCCGAGGAAAGATGGACATATCAATATAAAAGTCGCCGGGGTAGCTACCACACTGATAGTACAAGAAAACTGTACCTTGGCCCCGATGATTGTTGCGGATATCTATCGTGCTCTGACTGCGTGCAAAGCAGGGGCTAGCTTCTTCGAAGGGTGTAACTTGATCTTGCAAATCTGGCTAATCGAGCATCTATGCCACCATCCTTCGTACTTAAGCTATGGTTCGACCGAACGGACATGTTTGGAAGAGTTCAATGCAAGGACAAAAGAAGTAAAATTGCCTGAAGGAGTCCAAGGTTGGATTGTGTATCTTCGATCACTAACTGACGGTCAAATCGATTGGACGTATGACTGGTTACCTCTCGACGAGGTGATATACATGCCAACGGAGGGATCGCCGTTTTTGATCATGGGTTTGAAGAGTATACAACCCTATGCCCCATACAGAGCCCTGCGACAGTTGGGTCGGTGTCAGATTATTCCAAGAGATGGGGATCTCAGTGTGCAAGCTGTGGAGATTGGTCCAGACGGGCAATTCCCGGAAGCAAAAATCCGGCAAATCTGGAATGAGTGCCAGAATTTGAAGATTGATACTTGTGTGCCGAGTAGAGCAAAGGGGGAGATATCACCTGGGTACTCCACATGGTACCGGCGAGGGGTTGAACACGAACGTCTTTCAAAGAGACCTCACTTGCAAGACCTGATAGAGCAATCCGAGGAAAATCTGAAATGGGCGGCCAAGGAAAAAGAATATAAGGCCAAAATCAGTCTGTTGGAAGATAAACTGAGAAATCTTCATTCTGAAAGTGGCTTGCAAGCAGCATCCGATGAAGTAGAAAAGAAACAGCCGAAGAAAGAAAATGATGTGTTGAAGGCTCAAATAGCTCAAATGAAAATTGCATCCGAGACCCCAGTACGTTCAGCCCGAGATGAAAAGTTAATTGAGATTCTCCGGCGGAAAGTAAACGACTATAGCTTTGATTTGGACGTAGCTGAAAAAGAGTTAGTCAAGGCTCGGAAGCAAATGGACAAAGACGCCGAGGAAAGAGCCAAGTTGGTCCGGCAGCTACAAGACAAGCACGATGTTGAAATAGCTCAGCTTAGAAAGAAAATGATCTCAGCCACAGTCAAGAGTAACAAGATTATTAAAGATCTTGAGGAAGAAAGAGAACACTGCTACACGACTATGGCTAGATTCGAATTGAAGCTGCAACAAGTGCAAAAGGACAACCAACACACCTTAGATGCTCGCGCTCAACAAATAAGTCGGCTATTGCAAGAAAAGGGGGTCATCAGAGAAAAGATTGTTCGCATCGCCCAGTACATCACCCGAAAGACTCAGCTTTGTGAAGATATGACTCGGAGGACTTTTGTATCTGCAGTGAAGTATTTTGTACAACAAGTCATGGCCGACCTGGATAGGCTTCAAAGGGGTTTAGCATATAGGCCCGCGGCAAGGCCGAACGATGCCTCGCGGGCACTAGGTGCATTAATGTATTCTTAGGTCATGCATTATCTTTTTATTTTTCTTTTTAAACATCACTTTGTAATCAATGTTTTGAGTTATCAATGAGAAAACAAGTGTTGTTACCAATTCTTTTACTTTATGTCATTTCTTTTGTACCCGCTAGGCAAATAAATAGGCAATTAAAAAAAAGAGGAAAGAAAAAGCAAGAAAAGAAAAGAAAAAAAAGAAAAAAAAAAGAGCAAGAAAAGAGAAAAAGCCAAAGAGAAAAAGAGAAGAAGAAAAGAAAGAAAGAAAACAAAAGAGCGGGAAAAGAAAATGATTGGTCCAAGTGAGCAGCGCGGCCGGGATGATGCATAACGACTCGAGCAAATGTGTTTGTTTTTAAAGTCGTTACATCTTATTCATGCGCTAACAACTAACAAGTGTTGATGTTTGTGAGTCCAGATTTTCTAGGCAACTGGCATACTGGCTACCCACCCATACAACACCAGGTCCAAAAAGATGACAAAGGCCGTATCCCAGGAGATCGAGGCAACCATTGTAGACCCTGCTCACGAAGAAGAGATCGTGGATGTGGCGGGGATGAAAGAAGAAATGTACAAGTTAAGACAGCAGATGGCCGAAATGTACCAGGCTTGGTCAAGAGGTCAACCACTACCGGCCTACCCCGCTAACCCTGCATATGTCCCTCCAGCCAATCCTAACCCCGAGCCACCAACAATGAACTCATCCTCCACCTACCCCGACTATCCTCATTACTATGCTTCCACCTCCCAAATGCCACCACCTCCAACCAAGCAAGCACCACCTCCTATACCACAAGTCGCTCCTGTATATGTGGCACCTCCGCCCGCTGTTATCCACAAATCTTCTAGTGAACCGATATTCCATATCCAGGATCCTCACTACTACCCTCCGGAGCCTACTTTCAGACAACACGAGTCTCACGCTCCGATGATAGAAGCAAGTGCCGGGCAGGAAGAGATGGCTCGGAAAGTGAAGAGTCTTGAGAATGCTTTCCGCAATATGCAAGGGCTGGGAGGACAAGTAAGTGTAGCCTACAAAGACCTGTGTTTGTTCCCCGAGGTGCAGCTTCCTGCGGGATTTAAGTTGCCAAAGTTTGACATGTACAACGGACACGGGGATCCGGTAGCTCATCTAAGAGGATACTATAGCAAGATGAGAGGCGCGGGAGGTAGAGATGAACTGTTGATGGCGTACTTCAGTCAAAGTTTGAATGGATCAGCACTGGAATGGTATACCCGACAGGACCATACAAGATGGTTCGTTTGGGATGACTTAGCGCAAGCTTTCGCTAGTCACTTTCAGTACAATTTGGAGATCATACCCGACAGGTTATCCCTTACCAAGATGGAAAAGAAGCCGGGAGAGAGCTTTAGAGAATACGGTTTTAGATGGAGGGAACAGGCCGCTAGAGTGGATCCGCCAATGAAAGAAGGAGAGATGGTAGATTGTTTTCTGCAAGCTTTGGATCCAACATACTACGGCCATCTAGTGTCAGCAATTGGAAAGAGTTTCAACGAAGTTGTGAAAATGGGAAGTTTTGTAGAAGAGGGTTTGAAGACAAACAAAATTATGAGTTTTTCGGCTATCAAAGCCACCAATCAAGCTATACAGAGTGGAAGCGGAGGAGTGATGGGAAAGAAGAAGAAAGAAGAAGTAGCAACCATTGAAAGCAGGTCCTGGAGTCGCAACCCACATTATAACCCACCAAGACCCTACCGCCAACACCCGCCAAGCCCAGCAACTCCATATAATCCACCACCACCGTCTTACCCGCCAAACCCCTACAACACACACAGCTCATATAATCCACCACCACCACCACCATACCCACCAACTGTCCCACATTACCACCACCCGCAAGCCCAAACCTACCCACCGCCACCACCCCATGTGTGGAGAGCTCAAGCTCCACACAATGTGTACCACACCCAGAACACATACCCAACCCCTAAACCTTACCGAAACCAAAATAGACCCAGGCCGGACGCTGATTGGAGAAACAAAGCAAAAAAGACATTCACTCCTCTCGGAGAATCGTATACCAGTCTTTACCACAGGTTGAAAGAGTTGGGGATGTTGAGACCAATCGCACCAAAAAATCCAAACCCACCCCCGAAAAATCTTGATTCTTCTGTCAGATGTGAATACTGTTCGGGAACATTGGGCCACGATACTGAGAAGTGTTGGCAATTAAAGAATGCCATTCAAGATCTTATCGATGAGAGGAGAATCGAAGTGCAAGCTCCCGAAGCCCCAAACATTACCCAGAATCCATTGCCGAATCACCACGAAACGAATATGATAGAACTGGTGCAGGGTGATGGCAATCAAAAACCATCTCAGGTCGTCATGATGATAAAGTCGAGTGACAAGTTAGAGAAAGAAATTGTGAAAGAGGAAGCAATTGTTGAGAAACCAAAGCCGGTAGTGACGGGAGGTTTAAAGGTGGTAGTTCCAGGTGCAAAGACGATCGTGACTGTGAAAGGAGCAAGTGCAGAGCCAGTAATCATAAAACCGGTAGTGCAAATGCCAGTGGTGAATACAAAGACTGTGCCTTGGAACTATAACAAGGTAGCAGTAGTTTACAAGGGAAAAGAGATCTCTAGTGAAATTAACGAAACGCATGGACTCACCCGATCTGGAAGGTGTTTTGCTCCAGAGGAACTGAGAAAGATGAAGACGGTAAAAGAAAGTCAATTGAAGAAGCCGGTGTCGGAGGAGGAAGCAGAAGAATTTCTTAAGAAAATGAAGTCACAAGAGTACTCAGTGGTTGAGCAGTTAAGAAAGACCCCGGCCCAGATTTCTTTGTTATCTTTGTTGATACATTCAGAGGAGCACCGGAAGGCTCTTATGAAGATTCTAAATGAGGCTCATGTTCCGGAGAAGATTTCGGTGTGTCATTTGGAGAAGATTACCAGCAAAATTTTCGAGTCTAATAGAATCACCTTCTCTGATAGGGAGCTGCCGGTGGAAGGAACTGAACACAATAAAGCATTGTACCTCACGGTAAAGAGTGAAGAGTCAGTCGTGACTAGGGTATTGATTGACAATGGATCGAGCGCGAACATCTGCCCGCTGTCAACCCTAGGGAAGCTGAACATTAGCCCAGACAGAATCCGGAGAAACAATATCAATGTGAGAGGGTTTGATGGCGGAGGTAAGAACACTCTGGGAGATATTATTTTGGAAGTGACCATCGGTCCCGTTGATTTTACAATGGAGTTCCAGGTGCTCGACATCGCCGTATCATATAACTTGCTATTAGGTCGACCCTGGATTCATGCGGCCAAAGCGGTACCATCTTCTCTACACCAGATGGTCAAGTTTGAATGGGAGCAACAAGAGATTGTTGTACACGGAGAGGAAAATGCTTGTAATGTGGTAGCACCTTTTGACGGTACTGATGGGGATCGGGGTCCTTGGGTCTACCAAGTGACGGATGCTGTAGAAGTGAACAAAGTTGTTGAAGGAGAAAAGTTACCAACCCCGATGATGGCACCAACTGCTATAATGGTGGCCAGAGAAATGCTGAGAAACGGATTTGCACCGGGGAGGGGATTAGGCAAAACACTGCAGGGAGTCACTCAACCAGTTCAGCTTCCGGAGAATAAAGGTACATTCGGCTTAGGGTTCAAACCCACCTTTGCCGATATCCAAAGAGCCTCTAAAGCAAAGAAAAACTGGACCTTGCCCAAACCCATACCCAAATTATCCGACATCTTTATCAGGCCTGGTACAAAATATCAACCATCTGCTGCAACAAAGTGCATTGAGACCCAACTTGATGAAGAAATGCTTGGTTTTGCAAAAATGTTTTGGGAGGTGAACACGATTGAAGCAGGGGAAGGCACGAGCGGAATGGACGTGCAATTTGTGGGGCCTAGAGTCACATTGAACAATTGGGAAGCTACTCCTTTCCTTATCCGGAAGGAGTCTTGGTAGTTAGCTCAAAATTTCATCATTGCTTCCCCGAAAGTTGTTATTTTATAATTTCCCCATTCCACTCATGAAAAAATCACCATGTATCCCGAACATTGTTCGTTTCTTTTATTAATGAAATGCAGTTTTTCCTTTTTCTTCACTTTTGCCTTATTTTTCTTTATTTTTCCTTTTGTACAGTTTTGCATGTGTTGATTCCAATGCCATGTCATGCGTGAAGGATTCTAGACCCAGTTCCGACAATCACGCTACTATACAAGAAATCGAGGAAGATAGTGAAATAGAATGTGAGGATGAGGAAGCCCTGGAGGAAATAAGTAAGGACATGAAACAATACGAGGAAAAACCCAAGCCGAATCTGAGTGATACGGAATCTGTAAACTTGGGGAGCGAAGATGATGTCCGAGAAACAAAGATTAGTGTGCATTTGGAGGCACCCCTCAGGGATGAATTGATAGGGTTGTTACATGAATTTAAGGACATCTTTGCCTGGTCCTATGATGACATGCCCGGGCTTAGCACAGATTTAGTGGTGCACAAGTTGCCTATATACTCGGAATGCCGGCCAGTAAAGCAAAAACTGAGGAAATTCATAACAGACATTAGCGTGAAGATAAAAGAAGAGGTGAATAAGCAGTTTGAGGCAAAGGTCATAAGAGTTACCAAATATCCCACCTGGTTGGCAAATGTTGTGCCGGTCCCGAAGAAAGACGGCAAAACCAGAGTGTGTGTAGACTATAGAGACCTCAACAAAGCCAGTCCGAAGGATGACTTCCCATTGCCAAACATTCACATATTGATCGACAATTGCGCCAAGCATGAAATCGGTTCGTTTGTGGATTGTTATGCAGGTTATCACCAGATCCTGATGGACGAAGAAGATGCTGAGAAAACTGCCTTCATTACACCTTGGGGAACGTATTGTTATAGAGTAATGCCGTTTGGATTGAAGAATGCCGGGGCAACTTACATGAGGGCAATGACCACAATGTTTCATGATATGATGCATCGGGAAATTGAAGTATATGTGGACGATGTCATTATAAAATCCAGGAAACAACCTGATCACGTGAGGGATTTGAGGAAGTTTTTCCAAAGACTCCGGAGGTACAATCTAAAGCTCAATCCGGCGAAATGTGCTTTTGGAGTACCTTCAGGGAAATTACTGGGGTTTATTGTGAGTCGGCGAGGTATTGAACTGGATCCGTCAAAGATCAAGGCTATTCAAAGTCTACCTCCGCCGAAGAACAAGAAGGAGGTCATGAGCTTATTAGGAAGGTTGAATTACATTAGTCGGTTCATTGCTCAATTGACATCAACATGCGAGCCGATCTTCAAGTTATTGAAGAAAGATGCAGCAGTGAAATGGACCGACGAGTGTCAGGAAGCCTTTGACAAGATCAAGGAATATTTGGCCAATCCTCCGGTGTTAGTTCCTCCGGAACCAGGGCGTCCTCTGATTTTGTATTTGACGGTGCTAGATAACTCTTTCGGTTGTGTACTGGGTCAACATGATGAGACAAGCAAGAAAGAACAAGCCATCTACTACCTCAGCAAAAAGTTTACATCTTACGAGGTGAAGTATACCCAACTGGAAAGAACTTGTTGTGCATTGATTTGGGTGGCTCAGA
Organism: Nicotiana noctiflora; assembly: GCA_032618575.1. NCBI lineage: Eukaryota > Viridiplantae > Streptophyta > Magnoliopsida > Solanales > Solanaceae > Nicotiana > Nicotiana noctiflora. Next base: position 352,289 of record JASVEL010005578.1, read on the forward strand.
AGCTAAAGCATTATTTGTCAGCATACACTACGTACTTGATATCACGGTTGGATCCTCTCAAATATATATTTCAGAAGCCTATGCCTACGGGAAGACTGGCCAAATGGCAGATTCTGCTCACAGAATTCGACATTGTCTATGTAACTCGTACGGCAATGAAGGCACAAGCTATTGCGGACCACTTAGCCGAAAATCCGGTGGATGATGAATATGAGCCATTGAAGACATACTTTCCGGATGAAGAGGCAATGCTTGTCGAGGAGATGGAGCAAGAGGAGAGGCCGGGATGGAAAATGTACTTTGACGGAGCTGTCAACAGCAAGGGGCGTTGGTATCGGAGCGGTACTTATTTCAAGTACGGGTCAACACTATCCCATCACACCTCAGCTTAGATTTTTCTGTACCAACAATATGGCCGAATATGAGGCGTGCATCTTGGGATTAAGGATGGCGATTGACATGGGTGTTCAAGAGATTTTGGTCATGGGTGACTCGGATCTCTTGGTACACCAAATTCAAGGGGAATGGGAGACACGAGATTTGAAATTGATACCATATCGGTATTGTTTGCATGAGTTGTCTCAAAGGTTCCAGGCTATAGAATTCAAGCACATCCCGAGAATGCACAATGAGATTGCAGATGCTTTGGCCACATTGTCCTCTATGTTGCATCATCCGGACAAGACATATATAGATCCGCTCCAGATCCAAGTCCGAGATCAGAATGCTTATTGCTTCGTTGTGGAAGAAGAGTCGGATGGAGAGCCGTGGTATCATGATATTAGAGAATACTTGAAAGCTGGCAAATACCCGGAGCAAGCCACTGGAGATCAGAAAAGAGCCATCAGGCGTCTAGCCGATGGATTTTTCTTCAGTGGAGGAGTGGTATACAAAAGAACACCAGATTTGGGTTTATTGAGATGTGTGGATGCACAACAAGCAGATGAAATCATGATTGAAGTACATGCTGGAGTATGCGGACCTCACATGAGCGGATATGTTTTAGCAAAGAAGATCTTGAGAGCTGGGTACTACTAGCTCACGATGGAGCGTGATTGTATCAGGTATGTAAAGAAATGCCATCAATGCCAGGTACATGGGGATCTGATCCATTCTCCGCCTTATGAGCTGCACACAATGTCGGCACCTTGGCCCTTTGTTGCTTGGGGCATGGATGTCATCGGCCCAATAGATCCAGCCGCTTCTAATGGGCACGGGTTTATCCTAGTTGCAATTGATTATTTCACCAAGTGGGTCGAAGCTAAGACATTCAAGGCAGTGACAAAGAAAGCGGTGGTGGATTTTGTGCACGAGAATATTATATGCCGATTTGGGATCCCCAAGGTGATTATCACAGACAATGGAGCCAATTTAAACAGTCATCTCATGGCGGAAGTTTGTGAAAGGTTTAAAATCACGCACCGCAATTCCACACCCTACAGGCCAAAGGCGAATGGAGCAGTAGAAGCAGCTAACAAGAATATCAAGAAGATTCTCCGAAAAATGGTGGAGGGATCCAAGCAATGGCATGAAAAGTTACCCTTTGCTCTCATGGGTTACCGCACGACGGTACGTACTTCTATCGGAACCACACCTTATACCCTGGTGTACGGAACGGAGGCTGTTATACCCGCAGAAATAAAAATACCGTCACTGCGAATTATAGCCGAATCTGAGATAGATGACGATGAATGGGTAAAAGCCCGGTTAGAATAGTTGAATTTGATTGATGAGAAGAGATTGGCCGCAGTCTGCCATGGGCAGTTGTATCAGCGAAGGATGGCCAGAGCATATAATAAGAAGGTACCACCTCGAACGTTTGAAGTCGGACAACTGGTATTGAGGCGTATCTTACCACATTGGGCAGAGGCAAAAGGCAAGTTTGCACCGAATTGGCAGGGACCGTTCGTGGTGTCACGGGTGTTGTCCAATGGAGCATTATATTTAACAGATGTTGAAGGAAAGTGCGTAGAGACTGCTATCAATTCAGATGTGGTCAAAAGATACTATGTATGATTCCTTTTCAATTGTATGTTTGTATTTTGTTGTGATTTTGGAATTGAAATGATGAAGGCATTTTATTCTCTATCCAAACACTTTATCCATTGATAACCCCTTTGAGCCTTAATGAATGAATTCTTTCATATCCCTCTCTCGGAATTGTTCTAGTGCAATAAGATCGAAATTGCCAGAATGAAAAATGAAATGATGGAAAAATGAAAAAAAAAATGAAAATGAAAAAAAAAATGATGAAAAAATGAATGAAAAAAAAATGAAAAATGAAAAAAAAAGAAAAGACAAAAATCGGGAAAAAGTCAAAAAGAAATCCATCTAACTTTTTAAGTTGGATGAACTACGTCTGACTTGATCCCGAAAGGGTACGTAGGCAGCCTCTCTGAGGTTCAGTCACAATAAAGAAAAAATCCAAAAATTCCCCACATATTGAAACTGGGCAGAAGTTATGTTTAATAATTCCGAGAGTTGTAAATATTTTTAACCCTCGTTGAAATTTTGAGCCTTTATATCTTTCTTTCTTAACCCGTCCAAAAGCCACGTTACAGTCCAAAGAAAGACCTTCTGATCGATTCTGAAATGACAACGAATACAACGAAAGAGGAGCGAAGCATCGGACTATACCCGTGGAACAGAAAACAAAATACAAAAAGCAAAAATGAAAAAAATGAAAAAATGAGAGAGTCTCATCAGTGAAAACCTTAGCCAGCACTGTGAGGCGATTGTGAGGTTGAGAGAAATAAAATGAGAGAGTCTCATCAGTGAAAACCTTAGCCGGCACTGTGAAGCGATTGTGAGGTTGAGAGAAATAAAATGAGAGAGTCTCATCAGTGAAAACCTTAACCGGCACTGTGAGGCGATTGTGAGGCTGAGAGAATAAATGAGAGAGTCTTATTGGTGAAAACCTTTCGAGGCACCGTAAGGCGATCATCAAAAAGAGAAAAGACAACCAAAAAAAAAGAGTATTGGTTTGGGTCAAAGGCAATTCGGAGTCTGAATAACGATTGGAACGAACTGGGTCAGAGTTTAAATACATGGCATGGTCAGCGGAATCAGCCAGCAAATACCCAGATAAGTTCTGTCATATCTCCGAAATACCCTTACCTTTCTTTCATTTTTTCTGCATTTCATTGTTTACCTTTTTGAGAGCTAACTACCAGCTCCTGATAACGGAAGTTGAAATAACATTGGATCAGAAAGGATAGAAGATTGGGGAAAGGAATAAAGAAGTTTGGCAAACATGGCCAAAGAAAAAGAAAACAAAACAAAAATGGAGAAATGAGAAAAATACAAAAGAGTCTGCAAGGGACAAGAAGTCGAAAGCCATGCAACATGAAAAAGCAAAAACAAAGGAAGCAATAAGAAGTGGGGACGGCAGATGCCAGTTGCCAGCAGTTTATATCTAATAAATTTTGTTTCATGCAGGAACAAATTGTCACTAATCACTTTAAAGTGAATGTGACCAATGTGGAAAATTCAAAACACCAAAAAGAGAAAGGTAACATTTTTTTTAAAAAAAATCCATTTCCCCGGTCCTCAGGCTGAAGGGATACTGTTTTGCATCTGCATTTGCACGTTTCAATTCTGTTAGGCGCCCACCTTCTAATACGGGAATATTTTCTGCATCGCATCGCATGTTTAAATTCTGTTAGGCACCCACCTTCAAATACGGGAATACTTTTCTGCATTGCATTGCACGTTTAAATTCTGTTAGGCGCCCACCTTCAAATACGGGAATACTTTTCTGCATTCGCATTGCACGTTTAAATTCCTGTTAGGCGCCCACCTTCAAATACGGGAATATTTTCTGCATTCGCATTGCACGTTTAATTTCTGTTAGGCGCCCACCTTCAAATACGGGAATATTTTCCGCATCGCATTGCACGTTTAAATTCTGTTAGGCGCCCACCTTCAAATACGGGAATATTTTCTGCATTCGCATTGCACGTTTCAATTCTGTTAGGCGCCCACCTTCTAATACGGGAATATTTTCTGCATCGCATCGCATGTTTAAATTCTGTTAGGCGCCCACCTTCAAATACGAGAATACTTTTTTGCATTGCATTGCACGTTTAAATTCTGTTAGGCACCCACCTTCAAATACGGGAATATTTTCTGCATCGCATTGCACGTTTAAATTCTGTTAGGCGCCCACCTTCAAATACGGGAATATTTTTCTGCATCGCATTGCACGTTTAAATTCTGTTAGGCGCCCACCTTCTAATACGGGAATATTTTCTGCATCGCATTGCACGTTTAAATTCTGTTAGGCGCCCACCTTCAAATACGGGAATATTTTCTGCATTCGCATTGCACGTCTAAATTCTGTTAGGCGCCCACCTTCAAATACGGGAATACTTTTCTGCATCGCATTGCACGTTTCAATTCCGTTAGGCGCCCACTTTCTAATACGGGAATATTTTCTGCATCGCATCGCATGTTTAAATTCTGTTAGGCGCCCACCTTCAAATACGAGAATACTTTTTTGCATTGCATTGCACGTTTAAATTCTGTTAGGCACCCACCTTCAAATACGGGAATATTTTCTCTGCATCGCATTGCACGTTTAAATTCCGTTAGGCGCCCACCTTCAAATACGGGAATATTTTTCCGCATCGCATTGCACGTTTAAATTCGTTAGGCGCCCACCTTCTAATACGGGAATATTTTTCTCCCATCGCATTGCACGTTTCAATTCGTTAGGCGCCCACCTTCTAATACGGGAATATTTTCCGCATCGCATTGCATGTTTAAATTCTGTTAGGCGCTCACCTTCAAATACGGGAATACTTTTTTGCATTGCATTGCACGTTTAAATTCCGTTAGGCGCCCACCTTCAAATACGGGAATATTTTCCGCATCGCATTGCACGTTTTAATTACGTTAGGCGCCCACCTTCAAATACGGGAATATTTTTCCGCATCGCATTGCACATTTAAATTCCGTTAGGCGCCCACCTTCTAATACGGGAATATTTTCCGCATCGCATTGCACGTTTAAATTCGTTAGGCGCCCACCTTCAAATACGGGAATATTTTCCGCATCGCATTGCACGTTTAATTTCCGTTAGGCGCCCACCTTCTAATACGGGAATATTTTTGCATATCATGGTTTATACGGTTAAAAAGCCCACACTGGGGCAGAAAAAGAAAAAAGGGTAGTTTGTTGTTTTGTTTTAAGCAGGTTCAGTTCGAGGTCAAGAAAAACAAGAAAATCAACAAAAAAGAGAGTCAACAAGAAAAACAAGAAAATCAACAAAAAGAGAGTCAGCATCAAGGAAAATCAACAAAAAAGGAAGATTCTGCATCGCCGGAAAGGGAAGAAGAGCAAAAGCTAGATTAGGAACAATTGTAATTGTAGGATCATAGCTTAGAATAGCTTCTTCATTTTACACTTTTCCCCCCGGTGTAATAAGGAGTAAGTCAGCAGGTCTCAACAGTGTCAATGCAACAGTGAGTCTGGTAGTTTTTAAAACTGCCAGACCTTCCCGAACTACACTGACTTGATTCCTGTTTAGCCCAGGATATGTAGGCAACCTCTAAAGCAGGGTGCGGTCAAAAGGTTTTCAAAAATGCTTTCACGGAATATGCCGATGTGCAAAAATCTCTCATTACTGCTCACTTATCTTTGCACTGAAACTCTTCGTGTTCCCGAGCAAAGAGGGGCAACTGTGAGCACATGATTTTTGCACCAGGCAAATAATTCCAAAATTAAAATAAATATGTTTTTGAGTGCAATTACTTGCTTTGCTTGAAATTAGTTATATTTTTGTGTGTTTGAATAAGTAAGAAATTAGAAAAAATAAAAAAAAATAGTAGTAATTAATTTGTTAGTTTAGTTAATTAGAAAATTAGTAAAATAGCTTAAGTAGTAGAAATTAGGAAAAAATAGCAGAAAATTACCAAAAAATACTAGAAAATTAGAGTAGGTAGTAAATTAGGATTTATAATTTTTCATAAAAGAAAAGAAAAAAAAGTATAAAAGAAAATACATAAAAATCATTAAAACCAGAAAATACAAAAAAAAATAGATATATATATTGGATGTGATAAACTTGGGCCAGTTGCAATCCAAGTCACTGGCCCAATGTTTTGGCACAAATGTGATCTGGTCCGGAGATGATGGTGAAGTGATCTCAGCCGTTCATGTCCTTAAATCCAACGGCTGAGATATTTGTTGGAATTAATTAGTTATTGAATTATGTGAGGCTGGATCTGAGCCGTCCGTTTGATTTAATCCAAGGGTCCAAGACCTGGCTTCATTAAGGCTCAAAACGACGCCGTTTTAGTAACACGCGTGTGAACCGTCGATCTTGATCAAGCGAACGGCTGAGATTTCATCGGATATTTGGCCTATATAAGACCCTTGTCTGAAGCGGCTGTCTCATTTTGCCAAAATCCAAACCCTAAGAGACAGCCGCCTCCCCTTTCCCTTCTTCATCTTCATCATCATCTTCACAGAAGCCCTAGCCGGCCATGGCGGCCACCACTCCCACGGTGGTCGCCGGCTCTTCTCACCCCTCTTCTCATCTTCTCCTTCTTCTTCATTTCATACCACGCCCAAAACCCAGAAAAAACACCCCATTCTTCAAAGTCCCGGTCACCGGAATCCTCGCCGGTGACCGCCAAACAATGAACCATCGCCTGAAACCAATACCATTCGAACCCTTTTTCTTTGATCTACCCAACTATACTACTCTCCATCCTCGAATCTTCTTGGATTTCTTTGAATATCCAAAATAAGGTCACCGGAAACCTAACTCCGGTGACCCCAAAATCAAAACCACCCAAAGGCCTCATCTTTCACACCCCTGAACACCCCTTACAACTCAAAACCACAAAAAGGCTCCCCTTTGAGCCTAAAAGAAAGACCAGAAGGAAAATCGAAAAAAAAAGAAGTCTGGAAAAGAATAAAGAAAAAAGAGAAACAAGAAGAAGGCCTGAGAGTCTAGGAGAGTCTGAGAGAATAAAAAGGAAAAGAAAAGAGAATAGGAAGCTCGGGGGACCGGCCCCGCAAGCTAAGTCCCTCGCCCTTTAGTTTTCTTTAGTTTAATAGGATATGTCTGTGATTTCTTACATGTTTTGGTCCTGACTTCTATGATTTTTGTGTTCGCATGATAAGCATCAATTATTCTTGTTGATATTCTGTTCTTTTTCTTTATTTCATTTTTTGTTTTAATATGCCCTGTATATCCTTGCCTTGCATGTTATGATTGATTTGCATTTCACATGTTAGTTGTAAGGCTATTCTTGGTTCTCTTTTGGTGATTCTGTTCTTATCTCGAGTTTGAGCTTCACATACTAGTATAGGATCCTGTATATCCTCATCTGTTAACCTGTTTCTTTTTAAATTCTTGACTAGTTCCTTTAAACATGTTAGTCATAGGGTTATGTTGGTTTTATGATTTTTATCTCTTGTTATCTCGATCCTGTGCTTCTCATGTTAGTCTAGGACCCTTCTGCTTATCTTCTCATGCTGTGAGTCTTTGTCTATTTCTCTGTGGCCACCATGATTCCTTAACTGGTTCATCTCCTATGTGTCCCTGTGTTCTTTTGGGCCTGTTAGTGATAAGACTTTATCTGTTATATGCCTTGTTTTGATCACATGGCTTTTCGCTCTAAGATTGAGAAGTTCATCTTTTCTGTGTCATTTTAACTACTCTTGTTGCCTTTGACTGTAATTCATAGAACTAGGCTTCTTTCTGGCTTTCATGGTCTAATTTTTCTACTGTTTCTACACATCCTTCTTTTCTTCATCTCCATGCTCTTCTTTTCTTCATTTTTATCTTATCTGTCATGCACTTGTCCATGATTTGGTTCTGGTTGATTATGTTCCCATCATTCCATAGTTTATTTCATATCTTTGTGCAAGTTGCTCTGATAATTAGTCTTGAGGCTTCTTAGTCGGCTCATCCTTAGCTTGTTATGTTAAGATCCTGTTATTTGTCATGTTAATCCCATGGTGCTTTGCTCTAAGTTCAAATATCTCATCTTTCTTTGATCTACTGACTGTTAGTTCCTAATTCATATTGAAAGCATGACTAGGTTTCTTCACATGTTTGGCTTTAGTCTCATACTTTTCCTGTTTCATTGGGTTATCATTATTCTAGGTCTAGAGTTTGAAATTGGATCCTAATTGTCATCTCTGTTAATCTAGGCTGTGTTGACTGTTTATGAAAAACCTGTGCTTATGTGTTCTGAAATTGATCAAACTTTCATATGACTTGAATTAGTAATAATTAGGTATGAATTGACATGAATTCACACTGCATCACATACAATCCAATAGAATGAGTTAGTTGACTAGAATTCAACCATATCTACCGTTCTCTCTGAATTTGAGTTGGTTAATGCATGTTTTTTTTTGGATCATATGTGTTTCTGTATGCAATTCATGTTAATAATGCTTAAGATTTGCTAGATTTGGCTTCTTATGAATGTCTGATTGATCATTTAGACCTTAGCTGGATTGGTTATAGCTGTTAGCATTAGGTTTTATGAAAATGGTTAGTTTTTAAATAGGACTAAAACTGAAAATCATAATTAGGCTATAAGTTTAATAATTGGCCTAAGAATGGTCAACCTTGCAAAGGGTTGACCAATTCTGTGAGCCCTAACACACAGTCCACCTTAAAACAGTGGCTGGTTGTGCAAAGGGTTATGTCTGCAAATGCAGACTGGCCCAGGCTCTATATTGAGCCCTGAACAGCAAAGTGGCCAAACCTGTAAAGGTTTTGGGCCCAGCTGTTCAGTATATGGCTTTGATAGCCCAAGCTAAGTCTCAACTTGAGACTGGCTAACTTTTAAATAGTTTAAACATAACAATAAAACAGGCTATGCCTGCAATTAGCTTTAATTAGGAATAAATGGGTCTTAATTGATTGGAATTAATTTAAAAATGGCTAAATTTGAAATAGTTCTTAAAAATAAAACTGGCCAGCCCTTAAATACTAATGCCAGGGCTGGCTATTAGTTAAATAGGTTCAAAACAAGCTAAAATCTGCCCTAGGCAAGCTGGTAAATCAGCAGTGCCCTTAGGGGCACAATTGGGAATTGAAAAGGTAAAATAGTAATTAGTCTAGAACTTAAAAGGGTAATGGAGACATTTATGCTCCTGATTTCTGCAATTCTGCAGAGATTTAGGGGTATAATGGTCTCCTAAAAATGAGAAATCTGTGAAAATCTTTAACCCTTAGGGATACACTAGTAAAAACCCATAAAAGGGAATCTTCAGAACCTTCCAGCACATGCTGGAAGGATTTCTGGTAACTGAAATATGGACTTAAGTGTAGATTTGATAATTTTAGGAGGGGGAGAAGTGGGATAAAATCCCATAACTTTCTCCCCAAGTTTCAGCCTTAGGTTAACTATAAATACACCTTCAAAAGAGCTGAAAAGGGGGATTCGAATGGGGAGAGCAATCCGAGTTAATATTTGGGGTTCAAAAATCTGAGTAATATAGGAAATATATCTGGGTTCCAACATTGAGTAATCTGAAAATACATTTAAATTGAAATTCATTGAATACAAAAGCTTGAGAGATAGAATTAGCAATACAACAGTAGGATTTTCTGGGTTTTCTATCGGATTTCACTGGGTTATCTACTTGGGTCTTCTCTGTTTGCTGTGGATTTTGTTGTTGCTGTGTTGCTGTGCTTCCTTCTCTTCACTGTTGCATTCATTGTTGTTTCAATCCTTGCTGATTACTTACTTGCCTCCCCTAGACTCATCGGTTTCCCTTCATTTGATCCAGGTATATTCTCGTCCAGAAATCAAGCTGTAGAGACTGGTTTGAATGAAATGAAGATTTGAGTTACTTTGTTGTATGCTTGTAATTCCGTTTTTTAATTTATAGTATACTGCAAGGAAAAACAGAGACAAAAAGCAATGTAATAGCTAGTATATGATAGTAGTAATGTAGTAGTAGTATGTCACTTAGTTAATTAGGTAAAATTCCTGAAAACAAGTCAAACGGCTATCGCACGAGTAGATGACAATCATGATCACATAGGTAATTCATTTCATTGATCAGTCAAATTAAAATTAGTTAAGAAGAAGAAACCATCGGACTAGGTAGACAATTGGAGTGCGATTGGCTTGATAGCATTGAATAAGTTCGATTTGTGCTAATATCAGTATTTAATCATATACATGAAGTAATATATAAGAATAAGTCCAAAAGTAATATCTGGGTTAAGTCATATTAGAGTCAATAATTGTATATACATATCCATGAGTTTTATTCACACGATTAGTCAGTAGCAAAATAGTAACCCATACCTTTTCATCTATATATGGAGTTAAATAGCTCACTGATCTTAGCTAATAATTGATCCACTGGTTAGTATAGTTTCTTTGTTGAAAATCAAAAATAGAAGTAGTCTTGTAATTCTCTGTAAGTAGATAGCCTTATTTCCCAATTTGTATTACGACTTTTCTCTTTAATTGATCAATAAAAATGACATCTGATTCTTTCTTTGAGTTCAAATGTGTATATTCTTTTACTTTCTCTGTTATTGTTGGTTTTGAGCCTAAATCTCTATATGAAGCCGACTGGGCCAGCAAGCAAAGTTCAGTAACTACCTGGGCCTTTAAGGCCTGGTCCGACATATTGTTTGTATAAAGCTTCAATTGGAACTAGGCCCATTTAAATAACAAAAATCATACGGGCCTGGGATTATTATAGTGTTAGTAATACGATTAAGGAAAGAACAAGTCTAGAAAACGTAGTTAAATACGAGTATTGAACCCTTTAATGAAAATTGGGACGAGCCTCGCTCGAATAACACCGGGGCCCCCATTTAGTAATGATATAATACAAATAGACTCGGGAAAGCTAATAGCCAATTCCATAGCTTCTCCCAAAAGATTTAAAAAGCCGATAGATGTTACGTTAGGGCACGATTTTAATACACCTTCCTTTGAAACGAGTGTGCACTTGGTGCGACTCAAATCCAAATCTCGGTAAAGCTGAAATACACCAAAAGTCATAGGCGTACTGGTTGCGGTATGACTCGAGGCGTGTTTTCGCGATATCGCAAATTCTTAAAAAATGATATTTAACGTAAAAGCACATTATGTTGTTAAAATCTACAATTGAGTCAAACAAAAGTCAAGAACGACAGTGGAGCGACCGTGCTAAAACCACGGAATCCGGGAGTGCCTAACACCTTCTCCCGGGTTAACAGAGTTCCTTATCCGGACCTCTGCTTCGCAGACATTATAAGAGTCAAAATTCCTCGGATTCGGGATTAACCGGTGACTTGGGACACCATTGTCATTCCCAAGTGGCGACTCTGATTAATCTCTAATAAAATCCCGAACCGATTGTCCTTAAATTGGAAAAAACTCCTTCCCTTACGTTATTTTATCCGTCTCGGGTAATTGAGCGTCGGGGTATACCCTACAAGTGTATTTATACATCTTACGCATGTGTGGGGTAGTAAAAAAAGGGAGGTGTGACACTTTTATTATACTATTGCCATTTATTCTTGCTTATTGGTATTGGACTCTGACCGATTCTCCAAGCTCGTTACTACTTTCAACCTTAGATTAGGTTTGTTATTTATTGAGTACATGAGATCAGTTGTACTTATACTACACTTTTGCATCTTACGTATAGATTTTGGAGTTGATGTTCTGTGTATGGCGGGAGCTGGCATTGAAGATGAACCTGCATTCCGGTTATAGCTGCCTCTTGTTCATGGTAGCTTTAGATTTATAATGACATTTGTTTATGTATATTTTGAACAAATGATATATTTATTTCATACTAGCTTAGTAAACTCTAAATTTGTACTATCAGTCATTGAGTTGTTGTATAAGACTTCAATTTTTTTTTCTTTTTTAGTAAATCTCATTTGAAATTGGATGATTGTTAAATTGGCTTAACTAGCGGGATGGATTGAATACCCCCACGACTAGTTGTATTTTGATTCATGACATGTTATGAGAATACTAAGGATCATGTATGGATTAAGGCCATCAAGCCAGAAATAAGGCCCTGGAAGAAAATCAAACATGGGATGTTATACCTTTACCACTAGGGAAGAAATATTTGTACGATATACGTGCGTGTACAAACTAAAGTATGAAGGGGATGTAAAAAATATTCAAAGCAATTTTAAAACCAAAAGGAAGGCTTGGATTATGAGGAGAATTTTTTACCTTTGGTGAAAATGGTAGCAAAAGGGTGGTCATCCAATTTATAGATGAATGTCTATAATGACTTTTTGCAAGGTGTCTAAATGAAAACGTCTATATGACTCTTCCATTGGGCTTTACTCCTATAGAAAGATGATACAAGGTCTGTAGGTTGCTCAAGTTCATTTATGGATTTATAAGTTGGCCACAAGACGCTGGAACCTCAAACTCACCACTGCTTTGCTCTCCTCGAAATTTATACAAATTCATTTAGACTATTCTCTCTTCACTAATAATATGTGGATGGACACATTATATTGTGGTAGTTTTGGTTTATATGGATGACTGGGGATAATTTGTACTAATTGATTCAGGATACTAAGTGTTAGAATTTGTCAACTATCCCACATCGGTTGGTACAGGGGCGGAGCTAGAGTGCTGCCAACGGGTTCGGCCGAACCTAGTAGCTTTCGTTCAAACCTTGTATTTATAATAAAAAATCCATTGAATATGTATAAATTCATAATTTAGAACCCAGTAATTACTTAAGACGATTAGAATCCCAAACCCATAAGCTCGAAACCCTAGCTCCGCCTATGGTTGGGAAGTGAGTTTGGGGGGGGATAAAGAAGGCCTAATGTTTAGAATTTAAACACACCTCTCATTTGCCTTCTTATCTTTTTAAGGCATTTGTATCTTCTCTCTTTAGTATTATTTCACTTGTATTTTTTGAGTGGAATAAAATATTGGTTGTGTTTGAGGAGTAGGCAAATTAGCCGAACCTCGTAAATTCTGGTGTTCCTTTTATTGTTGCTTTATTGTCTTATTTATTATTTAGTGGCTGCCATAATTTTTAGTATAGTAATTGTGACTTATTCACACTATATACATTTGGCTTCCGCAACACTAAGAACATCCTTCAACACAATTTTAAAATCAAGGACTTGGGAGATCTCAGACACTTTCATGCATGGTAAGTTTGTAAGGAATAGCCAAGAATTGTTATGCATCAAAGGATGTACACTTTGGAATTGATATCAAATATTCAACACAGAATGAATTAAGAACATCTTCATATCCCCTAGCTTGAGGGGGATGTGAAGTAGTCTGCCAAACATTGCTTTATATACTTTGTATTTAACCTCGGTAGTCAGACCATATATATAGTCAATGATTAATCCAAGCTGTTAGAGATAGATAATGGTTATCAAATTAGTCTGCTGTCATTCGTAGAATATGGCAGTTAGTTGAATGTATTCATTTGTGTATATATTTTGTAATCTCTCATTTTGGAAGATAAGTTGCACAAATATTTCATTCTACAACATTCCTCTATTTTTGCTTCTCTCTTTTATTTTACGCAGTTTCATCTATAATTCGATCTGATTGATTGTTTCAGCTTAGATAGTGAAACTTATCAGTACCCTGGTCGACTTCCTGAGTTTATTTGTTTATTTCTAATTTTTTGATAAATAATGGGCTAAAATTAGTGATAGCTAATATTTCATTGGATAAAGGATTTGGGTTTTCATTGATAAACTTGAAAAGAGAAACTATTTTTCGAAAAATTGTGTAAAAGCTGAACATTTTATCTCTGAGATTATATCCTTGTTTATATGCCGTATGTTGCATGTGTTGATTTGTCAAAAGTTCCTCTCCCACATCGGTGGGGAACTTGTTTTGGGGGAGGGTTTCTCTATATAAAAAGAGGCTTAATGTTTAGGATTTAAACACACCTCTCATTTGCCTTCTTATCTTCTTAAGGCATTTGTATCTTCTCTTTAGTATTATTTCACTTGTATTTTGAGTGGAATAAAATATTAGTTGTGTCCGAGGAGTAGGCAAAATTAGTCGAACCTCGTAAATTCTGGTGTTCTTTATATTGTTTCTTTATTGTCTTATTTATTATTTGGTGGCTGCCATAATTTTTGATATAGTAGTTGTGACTCATTCACACTATATACATTTGGCTTCCGCAACAATTGGTATCGGAGCCAAGGTATTATCTCGGTATGCTCTGTGGTTGCAGCGTAGTCTGATCTTCCACATCTGGAAAAGGATTTCTCTTGGTAACTGAGTCAAGGTTCTGCCTCAGTATGCTCTGTGGTTGCAGCTTAGTCTGATCTTCCACATCAGAAAGGAAATAATCTTGATTTGTGTCGTCAACTATTAAATAATATTTGTGTCAAAGATGGGAGACAATAAACAAGAAGAATCTACATCAAGTGTCAGCAATACGTCATCATTGGCATCTTCGCTTATGACAAGAATTGTGTCAAATGCGAAATTTGCGGTAGAAATTTTTGACGGGTCCGGACATTTTGGGATGTGGCAAGGCGAGGTTCTAGATGTCCTTTTTCAACAAGGGCTAGATCCGGCTATTGAAGAAAAGAGACCAGATGGTATTGGAGAAGAAGATTGGAGAATAATCAACCGTGTTGCTTGCGGTACCATTCGATCCTACCTTGCTAGAGAGCAGAAATATCCATACACAAAGGAAACTTCTGCAAGTAAATTATGGAAAGCACTGGAGGATAAATTTTTGAAGAAAAACAGTCAAAATAAATTGTACATGAAGAAGAGACTATTTCACTTCACTTATGTTCCTTGTACCACAATGAATGAACATATCACCAGTTTCACTAAGTTGGTCACAGATTTGCAAAATATGGATACAACTTATGATGATGGTGACTTGGCCTTGATATTGTTGGCATCACTTCCTGACGAGTACGAGCACCTTGAAACTACTCTACTCCATGGAAATGACGAAGTTTCTCTCGGAGAAGTTTGTTCGGCTTTGTACAGCTATGAACAAAGAAAGCGAGAAAAATAGAAGGGCGGAGAAGGAGAAGCACTGTTCGTGAGGGGTCGTCCTCAAAATCAAACGAGGACAAGGAAAGGAAGATCTATGTCAAGATCTAAACCCAGCAAAGATGAATGTGCCTTTTGTCGAGAAAAGGGGCACTGGAAGAAAGACCGTCCGAAGTTGAATAATAAGGCCAAACATAACAATGGAAAGGCTATTATGGATTCAAATGTAGCTGATTGTGATGATTCACATTTCTCATTAGTTACAATGGAGCCCTCAACGTCATCAGGCATATGGTTGATGGACTCGGCTTGTAGCTATCATATGTGTCCCAACAGGGATTGGTTCGTGGACTTTCAAGAAGGAGAATATGGAGTCGTCCAAACAGCGGATAACATCCCTCTTACCTCATATGGAATTGGTTCAATCCGATTAAGGAACCATGATGGAATGATCAGAACATTAATAGATGTTCGATATGTACCGGGTTTGAAGAAAAATCTCATCTCTGTGGGAGCCCTGTAATCAAAAGGGTTCAAAATTATTGCAGAAAATGGAGTGATGAGAGTATGCTCCGGTGCACTAGTGGTAATGAAGGCCAATCGGAAGAACAATAACATGTACCGTTATCTCGGTAGTACGGTTATTGGGACAGCGATAGTGACGTCCAGTGACAACAAAGAGGCAGAAGCAACCAGGCTATGGCACATGCCCTTGGGACATGCTGGAGGAAAATCCTTGAAAACTCTATCAGATCAAGGATTGTTGAAAGGGGTAAAAGCTTGCAATTTGGAGTTTTGCGAGTATTGTGTCAAAGGGAAACAGACAAGGGTTAAATTTGGTACAATAATCCATAATACTAAACGCATTTTGGATTATGTACACTCTGACGTTTGGGGTCCTTCCAAAACATATTCATTGGGTGGGAAGCACTATTTTGTGACATTTGTTGATGATTTTTCCCGAAGAGTATGGGTGTATGCAATGAAGAGCAAGGATGAAGTGCTGGGAATTTTTCTCAAATGGAAGACGATGGTGGAGAATCAAACGGGCAGGAGGATCAAGTGTATTCGCACAGACAATGGAGGTGAATACAAAAATGATCATTTCAATAAGGTCCGTGAAAATGATGGCATCGTCCGACACTTCACTGTCGGACATACACCACAATAGAATGGAGTGGCAGAATGCATGAACTGGACCTTGCTGGAGAAGGTACGGTGTATGTTGTCGAATGCTGGCTTGGGCAAAGAATTTTGGGTTGAGGCAATTACATATGCATGCCACCTCATTAATCGCTTACCATCTGCTGCTATTGATGGCAAGACACCATTTGAAAAATGGTATGGAAAGCCTGTTGTAGATTATGACTCTTTGCACGTATTTGGCTCAACTGCATATTATCATGTGACGGAGTCAAAATTGGATCCAAGGGCAAAGAAGGCTATTTTTATGGGGATTGCTTCTGGAGTCAAAAGACATCGCTTATGGTGTCCTATGACAAAGAAAGTAATATTCAGCAGGGATGTTACCTTCGATGAATCTTCTATGGTAAACAAGGTAACAAATGAAGATACCAAACAAGATGATGGTGCTTCTAAGCAGGTGGAGTTTGAGGGAAAATTTATTTTTCCTACACAAGAAGCAGATGAGGAAACAAATAAAGATTATCCTATGGAAGGAGAGCCAGTAGAGGAGATTCCAACTGAGGAACCTCAACAACAACTTGAATCAATAGCAACCAGCAGGCCAAAAAGGAAAGTAACGAAACCTGTTCGTCTCATAGAGACGGTTGCTTGTGCAACCGCAATTGCAGCTGATGATGTTCCCACCACTTATAAAGACGCAGTCCAAAGTTCAGAAGAAGATAAGTGGAGAATTGCCATGAATGATGAATTACAGTCCCTTCATCAGAATCAAACATGGAGATTGGCCAATCTCCCGAAGGGAAAGAAAGCAATTGGGTGCAAATGGGTATGTGCAAAGAAGGAAGGATTTCCTAACCAAGTAGATGTTCGCTACAAAGCAAGATTGGTGTCCAAAGGATATGCTCAAAAGGAGGGAATTGATTACAATGAAGTATTTTCTCCAGTTGTAAAACATTCCTCCATTCGAATTATGTTGGCTTTGGTAGCACAATTGGATTTGGAACTAGTTCAGATGGATGTAAAAACTGCGTTTTTACATGGAAACTTGGAGGAGGATATCTACATGACTCAGCCAGAAGGATTCAAAGTTGCTAAAAAGTAAAATATGGTTTGCAAACTTGAAAAATCGTTGTACGGGTTGAAACAATCTTCTAGACAATAGTACAAACGATTTGACAAGTTTATGTTGCAGCAAGGGTACAAGAGAAGCAAATACGATCATTGTGTGTATTTGCGCAAGCTTAAAAATGGTTCATTTATATATATATATTCTCGTATATGTTGATGATATGTTGATAGCTTCCAAGAATTCAGAAGAAATTGATAAGTTGAAGATTCAACTGAAGAAGGAGTTCGAGATGAAGGATCTGGGTGAGGCGAAGAAAATTCTTGGCATGGAGATAATAAGAGATAGACGTTCAAAGAAACTCTGTTTATCTCAGAAAGAATATTTGAAGAGAGTACTACAACGTTTTGGCATAGATGACAAGACTAAGCCAGTTAATACTCCACTTGCTCCCCATTTTAAGCAAAGTACTACTATGTCGCCATTGGATGAAGCTGAACGAAGGTATATGTCAAAGGTACCATACGCAAATGATGTTGGTAGCTTGATGTATGCAATGGTCTGCACGAGACCTGACATTTCACAAGTTGTTGGAGTTATTAGTAGATATTTGCACAATCAAGAAAGGAGCATTGGCAAGTTGTGAAGTGGATTCTGCGGTATATTCATAATACTGTAGATGTCGGGTTAATTTTGAGCAAGAAGACAATCAGTCTGTAGTTGGATATTGTGACTCAGATTTTGCGGGTGATCTCGATAAACGAAGATCAACTACTGGTTATGTGTTTACTTTTGCAAAGACACCAGTTAGTTGGAAGTCTACTTTACAGTCAACAGTTGCTTTGTCCACAATAGAGGCAGAGTACATGGCTATTACAGAGGCTGTGAATGAGGCAATTTGGCTTCAAGGATTGCTAAAGGAGCTTGGTGTTGAACAAAAGGGTATCACAATTTTTTGTGATAGTCAAAGTGCTATTCAATTAGCGAAGAACCAAGTTTATCATGCAAGGACGAAGAACATTGATGTTCGGAATCACTTCGTACGAGAAATCATAGAAGAAGGTGGAGTTACGGTGAAGAAAATTCATACTACGGAGAATCCTGTTGATATGCTGACAAAGGTGGTGACTGCGATCAAGTTTCAACATTGTTTGGATTTGATCAACATTGTTGAACACTGACGATTGAAGATGAAGACACAACCAAAATTTGTTATAGAGAGAAAATTGAAGATGTGGAATTTTTGCCAAGGTGGAGATTTGTTGATTTGTCAAAAGTTCCTCTCCCACATCGGTGGGGAACTTGTTTTGGGGGAGGGTTTCTCTATATAAAAGGAGGCTTAATGTTTAGGATTTAAACAAACCTCTCATTTGCCTTCTTATCTTCTTAAGGCATTTGTATCTTCTCTCTTTAGTATTATTTCACTTGTATTTGGAGTGAAATAAAATATTGGTTGTGTCCGAGGAGTAGCAAAATTAGTCGAACCTCGTAAATTCTGGTGTTCTTTATATTGTTTCTTTATTGTCTTATTTATTATTTGGTGGCTGCCATAATTTTTGGTATAGTAGTTGTGACTCATTCACACTATATACATTTGGCTTCCGCAACAGTATGAACCGTTGTTGGTCATTGGTATTAGACCCGACATATGTTCCAGCTCGTCACTACTTTCAACCTGGGGTTAGGTTTTTTACTTTTTGAGTATATGGGTCGGTTGTACTCATACTGCACTTCCTGCACATTGCGTGCAAATCTCAAATGTCAATATTGCTGTGTTCGATGGTTGCTGGATTTGAAGGCGTACATGTGTTCCAGATGTAGCTGCCTCTTGTTTACGGTAGCCTTAGGTTATAAAATTCTATTTATGTACTTTTCAAACAGAAGATGTATTTTTTTTCATATTAGCTTTGTAAACTCTATTCTTAGAAGCTATGATTTGTACTACCAGTCCTTGGGAAATATAATAGATCCCAATAATTTATTTTATTTAATTAACTTATTTGCATTATTGAAATTGGATTAGTTATTAGTTGGCTTACCTAGCAGGTTGGATTAGGTGCCATCACGACTAGTCGATTTTGGGTTGTGACAGTTTCTTATCCTTAGGATGGGAACTCTTGGAGGAAGCACCTTCACCTGAAGTGAGAGAGGCATCACGAACTCTCTTCCAGATAAGGATATTTTGTAATTACTGTTGGGCTTCCTCTGTGTCATCGGAGATATCAACAACAAGGCAAATAACATATCCCTTCAGAAGGACT
Organism: Nicotiana noctiflora; assembly: GCA_032618575.1. NCBI lineage: Eukaryota > Viridiplantae > Streptophyta > Magnoliopsida > Solanales > Solanaceae > Nicotiana > Nicotiana noctiflora. The sequence continues at coordinate 371,731 of JASVEL010005578.1, forward strand.
GTGTATTGCAAAATGAGGGGTCAACAAACTGGTTCTGAGTCATGTTGAAAATTAAAAGAAGGAAAGAAGAACTTTTACTTACCCTGGTTTTTTGCTTTTCAATTGAATGTGGTAGAAATTTATTTCCACCTATGGGAGTCCAATGTGCAAACGTCAAGAATATTTTGTACCCAGTGTTCTGTACCGGTGGTAGTACACAACAAGTAGCTGAAGTAAGAAAAGTAAAAGTTAGCGGAAAAAGGGAATTTTCTTCAATGCAATAAAGAAAAAGATGTCCTAAAACTTATGAGTAAATTTTAGGATTCGGGAATAGCAGGAGCTGACACCGGGAGAATGACTCTGGTGGCAATGACAATAAATCATTCCATCCATCCACAATCGATATCATCATCAACACTGGTAATAATGGCATAATAGTCACATTTGAGCTTTAGCAAACCTCCACGAAAGATCATTGGGGAGTAGAAGTTGATCAAATGTGAAAGGGTTACGGATTCCCCAGCTTCATAGAACATTTTTGAAGGCAAGCCACGGTACGACATAATGATGGGCCTACCTGAGCCAAGCTGATCTGGTAATGGTGGCAAAATTCTAAAATAATGCGATCAATTTCTTGATCCAATCTCAAAGTAAAAGGGTTCGTATAAACATACATGAACCCTGATTTGGTGAAGATGACCCTTTCCACCTCATTGGGGGCAATCATTTCGATATTATTCATACTGCATTCTTTTTTTACAACAGAAATATTATTAGGGCGAATAGAAGAATGATATCTATGGAAAAACTAATTTCTGTCACTTTTGGGATTGATTGGCTCCTTATATACTTGAAGATCTAATTCAAAATGAAGTAGTGAAAGTATTATGGCGTTAACACTAGGAGGCCCGGATTGAGCATCAACTTCTTTGGTTTTATTCTTTTTAAGGCCACTACCGATAAGAAAACCAAAGTTTTCGAACAAAGCGGTAGTAGAAGACATTGTGGTAACAAGTTTAAGTAAAAGGACTTTACCGAGGAAGAGGGGTTTTGTATAGGGTTCTAAGAAAATTTGAAGAAGAAGAAGAAGAAGAAGAAGAAGAAGAAGAAGAAGAAGAAGAAGAAGAAGAAGAAGAAGAAGAAGAAGAAGAAGAAGAAGAAGAGTAGTTTATAGAAGTGAAAGCTATAAGTGATGAGTAGTGGAGAAGTTTGTAGACGTCAAAAATTCATGGTCATGATTACCTTAAAAACTAGCGAAATATTTGTCGAAACACAGAATTACACGTGTTCGGGTCATTAAATGCGAGAAGATGTGCGTCCTTTCAAGTGTGAAAACCATTCAGGAGCTTTCCCGCCAAGAAAAGGGGTCTTATCTACTTCCCGCTAACACAAAGTTATCACCGGAAAGAAAGGGACTATATGTATTGGGCAAAATTGATTAGTGACAGTTGGATGAATGACGAGATGACATGTAAAACTGAAGACAGGTAAGATATAAGTCAACTAATAGTTCGCTAAGGATACAAGCATGTGACCAGTGCTGAGTAAGTTTCGAAGGCATTGTAGTTGAGAACAAAGATTTGAATGGATAAGATCGGTTAGAAAGGGCAACATTCATTGAGCAGTCGTTACAAAGAATCTCAGTATTAAGGTTCGACCTTTATGCATCCATCAATAGGCGTTTCATTCTCATTCAAGAAGAGCTTGATTTGGGGATCTTGTCTCCTTCAATAGAGCTATAAATAGAAAAACTTGTATCCATAGTTGGACACGAAAAATCATGTATACTCAAAGGCAAAATTTGCTCTTACTTTATCAAATTATCCGCTTTCTTTTGCTCTTAACTATGTTCTTATCACTGTTTCTGGAAAAGCTAGATCCACAAGTCATACTTGTATTTTCTTCAAGTTATTTTAAAAATCTTATTTCTGATCTTATTATTTTCATATTCTTGTGTCAAATTAATTGAGGTGTCTATAAACCACATTACAAATTCAATTATACCACTTTAAAGGTAAATATTTACATGTGTGCCAAAATATTCAACGAGCATTGACTGCTGACCTTACTTGAGCAAGATATGTTCTATAGGCTCTTCCCGCTGTATTCATAAATTCTAAGAAAATAGAAAATCAAATCTGGTTAATGAATCATTATCATCAGACTAGAGCGTTATTAACAGAAGGCCATAGAGCCGTAAAGACCGTTCTAAAAAATTAAATGAAGTAGCAAGAACAGTAGCGTACATAAAATTAATTAGCTTGAGCAGCATCGATCAATTGTTACATGAATTCAATTTGAACACGACTTTGCACAAAAAACAGTTTACATATTATACATAAATAAATTATTTTTTAAGAAAATTATAAGTGAAATATTTCGACAGACTAATGTTAGATTACACTCATGAGATAAAGCTAAGTCTCTTTCGCTGACCATGGCATATAATGATATTGGCAAGAGTCAAACTCATATTTGGTTGAGTACTTGAGTTCCTCGGTTCATCTTATTCTTTAGGTGGAGTAGCATTTTCTGTTTGGGAGAAATTCAAAAATAGTCACATTTACCGGTGATCATTCAAAAATAGTCACAATTTTAAAAGTAATCGAAATATAGCTACTTTTTATGTAAAAATAGATCTGAACGAAAATAGTGTTCAAAATCCGAAAAATACTTCAGTATAATATATTGGAGTTCCAGCATAATATACTGAACTTCCAACATAATATACTGGATTTCCAACATAATATACTGGAATTCCAGTATAATATGTTGGAAGTTCATATACAGGTACTCCAATCTTCAATAGATTATGCTGGAAGTAATTTCCGCGTGTTGGAGTTCCAGCATAATATGTTGCAAGTTCATACACAAAACAAGTGCACCAATCTCCAGTATATTATACTAAAAATTTCCGTGTCTCAGCAAAATAGTAACTATTTATCAATGACGTTGCAAACGCAATCAATGCTATTTTTACTTTTTTCTAGCTATCCTTCATTCAAGCATGGGACAAGCATTATAAAGATTGAGTATATACAACATGTGTGGATTTGAATCTTATAATCCTCTAATATAATTTTTTTTAAAATATAACGAAAAAACCGAAAAGAAAGGGGAAGATCACTAATTTGTTTCCAATATATTGGATGTTTACGAGTCCTTAGGTCTAACAGCCCCTACCATTTAGTCGTAAAGGCACATAAAGTCAAATGTGAACAAGTTGGACTCAGTGACGATGTAGTAAGTGGCGGCAAATAGTTACCTAAGTGGGACATACTTCTGGAATCAAGTCCCACATTAATTCCAAGCAAAATAGACACTACTCCTTTACTTGGGAGCCAATTTTGAATAATTATATATCAAAAGGGGATTCAACTGCTATGTGTACAAACAAAATAAAAACTATTTCTAAGGACAAGAGAATGATGATGTTATATATCTAATATTACTATAATTAATACTATCATAATGCAGAGAATTTAAAACGATAATTAAATTTAGCTTATATTTGATTTCCGATGAAGTAGTCAAAACGTGGCCTTATTAGCTTTTTAGGTATATATTTCATCATATTGATATAAGTGTAGAGAGTATCGGTTTTTTAGTCTAGTTTTTTATTATAATAATCTAATTTTTTGCCTTTATATTCTAGTTTGATTGGCAGTTTTCTTTTGCTAAGTACAAAAATTTATTTCGTGTTAAAAGTAACTGATTTTAATTGAGTACTTAAATTATTCATCACTAGTATTTGATTCAATTATTATCAATATATCTTGATAAATGATACATTTCTCAAAAAAACAATTGGTTTGATAGTGTAACATTGAAAATATAGTCGCCGAATTATGTGTTTGATAGTGTGTCTAATAATTAAGAAAAGACCGATAAATAACTCAAAAACCAACAAAAAAACAAATCGATAAAAAACAAACTTCTTTGGTTTGATTTTAGTTCTAATATTTGAATAACCGACTTTCTTGGTTTAATTTCTTTTGGAGAGGAATAGGAACTGATCCAAAGCTAACCATAAAGCTATATGTTCCATAAAATAATCCGATGATTAAGAGAGTCGGGTTACATTAAATGTTGGAGAATCACGGGTGTATAATAAACTACTATTCTTCAGATAATATTTAACTTGGTACTACGATGAGTTGCTTAAGGTGAATATTTAAGTCGTATTTGAGAGAGAGAGAAAATTGGTGTTCTAGGATTTAATATTTTATTTTTATTCAAAAAGAATAGTCTTCACAGACTACAATGACTCAGAGATGAAGTGACTAAACAATTGGAGTTGGCCGCCTTAATGAAATGAATAAATACCAATCCAATAAACGTCTTTGGAAATATGCACTTGAGATAATTAATTGCAGTAATTAAGACACAGGCGCAACTTTATCCCAATTAATACTTTTTCTTATTTCTTTACCCCCTTAACGGTAAACTCTAATTGTCATTAAATTGAAATTTGTATTTTGATTCATGAACATAAAATATGTTATTGAACAATAATCATTGCTGCATACCTAATTAACAATATAGTACGATAATGACCATTACTTCTGTATGGTTCAAAATAACACCGCAAGAAGGATCTGCAAATCGTCATCTGAAGACGACCAAGAAGTCATAATAGCAAAGGTGGAGGAGGGCCAAGATCGTGGAGTCGAAGAGAGTCATTGTTTACCGTATAAATGGTAACAACAATGAAATTTGTAAATGAGATTCTAAAAATACGTTATCTATTTCCAAGCTAGTTTGTTAAGGCAGTTAGTGCTAAAATGTGAGGTAAAATGATAAAAATCGAGTTAAGCAAAACAGTAACCGAACCAGTAAGGGGTTGTTGCCCAGGCATAAGATCGGTGAGTACCTCGGGGCCAAGGTGCAAGCCTTTCTTGGGGTATCGAGGGTAGTCGGGAAGGGGATAATAGGTAAAAATATAGCTAAGTAAGGCTCTATATCACCAATGTTGAACAAAGTAATGAAGAACAAGTGATAAAGCAGTAAAGTGCTAAGGTGACCTTAAGATCGACGAAGATAGACAACTTAGAAGAGAGAGAGAGAGATTATTGTGTTTGTGGAGAAGTGGAGCAACATCAGTCGTTTACAAGGTAGGGTGAGTCCCCCTTATATAGGCGAGTGGATTCGGTTAGCACATGTGTATTAACTGCAAGATTACAAAGTGGGACGGCTTGATGCAGGGCCTCACAGTAGGCTCTAGATAGGTCGGGCATGTCAGATGTAGCTATGTGCTTAGTTCCCCTTTTATCCGACCTCGGACCCTGTTTCTTCCGAGTCACACTTCGACGAGCCCTGAGGCTGAGAACTCGATCGCGGCCTTCCACCCTCAGGGTCTCGAGGAAATCTTCCGAAGTGTCTTGATAGCAAAAAATCAAGTCTATTGATTTTTCCACGTATAGATATTCTCCGCGTATCCCATGATAAAGTAATGGGAAATGATTCTGACACTCGACTCCTCGAGCTCCTTTTGTCGACATTATGCTGGCAATTCGGATTGTGGCGCAATCATTTGTAACAGGCGGCATATCTCATAGATCCTTGCTCGATGCCATGTCGTTTATGCTTCTCAAGGCAAAAATACTGTCGTCGATTTATTTTTTCAAGGAAGCAGTAATTGCACCCATCGGTCAATCTTCCAGAGCATCGATGACCGTGTCATTTTACCCCTATAAATGACGGTGTTTTGTGGCATTGCTTCCGCCACATCAATACTTCCGTTGGCATGCTTTGCTTCTTCCTTCCCATCATCTTCTTTTACCCCTGATCACTATGATGGAAGCTTTCTACCACAAGGCTGTTTTGAGGAGTTCCTTCGAACCATCGTAGCCTTCTGTCGGGGCCTCCCTTCGCTGAACATAAACATGGTGTTCCGATATTGCTGTGGTCTTCGGTATGTTGGTCGTTTTTGCTACCGTTGTCCCGAGATGGTGATGGATGGAGAGTTGGTTTTACCTGCGTGTATGTGGACGTCTGGAGTATGCACCGCAGCATATTTCTGTATCCTAGTTCGATGTGGAACTCTGTCAAGAGCCGGGAGCTTGCACGGCTTGATGCTTGAAGAAATGTAATTGAAGTAGTCGTGTAAGTGGGACCGAGGATTGTTCGCTCCGCTGTCTCTTTGAAGTTTCCTTGGCCAAAAGAGGATCATCGAGCTTTGGAGAGTTGTTGCATTTTTCATCCTTTCATGCTCTCTGGTTCCTCTTCCTTGGCGTTGTCAAAGTGGACAGCTGAGATAGGGATTCCGATGGCAATCTGGGAGATATGTCGCTTGGGTTCGTGCACCCAAGGAGGGTGGCCTTTGGAAGTGTCAAAGTTGAGGCGTATTGCCGACTGTTTAAATCTTAACCCGGACCTTTACTATATGTTCCCTTCTGATTCTTTACTTCCATGTAGAGACCCCTGGTGGGTTTTTGTAATTTGTATGTAATGATAATTCGGGAGCTTTGTAATTGCACGTCGTGACCCCTTGGGGGCTATTATACTCGAATACTTCATAAATGAGAATTTATTCTACTGACTCCCGCTTCTCTTTCGACGTTTGTATGCTCTTATGCCCTTCAGCATTTTCGAATGCCTTCTTTTGTTTGTTGGTCGTCGTAGTTTTCCATGATATCTTGTCCTGGTCTCTAGCTGATTGACAAGGCTTTTCCCCGACCTTTTTGTCGTACTTCGGATCAATAAAGGATCAACTAGATAAGGTCGAGCTATTTGGGCTTACTAATTTGTTTGGAGATCACGCGTCGAATTGCGGGGCCTTCGGGAATGCTACCCTAGATGTGGATCATCTTCGAATGCTCCGGTGGGCCTTATTGATTTTTATGTACATAACTCTTTCAAAGAGTATAAGATTGGCTTTCCGCTTGAGGAGTTTGCCTATGTTTGGGCGCTTTTTGGGCCCTTGTGGAGCCTTGGTGATCGGGTATTCTGGGGTTTACTCCTTCAGAGAGGGGATCGTGAGCCCGGGTGCTCGCCTTGCGTCTATTACCGGTGTTTCAGAGCTCATCAGGACCCTGGTTATTGGGGCGGGGGGCTTCCAATATGAAATATTGCCTCGAGCATGGAGACAATTTGCATGGTCCATCGAGCTTTGTCGTCTATTGGATGATGTTCCCTGGGTCGGGTATTGATCTGTCAATTTGTATAGGCCATTGGCCTGAAGCTTACCTCGAGCAGGCAACTCACCGTTGCGTCTCGCATATAAGAGAGGTGGCTGTTTTTCCTAGACTTCATTACTTTTGGTAGATGTTCTTCTATTCCGGCATTGAGCTCTCTATTTCTTCAAGTGCGAAAAGCATTTGTGCTTGCCTTTGCTTTATTTTGTCAGTTTTACCATAGCTATGGCGACCATTTCGGGACCAGCATGGCAAAGGGCAGAGAATGACGTTCCCGGTGCTCGGGAGTCGAAGGATTTCGCTTTGGAGATGGTGTCCTTGATAAGACAGGAACACCTGGAGATGGCGAGGCGATATTGCAGGTGGAGCGATGGGGTGACACTGCGGGTGTTTTCCCCAGGTGAATGGATTGCGGACTCTACTTATGGGTTCTTGAGTGTGCACCTATACCCTTTTGCATTCGGCCCCCCTGATAGGGTTGTTCTTGACTTTTGTTTGAAGTATCGGGTTACTCTGGCGCAAATTCATCAATCGTTTTGGCAAACGGTGCTGATGTTGAGATTTTTTGCGGAGAAAGTCAGGCTTGAGTTCACGCTTGATCATCTCATCAGGCTATATCGGCCTTTTCATCAACGAGACATGCTAACCTTGAGGGGTCGTTCGCTCACACCCTTCGTTGTCGATGATGAGGAGGGTGGAGATCGAGAGTGGGCCAATTGGTTTGTCCTAGTCTAGACCACCGATATTATTCCTATGGAGTTTCTGCCATTCCCCGAAGGTTGGAATCACATACGTAAAAGAGGCGCTTTTTCGCTTTTTTAGATTTTGTTTATGGCAGAAATCGACCAAATAACAATGCTATTTCCCTTGTTGTAGCAACTTCGTGGACGCCGGGCCAACTCCATAATCTGCCCGGCTAGGTTTGGAGGTTGGTGACCCATTCGTCTAGTGACGAACGCAGGTGGCAAGCTATGTCTTGCATCAGGTGGGGAGCGGAACATCAAGATACGGGCATATGTTGTTTTTCTCCTGCTGGCGTATACCCGAGGTAGCATTTTTCTATCTCATTTGTATTGGATTCACTGTTTGTAGATATCGGGCGGTTCTTTGGGGCGAGGCAGCGCTCTTCCAGAGAGGAGATGGAGTCGTCGGCCTCAAGGCCAAGAGATGGCTGTAATAAGAGGCAATGGAGCCCGCAATGCGGAGGATACTTTAGTAGTGCTGACCGAGCTCGTATCTCTTAGGACGGGGCATCACCCGAGTCTGCTATTCTCGGAGCGCCTATTTCCCGGTAAACGGCTCCTTTAGGTGAGCATGTTGTTCCCGTGGCCGGTTCTTTTGGGGTGGGAGGGCAGGCCCGATAAGAACATGTTCTGATTTGGAGGAAATCCACCATCTTCACTTCGTGGTGAGTTTGTGCACAACTTTCTTTGTATCCCGCATCTTCCTCCTCTCATTGGATCTTTCCTGCGTAGGCCTGCGATAGGCTTAAGTTCGAGTTGTTTCGCCAAAACGCTTCCGAAGTGTCTTGATAGCAAAACATCAAGTCTTCTGATTTTGCTGCGTACAGTCATGGTCGAGTCATCTACGAAGGTCATGGTCAAAGAGTCAAGGAGGGTCGTGCTCGAGCATTGACGATAGAGTTGTAACGGCTAGTTTTCAAAATTAAATTAAGAAGGGAATATTACTAGAATATATTCCTTACATTTGTACTATTAGGGATTTTTCAGAAAAAGATCCTAAATAAATAGAAAGAAGAAAGAGTGAAAAGGGAGGTGATATTCATTTGAAGAACACACTTTGACAAAATGATTCTATCTCTCTCTTACTTAGATACAAACAACACCTCTTTCACCAAGATTCTTGCTACATTATTCCACACTTTCCACCAGGTCCGAGGATAATTCGAATATTCAAAGACTTATTTGTCATTCATCATTGTGAGGAGAAATAATATCTAGTTCCTTTTTTATTGGGTGAATCATTCTAAGTGCTTTTGCAACTCACATCTAGAAATATTATTTTTAACTAAATTTAATCCCTTAATATATAAATTTTATTATTTGAGCCAAAAGTTGCTCTCTTTTTTATCAAACAACTTCAAATGTCAAATGGGAAATAAGAAGATTATCTCCTTCTAGTTTTGAAATTCATTACACCAAAAACAATGTATTTTGAAAACTTTCCATTTTCCTAAGCGCCATTTACTTTCCGAAACATTAAATAAGATATTTCGTTTTACAACGTTCTTCTATAAATTATATTCCAACTTGTTCATATCAACAATAACAATAAACATATCAATTGTATTTGTGCAAGTGGGATCTAGGGAGAATAATACGTAAATTTTATCTCTACTTTATAAAGATAGAGATGTTATTTTCGATAGACCCCTGGCTCAATAAAAACAAAATTATAGCAGTTATGATAAAGGCCAGCAAAAAAAGAAATAGTAAAAACAACCAAAAAAATAAAGTCGGAGCAAAGGAAACATTAGGTACTAATAGTGATCTAAATATAGGAAATACGAGGATAACACTAGTTATGTCCTGTTTTATCAGCTCTCTCCAATAATTCTTTGGTCTACTTCTACCTCGCTTCCCGATACGTCAATTTCACCTTATCTCAAATATCTTCATTCTTAATCATATATCTCCTAGTATGCCCACACACCTATCTCAAAATCTTCATTTCCGCAACTTTAACTTTTGAACATGTTGATATCCTCGGATAAGAATCACTTATACAACGATAAATTTTAAGGAGCAGGAGAAATTGTTGGAATTCTATGAAAGAGTCTCGGGAGCCAGGATTATATTAGTACAATTAAATAAAAGAAATTTCAAAATGATATATAATGGATATATGATTCTATTAACATGTAGTCCAAGCTATACTTCGGTTTTTTTTTTAAACATGGTTAAAATATTTATATCAGCTGCATGTGCTGATTTTTTTCCAGTTTTTAAGAACTTTCTCAAGCGCTAATTATTTAGAATTTTCACTATTTTAAATCCTCCTCTTGCTCTTCTAGATCATTGTCGTGTGAAAAGTTACCACTTCTCTTTCCAACTCTTTCTTTGATCTCATCATCTTCCAGAAAGCCAATAGTCATCAACTTAACTCTGAATATTCTTTTGCAATCATTATCATTTGTACAGTACTAAATTCACACAGTTCATACTACTAGTACGTAACAAATGAAAGTATTTTAATTTGAAATTAAGTTTAAGTGCATAGCAATTCATTTAACATAAATTGTAAGCTGACGCATGTTAGCGTATGTGTAAATTTTTATTTTCTTATTTAATTCTTGTACTAATTTTGTAAGGATTGTGTACATTGACGGTGTAAATATTTTTACATTATCGATGCATTTTAATCAAAATACCATATTTGTTTACTGCATTTCTACGTTACTATAGTATGATTGTTATAGGATGTTATCTGTTATTATAGATAATCTCGATATGCTGAAAAAGTTATATACTATCAGCACACATAATTTAAACTCTTTTTTTAAAATAGCGTTAATATAAAAAGCTCATATATGTCCCACTAATAAACTAGTTTGCCAAAGAATTACAAGCCCCCAAATGGTCCTACCTTTGTCAATTGCTCTTCTTAGTATATATATCAACATTGATTATCTTTCAATTTCAACAATTTATCAAATAGTACAACCTAGTACGACCCCTCCCTCCACCTCTCTCTATAGATCTTGAATCAAGAAAATCCAATATGCAGCTGATTCAAGATTATATCGAAGAATCAACTGAGGATAACGTTGAGCCAAGATTAATGCAGGGAATGGAAGGTGAAGGAGATGAAGATACACTTTCTTTATGTGATTTGCCCATTTACAGTAGTTTTGACTCGGCAGAAGTCGAGGAGGAACTTAATAGTGAATCACAAAGCTCAAATACAATGTCATCTGATTATTTTGAGTTCTTTAGTGAAGAACTGATCAAGAATAATCAGCTTCCTGAAAACATTATTTTCTGTGGAAAACTCATTCCTTCAAGAAAACCAAATATATCAGAAAAACCCCTCCAAAATCTTGCCAACAACAGACCAAGAAAGCAGAAAAAATGGTACCATTTTCAGTGTTTCATCTCTCTTCCATTTTACAAAAGAAAGAACAGTTCAAGAAAAAGAGATAATGATGGCTCTTATAATTCTGGTTCATTATCTATAAAAGAGGAGGAAGAAGTGACAACCGACGAAATTAGCAGTGATAAACTATCCATAATCCCATCACCATTACCATCATCTTCATCAGGAAGAAAATCAAGATGGTATTTGTTCTTGTTTGGAATAACAAAACTTCCAACTCATAACATGGATTTAAGTGACTTAAGGAATAGAACAAGTCGTCGTCAAATTCAATCATCCATTTCATCTTCATCATCGTCGTCGTCGTTCTCATTGACAACATCATCATTACAACTCACAAATAACTGTGTCGGAAATGATGGAGGGAGGGATTTTTGGTGGGTGGTTAGAGCGTTGAGTTGTGGCGGCAGCCACCATGCACAGGCAATGGTGAATGCATCTATTGGTTGTTTTAACATGACTAAAATGTGAGTATTATTTGAGTACTGTGTTGCATGGCATGTTGAGTTTGACTAGACCCTAGGCCGCCTAATTTATTAATCTTGAATTATTGGTACGTAGTTGGTATATAATTCCATTCTAGTAGTATTATGTTGTTTTAGCCTGCCAGAAATTAAGGCTATTGTTGTCGTTTTTCGTTGCTGGTTTTGTCATTTTTCAGATCCTATTGGATTAGTTGGTTAGTTTACAATATGATAATAAAGTTAGATGAAAATTTTCTTGTTCATCTCAATAACATTCTCGTGGTAATACACATGTCAATAGATTTTTCTTTAATATTACACTTCAATATTTGCTATTTAATATGGTTATTTTAGTTCGTTCCCAATCTCATGACAAGTTATTCTTTAGCTCAGTGTTGAAGAACTAAATTAATGCATATATATTAGCTATAATTAGTTTCTAAATGCTATATTCATTAAAACAAATTTTGACGATTGATATTCGAGGCAGGCGATGTCACACTTGCAATAAAAGTGAATAGAATACTACAACACTGAACTTCGACGTTAAAATGCTTCGAAAAATTGTTAAGATTTTAAAAAATAAACAAATTTTTTTACTTTTATGATGTTATTTAATAATGAAGTTTTTTAGAGCCACTACTGCGATTTTTCTTTTTCTTTTTTCTTTTTTCTTTTTGCCGTTAAGATTAGGACTCTATTACTTTTAATAAAAATGTTAGAAAAGTGCCAAAACTAAGCATATGCAAAGACTCGAACTCACAACACAAATTAGCATAATAAACTATCTTACAGCTGGACTGGAGCACTTCACTTGTCTAAGATAATTTAACTATATATTATCTCGTTCTTCAGTTACCTGTTATAGATACATTTAGTGAATTTCTTGATGTTAGATGACATTGCTTGTAACCATATGTATCCGCCCCTGATTTCGAGGCCGAAGTTTGACTTCGGCCTCATTCTATGGTAGTTTGAGTGCTAGGTTATCTTTCCAAATAGAATTTGGTAAGAGGTTTAATGTCATGTGGTTTATTGTAACGCCCTAATTTAGAATAAATAAAAGATTATAATTGACTAGAGGTCCATATATATAGTCTATGTTGTGTTATAAATAGATGAATTGTAATATATGGTTCTCAAAAGTTATTAATTGTGTCTTTTGATTTTGCTTTCCATAATTGCTGCCTCTTTTGATAATTCAGTAAAGTTCTATAGCGAAAAAATCAATGTGAGAATATCGTAAGTTTTCTTCATGATTGCTCCAATTGGTATAATATTATGTTTATCGAAGCATTGTATGTTAAAAGAACCATTATTCCACCTAACAAATAGTATGTTCTTTGAACACAGGAAGAAGTATGTTTAAACTCTATATATGTAACCATTTTCAACTTAGTCCAAGTAGTTGAGCTTGAGCCACCAGTCCACGAATATGACCAAGTTGTAGACCTTTGACTAGTCTTGCAGATGCAACAATTTACCCAAATATCGTCAAAACAAATCTAAATAAAAAGTTCAAATTTATGACACACTCGTCATTTGGCTGCTGCAAATATTGGTTAAGAGTTGCGTAATTTGTGACAGCCGACACTAGTTTATGGCAAAAATATGTGAGTATGAATGGAGAACTTTTTACGTTTTCTCTATTGGTTACCTTTATGGAGTACTATTTAATCAAAAGTAGACACTAGATAAAAGATTTCATATTTACAATGTATTTTCTATTTTTGTCAAAAATACAAAAAAATGGTGTGTTGGTATAAAGAATAATATTTTTGTGGTTGACTAAAATATTCTAAAAAAATATTTTCCTTACACTTATTTGCCTCCAATTTCACGGAAATGACTTTTCTACTAATTAGCCGAGAAAAAGTAATTTTTGGAACCCCTCCCCAACTCCCCCATCACCCCTCGTCACCACCTCGGCCCAACCTACCACCACACCCTCGACCCACCTTAACCTCGACCCAAATTCATGATCCTGATCTTGACACCCAGATTCTACACCCTAACCCGACTCTTGATCCCTTGACCTTAACCCTGACCACTAATCCCGAACCATGACGCAATGTCCCAAACCATGATCTCGAACCTTGACCATGACCTTCTAACACCAAACCTCAAAGCCTGAACCACAACATGACTGAAGACCTCGAACCTTAAACCCTGAGCCCCGATCCATTGATTCCAAGCTCTAGACCCTGACCCATGACCCTCAGCCCCCAAGCCTAGACCCTGAACCTTAACATCAAACCTCGAACCTTAAACCTTGAGCCCCGATCCGCTGATTCAAAACTCTAGACCCTGACCCATGACCCTCAACCCCCAAGCCTAGACCCTGAACCTTAATATCAAACCTCGAACCCCGACCCTAGACCCTAACCCCTAGGCCTCGACTCACGATCTTGGTCGTCCTCCGATCTTAGACCTTGGACCCCAACCCCGAACCCTTGACCCTTCCACCCGACCGTAACCCCTTAATATTTTCTAATATTTGCCTCTACAGATAAATGTTCTTTGGAAGTAAAAAAATTACTTATTTTTTAAGAAAATATCATATCAAACACACCTGAACAGGTAAATATTATATTATGGTCTAATGGAGCGAGCGAGACCAAGCACTCGATAAGCCATATCTCACAAAGAGAATCCTAATTTTAATATCACAAATATCATTCTCATTTAAGAAGCTAAAATTTTACGACATAAAGTATATACTTCAAACTATAATATTCATCAAGTCTATAATATTTTACTGCTACCTCACAGTTAGGCCCAACTATCTAGGTATTGTCTGCTTTGAATCGATGTCTCTAGGTCACCTTAATATTTTTTGGCTTCACGATGTTCCCCGTTGAGCTTATACCCAATGGTGCCTAACGCTTGAATCTTAGATTTGTCTTTATATTGCCCCTAATGTTTTCCCCCCGTTTCAACGCGGGATTCGCCTAAGACAAGTCTCATAGCAAATTCTTTTCGAGTTCAACCTCCAACTATCTCTAGTTTATTACACTTAACCCCGTAAGGACTCAAAACAAAGATTACAAACCTTATGATAGTATTTATTTGTATCTCTGATAGACATTCATAGTACAACGTCTTTAGTAAAGTGTGACGACCCAATCGTTTTTTTTATTTTTTACATCCACCTTCCCCTAATTAAGTCTTTCTGTATGTGATTTTATTTTTTTATGACTTGTGAGGATGGTTGGTTTAGGTTTGGAATGGTTTGGGTTGAAATCGAAACACTTAGTTCCTAAATAGTGGTCTATAATGGTCAAATTTGACTTGAGTCAACATTTTGAATAAACGACCTCAAAATTGGGATTTGCAGGTTTCAATAGGTTCTTATGATGATTTTGGACTTGGGAGCGTGTCCGGATGTTGATTGAGAGGTCTGCATGTCATTTCAGCTTGGATTAGCGAATGTTAGAAAGCTGAGGGTTTGGAAAGTTGAGAAGTTTAACCAGAAGTTGACCTTATTGATATCGAGGTCGGATTTTGATTTCGAAAGTGGGAAAAGATCTGTTATGCCATTTATGACTTACACACAAAATTTAGCATCATTCTGAGTTGATTTGATAGGAATCGGACGCGGAGAAGTGTTTGTAGAACTTCTTGAGTTACATGATTTAAGTCACGCATTTTGGCATTGGTTTCATAATTATGGATGTTATTACAGTGTTTCGATCATGTGAGCGAGTTCATATGATATTTTAGACTTGTATAGATGTTTAGTGTGGAGCCCCAGGGGCTAGGGTGAGTTTTAAATGCGTTCGGAGTGTTAGAAGAACTTCATTTTTCTGGGTTTTTTGGTCTAGTGCTTCAGGTCCCCCAAATGCAAGGTTTTGTTTTCATTTACGAACCCCGAATTTGTGAGGTGGGATTCATATTTCAATGACACCTGGGTGTGGCATGTTTCGCATTTGCAAACTTTTTTGTCGCTTTTACGAGTTGCCTAGTGTGAGCACGTGATTTTTGCACCGGGCAAATATTTCCAAAATAAAAAAATATATATTTTTGAGTGCAATTACTTGCTTTGTTTGAAATTAGTTGTACATTATGTATTTGCATAAGTAGAAATTAGAAAATATCAAAAAAAAAATAGGCTAGGTAATTACTTTGTTTTAATTAGTTAAGTTTTAAGAAGAAAATTACCAAAAATAGTAGCGGAAATTAAGGAAAAAATAGTAGAAAAATTGCAAAAAAATACTAAATAATTAGGTTAAATAGGAAATTAGATTTTTATAATATTCCATAAAAGAAAAGAAAAAAAGTATAAAAGAAAATACATAAAAATAATTAAAATCAGAAAATACAAAAATAGTTTGGGTATATTTGTTCTGGGCCAAAAGATTGAACTAAATAGGCCCAGATACATTGACCCAGAGGCCAGGCCTGATCCGTCAAGGGAACACAATCCCAGCCGTTCATCACGATGAATCCAACGGTTGAGAAAAAGGGACGACTTTAATTAATCAACTTAGTTGCAAGGATTGATCAC